>CAUYUJ010019947.1:55000-57500 GCA_963575745.1 Prorocentrum cordatum | reverse complement strand
ATTGTAGAGTGCCCACATTGGGTTTCCAAGAGGGCCCAATCGGTCAAAACCAAACGGAATCGCAACGTGCTGTCCTTTCTGTTCTGGAATTCCCAGTTGTTGCGAAAGTGTGGCTCCGAGATGGTCTCGGCGGCCAATTGTTCCCGAAGAGAGTTGCACGATTGCCCAAGGGTGGCCCAGGACTGCCACGAATACCAAGCCTCAGTGCGACTTGAGGCACCAACGCGTGGGATTCCAGGCCAAGGACCCGATCATCCGGACACGGCCCCGCCTGGCTACATGACAAGTAGAGTGTGGGCGCGCGCAGCGCGTGCGCGACTGCTCTATTATCTATGTGTATGCATCTGCTTGTACGCAAATAGCTATATATGTATAAGCATAAGTATGCTCATGTATGTGTAGATCGCTCACTTCCATCTTCTCGACTAAGCAAACGACACTTTGATGAAGTTGTTGTTGGCATGCGGGTGTTCAGACACGTGTGATATTTTGGAGAGGGTTGTTTTTGACAGAAGAACGACTCAGATCCTTACTACAGCTTGCGTGGTGGCCCGCTGGTTACGGAATGAGAATTGCCATGTGTGATTGGTTCAGTTGGTGTTCATCCGCACGCATCGACCTAAGTATTCACGTTTGTTGTTAGTTGTTTTGGCATTCCGTTTCTGCTGTGTGTTTTTTTGTGGTCTTCTGCGAGGTGCTTGCCACTTCTGGGCGGAGGTGCGGCTTCCTCGTGTGGCAGACGTGTCACTTCGCGTGCCCGTGTTTTTCGTCATGAATTGGCGGACTCTACTAGTTGATGTATTCTTCTTTCCTCGTTTCCCGTTCTATCCTCATCATCTTCATGCGAATGTTGTTCTATGACATGCGGCCTGGACCTTGGCAGGAGATGCCAAAACACATCCCGCTCCCTTTCCTCCCTGAGGAGGGGGAGGAGGAAGCGGAGCAGTTGCCGTCCCAGGATGAGCAGAAGGAAGGGAAAGCGAAGGAGAGGGGGAGGAGGAGCAGGAGGAGGAGGAGGAGGAGGAGGAGGTGGAGCACCTGGTTTAGGAGACTGCAAAACAAAACATGGAATTAGCTTGGGGAGGTTTGGGGGGGAAGGGGAGGGGGGAAGGGGGGGGGGGGGGGGCAAACGACAGAGCAGGATGCTCTCGCCTCCACCCCTCTTTCGGCCTCCTGCCTCTGGAGTATCCGAGCTGGTCCGGCCGGGGGCGCACGTCAGCCCACGGGCTGGAGCGCCTGCCGTTGGGCGTGCTGGCTGGCTCTGGCGGCAGCCTTGCGGAGCATCAGGCATTCCAGAGGAGGGGGACAGGACAGGATTAAGTCGGGCTTGTCCCTGTACAGGAGGAATATTCCAAAGTAGTCAAAGAATAATATGGGGACTATTTTTCAATATTTTTGGACCATTTTGGGATATGCTTTTGATTGAATATTTTTTGTTTGTCATCGAAAACCCCCCTGTAGGGGGACAGGCCTGACTTACGAGGAGGAGGGGACAGGACAGGAAGAAGCCGCGCCTAACCACCAACTCCTCTCTTATGGGCCCCACCTTCTCGATCGAGTGCGACCATGACTCGGGCAGTCACCCTAACGCGCGGGTCGGGCGGGCGGACCCCAGCGGACGGGTTTGGCGGGCGGCCCGTCATGATGGGCGGGTCGGCCGGGGAAGGGAAACGGTGACGTGTGGACCCACGACGGATGGAGTCGAGCGGATCACGTCGGGCAGTGCGGGCGGGCCTTCACCGACGGGTCAGGGAGGCGGACCAGAAAAAAAAACAATCAATCACCGATTCCCAGGAAAATATGGAAAATATGGGAAGGGGGGGGAAGACAAAAACAGAGAAAATATGTGAAAATATAGGGAATCCTGGGATTTGTATTCATCCGTAAGGGCTTCACCCCCTGCCGCTGGCCCCCTCTTTCGGATAATGGGCAATGCAAGGGCGAAATCATGAGTCCTTGGCGCCGCCGTGAAGCAGCGGCGGGACTTCACGCGAAGACGATGAGTAATCGGCAAGACACATTGAGATTCTGATGATAAGCGCGTAATTTACAACGGTGAGCGGCTTCGGGCTCGCAAATGTAGCGTAATATACGCAGGTTTATGGCTTCGGAGACGCGAATATGTGTAATTTAAGAGGGTGTACGACTTCGGACACCGATTATTGCGTAATTTACCAGGGTGTATGGCTTCGGGGTCGCAAATATTGTGTCATTTACGCCGGTTTCGGGGACGCGACTATTGTGTAACTTGCAAGGATTTATAATTTCGGGGGCGCGAATATTGAGTGATTTACGAGCGGTTGTGGCTTGGGGGACGTAACTACTGAGTAATTTACGAGGGCGACACGGATTCGTTCTATTTGATAAGGGTTTATGGCTTCGGGGACGCGAACATAGTGTAATTTACTAGGGTTTATGGCCTCGGGGCGCGAAATTGATGTATGCTTACGTGTTCCACGCCCCCGCCAGGAATTCAGACAACGCGATTCGGGCGTGGTAA
>CAUYUJ010019947.1:0-52500 GCA_963575745.1 Prorocentrum cordatum | reverse complement strand
CTCCTCCCTCCTCCTCCTCCCCTCCTCCTCCTCCTCCTCCTTCTCCTCCTCCCTCTCCCTCCTCCTCCTCCTCCCTCTCCTCCTCCTCCTCCTCCTCCTCCTCCTCCTCCTCCTTTTCCTCCTCCTCCTCCTCCTCCTCCTCCTCCTTCTCCTCCATTCCTTGTCCTTATGAATAATTGTTCCCTGACGCACCCCGAGGCCAGGTTTTTAGGACGGGCTGGGCGTTGTGCATGACAACATTTCACCGCTTATGATTCTGAAATTCACAACTGAACATAGCTTCACAGATGGAGGGCGGGTGGTCTTCAAAATGCGGCTCTCGCATTAGCGCGGCGCACATTCGTTGTCAAAACTTGCAAGAGTTTCACGGATTGAAGGCGGGTCGTTTTCAAAATGTGGTTCTGGCATTAGCGCGCCGCACATTCGTTTTAAAATATTGCAGGAGCTTCACGGATTGAGGGCGGGCCGTTTTCACTATGTGGTTCTCGCCTTTGCGCGGCGCACATTCGCTTTAAACATTCGCAAGAGTTTCACGGATTGAGGGCGGGCCGTTTCCAAAATGTGGTTATCGTTTTAGTGCGGCGCACATTTGTCTTAAAAATGTGGCAGAGTTTCACGGGTTGAGGGCGGTTCTTGTTCGAAATGTGGTTCTCGCCATAGCCCGCCGCACATTCGTTTGAAAAAATCGCACATGTTCACGGATGCCCATGATCAACGTACCGGAAAGTGTGTCTTTAAAGGATTCAGAGGATTACGCGGGCGGAACGGTTACGTTGATTCGTTATGTTGAAATCCCATGAATTGCGTGTTGGCACGATCCAGGATGGTCAACACGCAACAGGCAGCTTGATCCGTGGCGTTGAAATCTCGAAGACAATGTTTTGGCATGCTTCAGGGTCTTCAAACAGTTGTCTTCCAACGAGGCAGTCCCTCAATGGAAATGAACCGTTGTAGGGGCTTGTGAAGAGGGAGCTTGGAGGGAGGGTTTGTTCCAACATCATTGGTGACTGTTGGGTTCCTCCTGCTCCTCCTCCTCCTCCTCCTCCTCCTCCTCCTCCTCCTCCTCCTCCTCCTCCTCCTCCTCCTCCTCTTCCCTTCTCCTCATCATCATCCTCATCCTCAATTCCTCTTCCTCAAAAGTGATTTCTCTCTGTCGCTCCCCGAGGCCAATGTTTAGGATGGGCTGGGCGTTTCGCCTGAGACTTCCGCACCATCTATGACTCTGAAGCTTCTGATTGACAACAGTGGTTTTCAAAATGTGGCTCTCGCTTCAGCGCCGTGCAAGCTCGTCTTAAGAATGTGTAAGATTTTCACGGCTTGAGGGCGAGCCGTTTTCAAGATGTGGCTCTCGGTTTTGCGCAAAACAAATAAGAGCTTCACGGATTGAGGGCGAGTCGTTTTGAACATGTGATTATCGTTTCAGTGCCGCGCATATTCGTCCTAAAATACAAGAGCTTCACGGATTAAGGGCGGTTCTTTTTCAAAGTGTGGGCATCGCCCCAGCGCCGCGCACAATTGTTTCAGAAATCTGCAAGAGCGTAACGGAGTGAGGACGGTCATTTTCAAAAAGTGTGGTTCTCGCTTTAGCGCCGTGCACATTCGTTTGAAAAATGGAAGAGTTCCACGGGTACCCATGATCGACGTACACGACATGGTTTTGAAAGGATTCATGTTTTTGGGGTGCACACGTTATGCTGATTCGCGGTGTTCGAATCCCAGGAATGGCGGTCTCTCACGATCCAGGATCGTCAATACGTAACAGTCAGGTTGATCCGTGGCGCTGGAATCCCGAGAACAATGTTTTGGCACGTTTCAGGGTCTTCAACCAGCTGTCTTCCAACGAGACAGTTCCCCCAGTAAGAATGAACCGTTGTAGGGGCCTGTGAAGAGGGAGCTTGGAGGGAGGGTTTGTTCCAACATCGTTGATGCCTCTTGGGTTTACGCTGGTCCTTTTCCTCCTCCTCGTCCTCCCCCTCCCCCTCCTCCTCCTCCTCCTCCTCCTCCTCCTCCTCCTCCTCCTCAGCCTCCCCCTCGTTTATCCCCCTGCTCCTCCTCGTTCTCCCTCCGCGTGACCCCCCCCCTTCCCTTGCACCTCGCGCCGCCCTCGCAGGGCTGGCCTGCTGGTGGGCACCTCGCCCTTCCTCGCCCCGCCCCGCCGGGGTCACCTGCCGGGGGCGCGCCGCTGCCGCCGCGCAGGTACATCACCTTGCCCGCGATGCTCCTCGCCTTGCTCGGCTGCGGGCGCGCCCGCCGCCGCCCTGCCCGGGGTGGCGACCCGGACCCGGGAGGAGGAGGAGGGGGAGGAGGAGGAGGAGGAGGAGGAGGAGGAGGAGGAGGAGGGAGGAGGAGTAGGAGGAGGAGGGAGGAGAGGGAGGAGGAGGAGGAGGAGGAGGAGGAGGAGGAGGAGGCCAAGAGGGGGGTGATGACTAGGGGGATGTGGATTTCATGGCGGGGGCCATGACATCTCCTCAGACTTCGTGGCGCGTCGTCTCATTTCACTACGTCCCTGCCCCCCCCACCCCCCTGGGCCGCGCACATGCCGCCAGCCATGATGTGCGCTCCCCCCTCTTGGACGCACCCCTCTTGGCCGCCCCCGACAATGCAAACGGGGGTCAGCCAAAGTCGGACGGGGCTGGGACGAGGATGGATCCGTTGCAGAGCGTTCCGGAACGGTCTCAGAGCGTTGCGGAGCTCTCTGAGAGGGATGTGGCACCCGGTCTCGTCCTCGTCTTGGCTTCGTCTTACAGGGCGCCAGATCCTGCAGAATCCCAGAAAGCCAGGGTCGCATTGACTCGGATTAGCGCGCAAAGCCAGACTGACCTGGGTTTGCACTGACCTGGGTCAGTGCCGCTTCGAGAACGAGAACGCCAACAGAGAGGAAGAGAAAGGATGACGATGAGGAGGAGTGGCTTCAAGGGAGCCAAGATGTGTTCTCTCCGTCCACTTCGAGCCTTTGCGCTGCTGTTCCTGTTTCCGCTCCCGTTGGTGTTGCTGGCCCTGATGTTCTTGGAGAGGGAGAGTGATGAAATTGTTACTCTTTGGCGCGTTGCCTGCGGGGCTCACTGATGGTAGAGCTTGTCCGTTCCCGGTTGGACGGGCCAGCTGCGTGCCGACGAGAAGTGGGAGGAGGAGGGAGATGGGTGGCCGCGTCTGCACGACGCTTCGGCCGAGAGCGAACGAGGAGGGAGATGATGATTCCGAGGACGAATCGGCGTCACCCCAGCATACTTATAATATATGTGCGTCGTCCCCCCAGGGGCGGCGCGCTCACCGAGAAATCTTCTAGCATATGCGTCGTGGCGGGCGCTTTCTAGCCACACCGCTCGGGAAACGATGTACTGCAAGATGGGTATACTATGTGTTCGGGTCAGACGCGCGCCTCCAAGGCGGACATATAGTACTGGTACGTCGCTGTGCGTCCCATGAGAGACTGGCCTGCCTGCCCGTGCCCTGCGGGAATTCCTCATCCCCGATGGCCCTTGGGACCCACGTAGGCACTCGGGCACCTCGGGAAGCTCAGAGACCGGCGTCGCGGGCATCCTCCGAATTTCTTTTGGGGAGAGAAGGTTTTTTGGTCCGTGTGTGCTTGCTGTCTCTGTGCGTCCCAACGAACGCGAAGGCGAATCACGTCCGCTCGCTGCGAGAATCCCCCACCCTTCCGCCGTGGCTGCCCAGAGCGTGCGCGAGCCCGGCCGCGAACGGGCACGGGGAGTGCTCCCCTGAGAGGTCCCCCCTCTTGGAACTTCAGTCCTTGGGCAGCGGGGTCTCCGCTACTTGAGGCTGGCGGCCAAGTGGGGGTGGTGCCGGTGGCCGTGTCTCGGGGTGGCATCTCGAGGCACCTCGCAACGGCGGCGCAGATGTGACGCCTGGGGCGGGTCTGTGCCGCCGTTCATGTTGCGAGGTCCGACTGCATGTGAATTCATGCAGACACCTTGGGCACCTCCCTTCGGGTTGTGTCGCCCAGGTGTTTTGTCCAAGCACAAAAAAGGGATGTCCCCCCTCTTGGCGTCCAGGTCCTATGTTTGCTGCACCGAGGTGACCACGGACGCCTGAAATGTTAGGATTAAGTTGGGCGTGGGAGGACTATTCGAAGATAGTCAGAAAATAGTTCAGGGACAATGTCTTGGGTATTGTTGAGTATTTTTTGGGGGGTCGACAATTTAAAGTCTGTCGTCCAGAATCCGACTGTAGGGGGACATGCCTGGCCTAATAATAGGAAGCGTCTGGTTTGAGACGTCCCAACAATCTGGCCGAATGCCGAGGACATGTAACACGTCTTGTCGGCTCCCCGTCGGGGCGCCCAGGTGCTACGCCAGCGACGTCGAAGTGACCATGATGTTCTGAAAGGAGAGAAGCGCGGGGTGCCAAAGCCAGCGTTTCGACTTTGAGACGTCCCAACAATTTGGGCCGCCAACGGGCCCGCGAGTTGCCCATTGGCAGCCCCACACTTGAGTCCCCAAGTGCCATGTCTGCTACATCGCGGCGGTAATGGGCCTCTGGAGGAAGGAGAGCAGTCCAGGGTGCCAAAACAAGGGACCGCTCGATATTTCTCGACGATATGGAAGCGAGTGGACGCATGATATACACTTTGGTGGGTCCCCTTCGGGTGCCCAAGCACTATGCCTCGATTTCACGGTGATCATGGGGTTCTGAAGGGAGGGGGTTTTGGGATGCCCACAAGTCGTTTCGTGTGAGACGTCCCCACAATATGGCTGCGATCGGGTTCGTGAGATACCCCCTTGCGGCTCCGCTTATGGAGTGCTCAAGCGTTGTACTTACTACATCCTGGTGATCATGGAGCTTTGTAAGAGCTTGGGGGGCCCAAAGCCAACGTTTCGCTTTAGACAATCCCACAATCTGGCCGCGAACGGGCCCGCGAGGCACCCTTTGGCCTCCCAGTTGGGGCGGTCAACTGCTAGGCCTGCTACGTCGCGGTGATCATGGGGCCCTGAAGGGAGTGGAGTCTGGGGTACCGACGCCAGCCTTTCTGCCTGAGACGTGCCCACAATATGGCTGGCAGCGGGCCGCCGAGATGCCCGCTGGCGGCTCCCTTGCGCGAGAGCGACAGAGTGAGAGCAAGAGAGAGAGAGACAGAGAGAGAGAGAGAGAGAAAAGTGCAAGCAGAGACAAAGAGAGAGAGAGTGAGAGAGAGGGGAGGAGGAGGAGGAGGAGGAGGAGGAGGAGGAGGAGGAGGAGGAGGAGGAGGAGGACGGGGAGGACGGGGAGGAAGCAGGAGGACCGAATATCACGGGGAGGAGTGAAGAGGTGCAGAAGGAGAGCGGCAAGGGGAGGGGGAGGGGGGGGAGAGGGGGGAGGAGCCAGGCGGAAGCAGCGGGGCAGGAGGGAGGGGGGGGTCTGGCGGGGGAGCGAGGCACGAGAGCGAGGGCCGACGGGCCGCGCTCTCCCCTGTCTCCCCCTCCCCGCGCGCTTCCACGGCACACCCCGCCAGCTCAGCCTTGGCTTGGCCCCATATCGCTTTTCCTGCCCATCCCCTCTGAGTTCCCATCTCTCCTGCCCAAGAGAGGGGGAGGTGGGCGAGGGGGGGGGAGAGGAAGAGGACAAGGGACGAGGAAGAGGAGGAGGATGGCGAGGGAGAGGGGGAGGAGGTGGACGTGGAGGAGGAGGAGGAGGAGGAGGAGAAGGAGGAGGAGGAGGATGAGGAGGACAACAACGACGACGACGAACAAAGGCCCTCGTCCGCCTCATCGTCGACCTTTCCTGCTCTTCCCCCTGGTTCTCTTCCTCGCCCCCCAACGGCGACGAACAGAAGTCATCGTCCTCCTCGCCGTCCACCCTTTTCCTGTGTGAATAGAACCGTGTAATACCCTCATATATACTCCTTATCCTCATCTCTCCTGCGCCTGGCCGTTTGGGCTCAGGTATTGGGGCAGATCGATCAGACCTTCGATCGTACAGGAGGAAAAGATATCCATATTTCCCTCCTACCCTCTACCAACGGATCAGGGGTTCTGTACCCTTGTACTTCAACCCCATACACAGGTTATCAGCCCCTTAAAGCTCACAGTTTATCGAACCCCGCGTCTCGATCTCGCACGCGGCCTCGATGGAACCCAAGCGGCGCATGCGCCGTAAGGGGTCCGTCGGAGCCTCGCGTCCGAGCTCTCCGACGGCGCGACGGCTCGGTGACGAGTTGGAGAGCTTTAGTGCGGACTGCGTTGGTGTCCCAGGTACCCCCCCCCCGCTCCGACGGACCCCAGGCGCGGCTAGCCGCTGAACTTCACCGCAACGCCGCCCGCGGGGGGACAGGAGAAGGAGTAGGAGCAGGTAGTAAGAAGGAGTTCCACACGCCTACCTTCGATCCTCCATCTCCTCCTCCGTCGGGGGCAATCCCAACTGCGTCAGGCGAAAGCCTCACTGGTCCTGATACTCCGGGGCGTTTTCGCGCTAACCGCCGATGGACTTCAGGTGCTGGTACCCCCAGCCCTGCGACCGTTCCTGTCGCGGCGCACGTAGCCACCTTCGAGGAACTCAGTAGACCAGTGGCGGCGCAGCCGCAGACGCAGCACCCCAAGGTATCATCGGATGAGACACCAGGTCCTATCCGCAGCTCGTCCGCGCGCAACCGTCGCGGGGCCACAGGCCCATACGGCGAGAGTAGGTCGAGCCCGCGCACAGCCTCTCAGAGGCCAAGCACTCCTCGCGAGAGGGGGCAGAGGGAAGCCGACGCTCCCCACCTCTCCATCTCAGACGGCCCGCTGGCGGCAACGTCCGCTGCAGGTGAAATACATGAGCTCAGAGACCAGGTTGAAACCTTCGTGCCCAGGCAATACTCTGGACTACTGCAGAGCGTTCAGACGACTGCTGCCAACACTGCTGCTCTACGCCAAGATCTTGACGGCGCATTAGCGATCCTCGATTCCTGGATGACCGAAGATCGACGCATCTTAGGCGAGCTGCAGTATCAGGTTGACCGTGAGATGTCACACTCAGGTGAACGATCGGCGATGGTCGAGAACTTGCGCAACTACCTCGCGCAGATGGAGCAACAGCTTGTGCACGTACGCGACACAGGTGTTTCGGCGGCCAGGGTCTTACATGACGAGATCCATAATCAGCTCCGCAACCGACCGCCACCAGCCGAGGCCACCGACCTTGGCGACGTTCAGTCTCAGATCAACGATCTTCGATCCCACATGGGCCACACTACGGCGACGCTTCGCACCGAAGCACACACCAGCTCGTCGAACCTGATCGACATGTTGCAACGTACTGAGAGAGTCATCACTCAAAGGCTTGATGCGACCAACGCTGTCGCGCAGCCACTCGCTAACCGCATCTCTGACATCGAGCAGCGTTTTCCTGGCGCACAGGACGCCCTGGCAGAGTTGCGCGTCGGACGAGCCCAGACTGCGCAGCTGGATTCTCCTCCCACGGTTTACGATTTCGCCCGCCTCACTGACAGGTTGCAGGAGGTTCAGAGGGCGGCGGACCACACGCAGTTAGAGCCCTCCCAGGTTATCCATGAAAGAGATACAGAGAATGTACGTGTTGAGGGGCACCTCGCACGTCTGGAAAGTGAGGTGGAGGCACAAGGCGCCCGTCTCCGAGCCTACGAGCAACGTTTTGCTCGGTATTCACAACGTTCTCGGGATACTGATGAGTACACACGCCAAAAGGTAGACCAGATACACGAAGACATGAAGAGCTGGATCAATCAGCTGATTGACCACACCAATGACACCATACTCCACCTTCAACCTGCACCCGACCTGCACAGGCCGACGGCAGCGTCCGCCGAAGCACCACAAGCTTCTGCAGGACAACAGAGACGTACGTCACCAGGAGCCGCCTCCGCGGCAGGTTCAGCACAGACACGCCATGCGTCTCCTGCGCGCACAGAACCGACTACTGACGGTGTACCGATACCCTCGCAACCATTGTCTGCGGTTTCGGCCAATACTACTACTCCTATCAAGGAGTCAGACACCGTCCGAGCCCCTGTCTTGCCTAAGATCACGCAGCTGCTCGAGTGGCAACAAAAGGCACGGAAGAACTTTGGAGCCGCCTCAGGGCGACCATCCAAAGCATATGCCTTCCTATGCGTGGCTGAACAGCCCGGGTGTACCTTCGAGGACTTACAAGACAGTGGAGACTTCGAGAGCATCGATTGCAAACTCGCTACCGCTTCGAGCGACATCTTATCCTCAGACTTGCGCTACCAAATCAGGCTCATCGAAACCAGAGAGCACAAAGCAGGACGCATGCTCAAAGGACGCCAGATTCACTGGCACATCCTACAGTCCTACAAAGTGACAGAGGTTGATGACGACCTGCACGACTTCGAGCGCCTTAAAGAACTGAGGGTGAGAGATGAAGATTTGCAACGTTTCATTATTGACTGGGACGCTTTACTATTGGAGTGCCGAGAAGCACCCGACCCAAAGATATTGGAATCTCTGTTTCGTACACAGATTAGCAGACATGCCTGGATGAAACAAGACATGTATGGGTACCAGCGCATGAAGACCAGCGACCCGAATCGTACCTATGATTGGCTCCGACAGGGCGTCCTGGACGTACTGGAGCTCAAACAATTGGAGAAGAATCAAAATAAGTTACGGTACGAACACGAGACTCGCTCTCAAGTCAATGTACGCGCTGCCTGGAAGAAAGGCAATTGTCGCAATGGTGAACGATGCAAGGCTTTGCATACCTATTCCAGGGATTGGAAGAACACCGGATCTTCCAGAGCATCGACCGCTGGTGGCAACTCCCGCCGCAGCGCGTCAATCCCTGCGAATCACAGGAAGCCAGCATCGAAACCATTTTGCTTCGAGTTCGCCAAGCGCAACACATGCACCAGAGGCGACAAGTGCAACTTCCCACATGTGGCACAGCGCAGAGACTTCGCACAGAACAAGTGCCCTAAGGGCGACAAATGCAAATACGCTCATCTTACACCTGGTGCGAAGACTCCCGAGCAAAGCCCGAGTCGACCACGGACCTCCAGCCAGGATAGTCGTGGCCGACCACCATCCCGCGGATCAGGTAGCCAACGTTCTTCACAACGCGGGGGTTCCGCTCCGCAAACGACTCACGCCATGGACGTGACAATCGACGTCTTTACGACCGATCTCGTTCATCCTCCAGGAGGTCTCCAGGCTCTCGCAGTCAGTCGAGAAGTCGTTACGACAGATCGTCGAGATCTACCTCCCGAGGACGAGACAGCCGTGGCGGCGGACGTGGCAGCCCACGCGGCCGTGATAGATCAGACGGTAGTGACAGAGGACGTGGCAGACGTTCCACGAGCCGTGGTTCGTCCCGTGGTTCTCCCCACGCCAGAGCACGTTCTCCCGCCAACTATCGACGTTCACGCCGTTCCGACCGCAGTTACGTCATTCGTGACAAGACCCTCATGGCCAACACTAAGGTCACTACAACATCTACCAAACCACGCCGTCGCATACGTTTCGACACACGTAATGTGGACTACTACCTACACACCGTATCTGGCAGGGCCAGATTGGACAAGTGGAAGGAGATGCCGAACGAGGGTGCCATTGACAAAGTACCAGACCCGCTACCACAACGATGGTGGGATCAAAGTGCAGACGCTCTACGAGAATGTCAAAAAGAGGCACAGCTGTGGTACAAAGATCTATATGACTACCGACACAACAAGGAGTCGGTGGCCACACCAACTGCGATCCCAGATTATGACGACTCTACCCAAGCAGTCATCAAAGCAAGCCCAGACGAAGACAACGACGTTGCAAGTCGACCCACTACGCTCGACTGCTGCATTGACACATGATTTTGGGTTCTCGACAGTGGTTCTGCGCATCCTATTCAGGGCAAACATGAAAGGACGCAGACCGAATCGGATCGCATATCTATTCGCGAAGAGCATATTCTGGAAACTGCCAATGGCGATCGTGCTGTCAACGAGCACTACGACATACGGCTACCCGAGGTTGGCTTACATAGTTCAGCCCTTGCCTTGCCAGACTGTCCATCATTACTATCAGTCGGGAAATTGATTGAGGTTGATGGCTTTCGGCAACTTTGGGATCCTGAGCTGGGCGACTTGCTTCAGGATCCGGGGGGCCAATGGTATAAGATCCCAGTCAACAACAGAGTTTCAGAATTACGACTCGACGACCTGATAATGATACCGCCACCACGTCTGTGCACTTCGTCAGCGCCCCGACGGCGCCAGCGCAAGCGTTCAACCGCCCGGTGCAACGACATATGTTGGTGCTGCAAAACTACAGAGCAGTCAACCACTCCAGATGAGCTGCGGCCCCACATAGGGACCTGCCCCAAGAGACCACATGTCGGCGAGGGAGGAGGAGCACGGACCGCCACGGTCGAAGAACCTCCCGACACAAATAATGCCGAGCCCAACGTGGACACACCCACCGACTCGCTTATGTCTCAGACGCAGTGTTCTCCTCCAACATGCGGGGGGCTAGCAGATACAGCTCAAGCAGCTACCAACATGCCGTCGACCTCCAACGAGGATCTGCCGACGGAGACGCTCACACCAGTGCACCACGACAATGATCGCGTTCTTCCAAACAGACAGAAGAAACCGATTGACCCTATGCATTACATGACCCACAGTCCAAAACACCCAGACTGTGAGATTTGTTCTCGCACGATGGCGCAGAATGCTCCGTGTCGACGACAGCGCAAACCACATCCGCCGGCAGACCCCACCGACGAGGACACAGCCTACGAGGCCTTTATCCCGAAGAAGTTTGGGGAAGCTCTAACTGCCGACCATATCGTCTTGGCCAAAGACGATGCCGCTGAAAAGCACGGCGACAAGTATGCACTTGTCGTCCGGGATAGATACACTGGCATCTTCATGGCTTACCCAGCACTACACAAAGACGCAGCTACTACAAAGGCATCCTTCCAGCAGTTCATCGCCGCAAACGATGAGGTGAAGCATATCTACGCAGATAATTCTGGAGAGCTTCAGAAGGCTTGCCGCCAACTGGGATGGAGACATGACACTAGTACGCCGCATCGTCCGCAAACGAATGGATTGATCGAGCGCATCGTCAAGATTGTCATTCTCGGTACGAGAGCTGCGTTGCATATGTCTGGTCTGGGACACGAATGGTGGAAAGAGGCCATGCAAGCCTTCTGCTGTGGACATAATTTTGTGCATCCATCCACGGGCGTTGCTGCCCTCAGCGAGGAGCACGTCGACAAGACAGCTCATGAAATACGTTTTGGAGAAAGTTTTCCCGGGCACTGCATTCCTTTCGGTGCTCGGATCTTCTGGAAATGCCTCAACCCCGAGATCAATAACGAGACTGCAAAGTTCAAAGAAAATACTCGGGAAGGGTTATTCATGGGTTACCATTTACACTCTGGTGGACGATGGTCAGGTGATTATCTTGTCTTGGACACGGCTACATACGCCAAGAACCCCGACGGTGAACTGCGTCACGTGCACAGAGTCAAAGACATCATCATCCCTGACGGCAAGTTCACCTACCCAGTGAAAGAGGGTACCCTGCGACATCACAACCCCGAGGCACACGACGAGGTCAAGGCATCTACTTCTCGTCCCTTGGGCGATAAACCAATGCCCGATCCTCCACTCGCCTACCCTAAAGAATGGGATGATCCGTCTATGATGACGACGGACGACAACATCGCTGATACCCACGCATCGGCCTCTGAAGTTGCTGCACCAGCGCCGGAGCCCGACTTCTGGGAACAGCGCGGATATTGCGTCATCAGACATATACGTACTCCACGCAAGAAATTGTTCATACCGACGGACGACGTCATGAACATACCTGTACCTGTTGATCAGCTCGACGTGACACGAGACTTCGAGACGACTTCTACTTTCGACGGAGAAAGCGTCTTTCGCGATGTTTGGGACGGTGTCAGCGCCAACGACCACAGGGAGTTGAGCGAGCCATGGACCGGCCTGGTTCGATTCTATGAGCTCCCAAAAATAATACCAGACGGCAAAATGGTGGTTCGTGGCCGTGAGACACGTGTACAGACTACTACGCGTCCTGATCACATTCTTCCCGAGCATTGGAAAACCTTATCTCGTGGACAGCAAAAGAATGGAATCGAGTACGCCGAAGATGTCAAACGAGCTCGTGAGATTCGTGACCGAGCTGCACTTCGAGTGTGGACACGACAGGACAAACAGGCCAACAATTTCCGTACCACTACAGCTGGCGGACCCACATGGAACACTGCGGAACGAAGGATTACGTACGATACCGACAACGGCGCGGTCATCCGCGACGAGGCCGTCAAGGGCGTGACCAACAAAGAGATTCTGTATGCCAAACTACCTGGTGGGCCACGTGACAATACTACGGTACTCTCCTACCGCCACCCCCCACCACAGCATGCTGGAGACGCACGTGCTTTGGTACTTGTCGACAGTGAGGGGAACGACTTTGGGACCATGAACCCGCTTACACGCCAGTTCACCCAGTCGGTAGCAGTACCCACTATGCCACGTGAGACGACGTACACACCGGCACACAGAGACAAGATTCCTGATTCCTCGCGGGCACGCCCGGCCCTAGTTACCAGAAATTTGAGTAAGAAAGAAGTTGCCGCAGAACCACGTGCACAGGAGGCCCTAAGAAAAGAATACGAGCGACTTGAAAAGAAACAAACGTGGATGTTGGAGATTGTTGCAGAAAAAGCTGATATTGAGTCTCAAGCGATTCGTACTGGGACGAAAGTTCATGTCTTCAATATCTTGGAGCGATCTTCAGTCAAACAAGAGGAACTTCCACCTGATCTACGTAAATTCAAGGGCCGAGTGGTGGTTCAGGGCAATACAGGCAAAGATGAAACTGGTTTGGCTGCCATATTCGCCGATGCCGCATCCAGCGCTTCGCATATCGAGGCTTCCAAACTTTGCGATGTTACTGCACTATTGCCACAATATGCGGGCGAACAAAGTGATGCACCTGGAGCATACACGCAGGCATTCTTATACGGCGACGGACGAATCGACCCAGTGGATACTTGGATTACCATACCCAAGCGGCGCCAACCTGCATCCTGGTCGAAATGCAAAAATCCCGTGTGCCGATTACGATTGGCACTATACGGACACCCTCTTGCAGGTGTCTTTTGGGAACGAAAGTGTCGCACATGCTTGGAAAGTGTTGGATTTGAGCCTATTCCAGGATGGGAATGCGTATGGAGACACAACAAACTGGGACTGATACTTTCATATATGCGGACGACTTCAAATTAGCCGGACCAGCTACCAATCTACAAGCTGGCTGGGATTATATCCGCAAAAGCGGTATTGATTTGGACCCACCTACTCCATACTCTCAATATCTTGGCTGTGGACAACAGGCATATGATGCACCGCAGAACATCTTCGACAAAAGAATGTATACCATTCGACCTATGTTGCCCGTACACAGTGATAAAGATTACCATACAGCCAAACAAGTTCGTGGAATTCGACATGACATGCTTGGTTTTACTGATCAGCGCATTGAGCGGTACCTGGAATGCGCTTCCAAGCGCGCCCAGGGACCAGGGTCACGTCGGAAACGGTCCGACTCCGCCGAGGACTTCGCGATCCAAATCGCTCGTCTCCTCCGGGTCGGTCGCCAGATCCACTAGCGTGCTCAACGCGCGGCCACGATCACCCAGCCCAGCAAGATCGGTCGATGCACCCTCCACTACGACAGAATCCGCACCAGTCACATACGATGACCTACCTGACGCCGAGACCCCTGGCATCGAGGACACCTCATTCACCGATTCCGATTACTCCGACGAGGGTATCCTTGGCCAGGACGCGGCGAGTGTATTGATGAAGATTCTCTACCTGGCACGTTGCTGTCGTTTCGATCTTTTACATCCAGTATGTATGCTAGCCAGAGAGATTACCAAATGGAATACCACGTGTGATAAACGTCTACATCGATTGATATGCTACATCAAAACGACGCGCACACATTGTTTACATGGATGGATAGGCGATTCTTCAGACAAGCTATCCTTCATGCTCTTCACTGACGCCTCGTTCGCCGATTGTATTACATCCTCCAAGTCCACGACCGGCGTCTTCGCCGCGCTTGTTGGACCTAATACGTTCTGCCCGGTCAACGCTGTGTGTAAGAAACAAACGGTTGTATCGCACTCATCTACAGAATCCGAGATCGTTGCTCTTGACTCAGCACTACGACTGGAAGGACTACCACTACTCTCATTATGGGAAGCCGTGATGGGAGTTGCCAACGCATGCAAAGAGAAAAATATGTGCCTGGACTGCCAGGGACGAGCCGACACGGCGACGTGTCCGACATTGGCCGCCAAAAAGAAGAGGCGCAAGCCATCGCCTCGCAAGGCACCCCCCACAAGGGGATCTTCCCCTAGCCGTAGGCAGCTACCGCTGAAGACGGAGTTACCTACGCCTCCAAAGAGGCGCACGATATCCCATGAGGGTACCGTATTGCACGTGGATCTAGAACCTGCTCAGGAGAACAGCTCTCCCAAAGTGCATCTCATCGTCCTCGAGGATAACCAGGCCGTGGTCAAAATTGTCCAAAAGGGACGTACACCAAAACTTCGTCATCTTCACCGTACTCATCGTATAAACCTGAATTGGATATGCGAGACATGCCAACTCGAACATATTGAGCTCAGGTATGTAGGTACAGAAGAGCAGATTGCAGATATGATGACCAAACATTTTGAGCCAAAGAAAGCAGACCTCTGGAGGGACCTCTTGGAGCACTCGCTCATGTTTCCCGTTACTCCGGTACAATGTGCTCCAAAGAAACAATGGAAACCACTACGAGGGCCTCGGAGGCCCGACGGTTTACCTCATGTTGCTGAACCTCCAAAACTGGATGGATGTCCGGAAGTATGCAAAATCTTATTTACAGAGAAAGAAAGATGGGGTGAGGTAGGATCAGAATGTGGAATGCAGTGCGTTGGACAAGCCAATCACGAGGGCATATGCGCATGTATATACCATATTGGTGTTCCCGTTGCAGCTACTGGTTCGCGCATACCTCGCTCGAGAGCACGTTTCCCGCACGGTAGACAACCCCGCCATTCTCCCTCACCTCCACATGATACAGAGAGGTCTAAGACACTCATTGTGCGTTCGTGCCGCAGCAATTTTACGACTCGAGCTACAAAGCTTACAAGCTTCCTGTTCGCCGTGTGCGAGGCGCAACTAAGTGAGATCGGTTCTAATCGCGATTCCCCCATCCCCGAGATGGATCAGGCACCGCCGCTCCACCTCGTCGGCTGGCCCATCGGCTGCGACGCCGAGTACGACCCGAACGCCAAGGACGACGACCGCGTGGGCTTCACGTACCACGCTCAAACTGGTCGTCCTCGTGATCCTGATGATGGATATATATATATATGTGCATATATATATATATATACGTACATCAACGGCGTGCTGATCGCAGTGCAGATTTTGATCTCCGCGTACCCGACGAATCCACTATTGTCGAAGTTGCCCGCTCTGCGTCCGCTGACGTGAAGAGTTGGATCGGCGAAGTTGGTGGAAGAGTCGGCGGCGACGCCAACTACGAGTACAGTACGACTACGGCTACACCATGGCTATCTTTCATCAGAGCCATGTGCATGATCTCCAGCCTCTTCACTCGCAACTCTTCTGTATAAGAAAGCGCTCGTGGCTTACATGATCATTTGCACGTTGTGGTTCCAGGCTCACACCGCAAGTGCCCGCCAATGGACCTCACGACAGTGATATTGAAGACGGAGTGGATGATGATACACAACGATTGGTCAAAAATTGGCAGTGCAGCACTTGGACAATATGCCGAGGACAGCGTTCAGGATACAAAATACGATTATGGAAATGGCCTTTTGCGCGCCTTCCGATGTATACAGCAATGGATTGACAACTCCAAGCTACGCTCCTAAACTTGATCGCGCTACGATCAAGTTGCCCATACGCCCACCTGGCCTAGCCAGGACATCAAATTCTGCGGGACACATTGGCCACGTTGTCGAAGATAATATTGTCACCGAGATGAGGGCGTTCTCCGACCTTAACCAGACAAGTAAATTCCGCCGCGAGCTCAGTACATGGCTGACTACACGCGGAGGATTTGGAGGTACCGGATCACACCCCAAGACGGTGGCAACACCATCCGATCACCCAGACGGCTGGAAGACACTACCAGAGTACGACGAAAATATGACGAGTACTTATCGTTGGCAACCATACGACGAGGGCTCCGTATTCATTGGCGAGACCCCTACTGAGGTTGACCCTGGTCTTACTCCTGGTAATGATATTGACCCACTCGAACTTGCACAAGCAAAGTACAGCGCGTTTTGTGGTGGTCGGTTGGTTTCTACTCTTCTCTCAGACAACGGATGGCACTCACTCGTACAGGAAGATCTGGGACTTCTTTTGCACCATGCCTTCGGCCCGTCAGGGCACGCATACAAATCGACGAATTTGTACACCGATTCAACATGGATTATGCATCCCAAGAAAGGATCCAAGGCCGCCAAGCACAAGAAGTACCCGAGCCACGGCATCGACGAGCTCAACAGTCCACGAAAGCGAGACCATCTCGCCAAAGTGTCAAACGTTGGTCTTGTACCTTTATTTATGCCGTGCCTCAATCGCGCGGAATGCATGGGTGGCGCTACCCTCGAGCACTTGTCGACCATTATCCGCAACGACATCATGATGTGGGCACTCTCCGTTGGCAATTACAAAGAACGGTTCAAACAGAACGACACGCTGATTGGCCAGGACTGTATTCTATTGCCAGAGGTTGGTGGAGACACCCGCTGTGATATGGCGCAGCTCCGTGAACAGCGTACGCAGACACAGGAGAGCCGTACCACAGCTATCCTCAATAACCAGTTCGAGTCCACCCTCGAGCAGCGCAACATGATCAACATGATCCGCGAGGCCAGGGGCCTGATGATGATGAGCGACAATGCCTCTATCAAAAAGTGGCGTGAATTGAATGAGGTCATCTGGGAATATTCGGCTAATGCCTTTCCTGCACTCGTGAAACAAAGGCACTATTGCAGAGGCCTCAACGCCATGGTCGCATGGAGTGCAAACGACACTGCATGTGCCAACCACGGACAGAATACGGTGGACATGCGTCGCCATGAGAATCGTGCACCGACTTCCGTGCGCGAGCTCATGAAGATGGAATGCGAGGGCGGCGTCCCGACGCTTATGCCAGTACACGTGCAAGTGGATGTATCACGTTTTATTGACGTGATGCAGTACTTCCGTTGCCTTATGGTCATGGGGCCAGGCAAAGCGGCACAACGGGGCGCACACCCGAACTTCGATTACCACACGGGCGATGTGATCAAGACGATGCAATCGCGTGGTATTACAGTTCTTCCGTCAGATCATTGGGTAGAAGTGTATGACAGAGTTACGCCTCAGGCTTGGCATGCGAAACAGAACAATCACAACCTGGCGATGTTTACGACACAGTTCTGTGATGCAGTATGCTATCGTAATTCTTGTGCTTTGATCCAGTCATTACCATCTCAGCCGTATCCATTCAGACCTCCTATCATGACTCCCGTCACGGACGAGCAGGCCTACACACAGGCCAAAGAGATCATGGAGGCTTTTCACTTCAGAGAGAGGATCACCAACGAATGGAAGGGAGATCTCAGCCTCACAACGCTGATGACACAGACAGCTGGTGAGATGGCTCATTGTGCTTGGATGGCATCATGTGCCGACGGTACGTTGCCAGAATCCATGCCAGCTACCACAAGTGATCCAGACATACCTATTCCTGGAATCCCGACACAGCCACCAGCACTTGATCCTCGCGAGCCGAACCAGGCTATTCCTCAGGACGGATCCATTTGATCATGCATACGACGAGTTGTTCAACTACCTCTTACTGCTGATCAACGACTATCCTGGGGCATGGGCATCCTGGGATTCAGTCGAGAAACAAGAGCTCCTCCACCCCAAGATCGTGAAAGCAGCTGAGGATGCACATGCTGTTACTTGGGTTGTGTTTGAGCAGCTTCTACAGCATATTACCGACTTAAACGGCGATGATGACGCGACCAAATCACGACTCATTGCGGAAGGCAACAGGCTGAACGCTAACCGCATAGGCCCTGCTGCCGAGAACCAACAGACCATCGAAGCACGCAAAACCTTCTTCAGACAAAATGCATTGGATCGGGTCGCATTGGGACTTGAGCCCGACGTTCCGACTGCTGCATGGCACGCGGCGGTTGAGGCGGACCAGCCAGCACCACCAGGCCCATTGCCTGAACCACTGCAGCCTGGCCCGCAACCGATAGCCGTGCCAGAGCCATTGCCGCCCGGCCCGCTTCCAAACCGCACGCCAGCAGATCCATTGCCAACAGACCAGCTCCCGACAGCCGAGGCAGTCCCGATCCCCGACGATGGCACTGACTTAGACGCGATGGAGCTGGAGGCAACCCCTGCCGACGACGATCCTTCTCCACACACGATAAGTATATTGTCATGGCAGAACAGCTGCGAGCGTTCCATGCACGAAGACATCCGCCAGATCGGGACGTTCGACAATACATGCACTATCCGAGAGTACAAGCTTCAAGCAGGCCTCGTGGACGATCATCCATACGTTTCTCCTGTATTGCGAGGTACGTCCGCGACCAACGGCTTTGCGTGCCTGCAGAATGAGGAATGGTTCGGTCAATTGCAACACGACGATTGTGTGATTGCTCATGTTCCCGATATCGCACAATCTGGTTGCTTCCCAGAATGGAAGTGGATATCGCTCCCACAGTACGACGAGGTACGTTATGGTCCTGAACTACTTGAAGAGTGGCTTGGAGGTCCTAAATGGATGAGCAAAGACATCACGACGATGCTACGCCACGAGATCCACTACAAGAAGTTCGATATCAACCAATTCCACGATCGACGCATCAACATATGGCCGAAAACGACGGATCGTGAGTGGAAGATCCCAAGTAATTGGAAACCATTTCAGGATATGGTCCAATGGAAGTTCCGTGAGCGTCAAAGCCACAACGGACCATCCACCGATGCGGCCATCGCGCACTTCAAAAAGGATGGTGAACAAGAAGGATATACTGATTGGAATGAGTATTACCCGATCTTCATCATTCGCGCGTTCCAGAAACACATTGACCCGCAGAAGAATCGGATTGATATATACCCCAAACCAATCCCCGACGGAGGCGACCCCAGCTGTTTCGATTGGAACAGCGTTATTGCCATTCGATGTGTTGGAGGCCACAGTTGCGTCAATCCATTCTCCAAACCCTGGAACATGGGCTGGGAAGGCCTACAATGGACAGACGTGAAATACCTCCACCATGGCACGACATTTCGTGCTTGGCGCAACATTCTTAAGTCAGGGATCATTCCTGGTTATATCGTTCCATCTTCCCAGAGAGACAAGTATTATAAAGGATCACCGCGCACGGAGGCATTCTTCAGTTCCAGCGCATACATAGACGATGTCCAGAAGAATCCCCACACCTCGGTACAATCATATAAGTTCAAACACTACAAGAACGAGGTCGAGCTGGTGATCAACATGGAGATTGCCACAAATGCTGGTTGCAGATGTTGGTTGGGCGCCCAAGGTGCTATTATGACAGAAGACGTGGTTCCCGCAGCTGCAGTTATTGCAATTCGCCGTCTCCAACCACGCCACGAGCACGGCCGGCAGATTTGGCCGGAGGGCCCGGCCTGGGACTACCCGCCATTGGCCGCGAGACAACCATTGAGCAAATACGAAATTTACGCCGTTCTTCCTTGGCAGGAGTTCATCGATAACCCTCCCGGGATTACACCAGCTGACATGGATCAAGACATGGATCAGCAGCCAAAGACGCCGTCCGCATCAGCATCTTCGGCTCAGCGACCGATTGCCCCTCAGCTGGGGGCGACCCCTGCTGGCCGCATATCTGACGCCGACGCTTTGGACGAAACAATGGCCCGCGCTACGATCGACAGTTGCGAGCACAACACAGAAGATAAAGACTGGTTGATAGCCATTTCATACTGCCGAGAGGCTCTTCGACCCATCACATCAAAGATCACACAGAAAGATTGGAATCGTCGACCTATATTTAATGATGTTCGCATGGGGGACTTCATTGTCACTAAGAATTGGGGATCTACCAATTGTTACCATTATGACAATCACTACCCCAAGGGCAACCACAGAACCAAGGTCCTCATGAACACGGGCCACATCTACGGACCAATAATTCATTCTGGCGTCTTCGACAAGTTCTTTGCGGTACAAATACCTATTCTGAACTACGGTTTACGATGGGTAAACATATGGTATAACGACAGAAACATGCCTCTCAAGGGTGTTTGCTTCGCTTTGCCAATACGTACCGACATCGACTCGACGCAAATGAATATTGCGCTGGAAGGGCCATCTTCATGCCGCGACAAAATACATCAACATAAAACCTTTGGTGATCTACCATATCTTGAAATGCCGAGCATGTATAAGCCACGTATCCCACGTACGCCGACCAGACGCCCCGCTCCTCGGACACCCGATCCCGATGAGCTGGTGGCCACACCTGCCGAGGATCCTACTACCGCAGACGATGGATCCCAACGAAAGGCAAGCCAATCTGCTGAGCCTCTGGTTACTGTCATCGTGGATATATCGAACACCCCACTCACAGCCGAGGAGAAAGCAGCGAATGACAACATGAGAGCAGATTTATCAGCAGAGATCCAAGCTGATGAGGACGTCGGCTCGCCTCGATAACATCATCGACCCGCCAGAGGACTTCCTCAACCATCACGACTACGACCCAGAGGAAGATACAAGGTGGACCCAGCAATCCTATGACCACCGCATATTCCGCTGGACATCGGAGTTGTTGGTGGACTCACTTATGATAAAGTTGAAACAAATCATTGAGGTGCATACTGGCAGGGACAAGATTGTGGTGGACAAAGATACTGTCATACTCACGATTTGACATGCAATTTGGATCCAAAACATACAATTCAGAGACATACTACTTGGATTAAAATCATACTCACAAATGGGCACGTAACTTACCGATTTGCCGTGCAGATAGCTTCTTCAAAAAGTTGGTGCACTACCTGGACCCAGAGGTCATCGAGGAGTCGACTACAGGCGTCTTCCAATGGATTTCTAAAGTATATCAAATCATACTGCTGGACAGCATTGCGGAGCTACGTGATTTCACAAAAGACGCTATTCATCAGAACCATCCTGCACTCAAGACGTTACGTGATCTATTTACACATTGTATCCATACATTTGGCAATCCAGGCTTCCCCGTATGGAGGGAGCTGTTGGAAACACCTGCCGCTCCACATGAGGACCCAGGCGCGGAGAAGGACATTCCCCAGGACCCAGGCAGCGTTGCATCCGCTGCTCCAGATCAAGAAACCATGGCACGGATCATTGCCCAGCAGAAGGGGATCGACCGCGAAGAGGGCGACAACGAGTCCGCCTTGCAGGAAGAGGCCAACCGTATCCGCACAGAAAACGCATGCCATGGTGATACTGACAACGCGGACATAGACACGACCGAGCGCGTGGGACTGCCAGGGGAAAGATTGTCTAGGATCGAGACCGAGGGAATGAGCCGATCGATCGCCTCCCGTCCGACCGCCGAGATCAACCGCGATGCCGTGGATCAGATCGGCCGCGGTCTTGCTAGTGGTCGTGACACTCGCTGGGGATCCCGTGAGCATCTCACGATTAACGGGGCACCAGAAGATATCCAGCATGATATCGTGCGATGTCGGAATTGCGATCGTTTCTTGTCTCTAGGGATCGTTACAGATGAAGGTACAATTTGTGACATCTGCTGGCGGTGCACTGTTGCCGTAGGTGCTACGGGTAAAAGTACCGCCGTCGAGAGCGACCTGGCATACCTCCAGAAGCTGACCCGCTGGATCAGGACGACGCTCTCCCAGGACGACATCACGAGGTACATGGCAGATGGAGCGCAGGTCCTGATGATGGGCAAGCGCTCTATTCCAGGACATGAGAAGGACACGCTGAGGATATTGGCAAATTCTGCTAAGAAGAGGTATCAGAAGTGGGTCGCCGCGGGCCCCCTCCTGCACACACGCGCAGGTTGATGGGCGAGCGTGAGGACGACAGACCTCTATACCAAACTTTTGCCAACCTCGTTTAGCGCTCTCTCAATGATATGAAGTTCCACCACCAAATGACAGGCGCTCGCGTCAATAAAAGCAGGGACGCTGATACCATTGAGGACATGCGTGACGCCTGTGAAATCCTCGAGACCAGCATCAGGAATGGCCAAGCCGGTTGGCAGAAATGGTGGTTGAACGCAGGCAGACTCGATCGAGGCACGAGGCAAGCGAGCGGACTCGTCGCGATTGCCCTTCCCAGAGGGGATGGCACCCGTGAGAAAGTCACGCAGCGCAAGCTTGCCGTGCTTGCCTCTACTGAGCCCGCCTTGGGTTCCACTGACCAGAAGGGAGTCGATTCAGGGATGAGAACCGATCCGATCGAACCTGATATACACTCCCGACATTCTGATGATGCCATGGAGCCATGCCAGCCGCGGCACCCGCCGCCGCCGCCGCGCCCTGCTTCTGGCGCCGCTGCAGTGCCCAGCGCCTCTGGCGCGCAGGACTACATGCCCGCGGGGCCGCGCGGCGCTGCAGCACAGCGGCAGGACAGCGACGACAGCCGCAGACCAGCGACACCTCCACGCGCCAAGAGGGCGCGCACGACTGAGGACTACGCTACGCGGTGGCGCGACAACCTAGAGGACAGCCAATGGGGCCCCAGATACTGGGGTTACTACATCAACTGCTGGATGTACATCACGGGCAACAACGACGAGTTCGTATGCGTACGCGACATCCAGTACAATAATTGGTTCTGCCACTGGATTCCGAGGACGCCCTGGGAGACCCTCACGACGAGCTACGTCTCGCATGATGGCCACAGGATGTGGGACCACAGGTTCTACGAGAGGGGAAACACGCAGTGCAGTCGGCCGCCACGCCCACCGCTCGAAAGGCTAGAACCTCAGCGTTACACAAGTTCGCCTCGAGCGGTGGCTAATAAATCATCTTAGGCCACTTCATTATCCCAGAAAAGTGGCCACGCATATCCTTGCGATACCCAAGGCAGCCCCCTAAGGAGCAACGCCAAGGGGAGTCGCCATATGCAGATTTTTAATATTTATATATATACATATATATATATACATATGCAACATTTCGCGCTTCAAAACAGGACTTTACGCATGGCCATACACCTTTTCATGTGCATATTATGCTTTAAGCGTTAGACGTGTTTCCAAACACGATCGTGTTCACCAACACGACCTCAGAATACATTGTTTTATCGCTTACTCTTTAGACTTTGCTCACATTGCGTTGAGAATGATCTGACGCCCAGCTCTCGACCGAGAACTGGCGGCAACACCTGCCCCGCTTAGGCGCGGCAGCTTTTGATGTTGCTTTAATTGGCTCAGATCCTCTTTCTCCGCCCACCCGCGTCTCATTCTTCTCCACCCTTGAGTGCCGAAGCGCTTTTGGGGGCGCACCGAGGGGGCACCAAAGCGTGGCGAAGAAATAGGGACCCTGGGTGTTCATTCTTTTCCTTCTTACCTTACCTTGCCTAATCGTGAGCGCCATCGCGATTGGGACGCAGCTGAAGCTATACAGATCTTGCGCTCAGCTGCCTGACAGAATTGAGGATTGGAGGAGTAAAAGGGTGACGGGATCTCTTCCTCTGTTCCCGAGTCCTACCCTCACGGGCGGGATTCGGGACGGGGGGTGTGAATCGAACCCGTGTAATACCCTCATATATATTATTTATCCTCACTTCTCCTGCGCCTGGCCGTTTGGGCTCAGGCATTGGGACAGATCGATCAGACCTTCGATCGTGCAGGAGGAAAAGATATCCATCTTTCCCTCCTTCCCTCTACCAACGGATCAGGGGTTCTGTACCCTTGTACTTCAACCCCATACACATCCTGCGCTTCCTCCCGGTTCTCTTCCCCGCCCCCCGCCCTATGTCCCTTATTTCCTCCCTCCTCGTCCCGTGTCATCCCTCCTTCCTCCATGCTCCCGGTTCATTTCCGCCATTGCCCTCCCTTTGTGTTTCTTCCCTCCGAGGCAGGTGGAGTAAGAGGGAGGGACGAGGCAGGACAAAGGAGGAGCATGGAGAGGGGTGAGGGAGGAGCGCTGGCGGGCCCTGTCGAGCGCAGGGATGGCGGGGGACATGGACGAGGGTTGGGGTGAGAGGACCTAAGCCCAGAATGCTTCAGCGATGCTGCAGTACACCCTCCCGCCCTGGGCCCCCGCTCCGCGTGTTATCGCAGACAGGCTGGCCACGACGGGAAGCGCCACGAGCGCCCCGCCCGGACCGCCATCTGCCCAGGGAGAGAGGGCGCAGGACTTGGGAACCCCCAAACCGGGTGGTGAGATACCAGGTGGCGACCTAGAATCCCCCAAAAGGTCACCGCTGGGTCTGGGGACGCGGGGTCCCCACCGGTCTTTTTGACTCCTGGACCCACCAGTGTCCGGGACATCCTCGGAAAACCGCACGAGTCCCCAAACCGGGTGGTGACACCAAATCGCCCGAGACTCACCGCCAGGTGTTGTCACCACCACGTTTGGGGACTACCGAAGGACGGAGTGAGTTCGTCGTCATCCGCTTCCAGGCCCCTCCTGGGCTGGGGCCCTTCCCGGCAAGTGTCTCGAGCTGCCCACTGCCGTGGCGACGAGACCCCACACGAACGCCCGAGAACTTCGGAAACGACGACGAGGATGAGAGAGGAGGAGGAGGAGGAGGAGCAGGAAGAGCAGGAAGAGCAGGAAGAGCAGGAGCAGGAGGACGAGGAGAAGGAGCAGGAACGGGAGGAGCAGGAGCAGGAGCAGGAGCAGAGCAGAAGGAGGAGGAGGAGGAGGAGGGCGACGGGGGAGGAAGGAGGAGGACGACTTCAGAGGTTTCCAGAAGTGTCTGGGGAAGGGGCAGAGGAGAGAGGAGACAGGCGGCAGAAGGAGGAGAAACAAGCAGTAGCCAGGAACTCGGCAGGAGTTCTGCACCGATCGCTGCTCGAATCGGGATGCAGGGCCGAAGAAGCGCGAGTCTGTCTGCACCTCTGTTTGCACACCCCGGTTCTTGGCATGCTTCCGCCAGGAAAAAATATGATTGATCTTGGCGAAGGACCCAATCAATTGCAGGTGTGGGTAGGGGCGGTGTGAGAACTGCCATCGGAGGAGTTCCCGACGGAGCCGCGAAATGCGTGAGCAGAGCGCCGCAAAGGGTGGGCCGCCATGCGGGCGCTGCCGCTGGGGCAGCTCGCATGGGGGCGCGGAGGTCAGCCGGAGCGGAGTGTGCCAAAACGAGGGGGTCTTTGCATGCGGGCGCAGCCACTGGGGCTTTCGGTGGAGCTCCAGATGGAACCACGAAGCGTGTGAGAGGTTTGCCAAAATGAGGGAGTGGCAGCATGCGGGCGCAGCCACTGGGGCCTTCGGTGGAGCTCCCTAGGGGACCACGAAGCGTGTGAGGGATGTGCTAAAGTGAGGGAGTGGCGGCATGCGGGCGCAGCCACTGGGGCCTTCGGTGGAGTTCCAGATGGAACCACGAAGCGTGTGAGAGGTTTGCCAAAATGAGGGGGTGGCAGCATGCGGGCGCAGCCACTGGGGCCTTCGATGGAGCTCCCTAGGGGGACCACGAAGCGTGTGAGGGATGTGCTAAAGTGAGGGAGTGGCGGCATGCGGGCGCAGCCACTGGGGCCTTCGGTGGAGCTCCCTAGGGGACCACGAAACGTGTGAGGGATGTGCTAAAGTGAGGGAGTGGCGGCATGCGGGCGCAGCCACTGTGGCCTTCGGTGGATCTCCAGATGGAACCACGAAGCGTGTGAGAAGTTTGCCAAAATGAGGGGGTGTCAGCATGCGGGCGCAGCCACTGGGGCCTTCGGTGGAGCTCCCTAGGGGACCACGAAGCGTGTGAGGGATGTGCTAAAGTGAGGAAGTGGCGGCATGCGGGCGCAGCCACTGGGGCCTTCGGTGGAGCTCCCTAGGGAACCACGAAGCGTGTGAGGGATATGCTAAAGTGAGGGAGTGGCAGCATGCGGGCGCAGCCACTGGGGCCTTCGGTGGAGCTCCAGATGGAACCACCAAGCGTGTGAGAGGTTTGCCAAAATGAGGGGGTGGCAGCATGCGGGCGCAGCCACTGGGGCCTTCGGTGGAGCTCCCTAGGGAACCACGAAGCGTGTGAGGGATGTGCTAAAGTGAGGGAGTGGCGGCATGCGGGCGCAGCCACTGGGGCCTTCGGTGGAGCTCCCTAGGGGACTACGAAACATGTGAGGGATGTGCTAAAGTGAGGGAGTGGCGGCATGCGGGCGCAGCATCTGTAGCCTTCGGTGGAGCTCCAGATGGAACCACGAAGCGTGTGAGAGGTTTGCCAAAATGAGGGGGTGGCAGCATGCGGGCGCAGCCACTGGGGCCTTCGGTGGAGCTCCCTAGGGGGCCACGAAGCGTGTGAGGGATGTGCTAAAGTGAGGGAGTGGCGGCATGCGGGCGCAGCCACTGGGGCCTTCGGTGGAGCTCCCTAGGGGATCACGAAACGTGTGAGGGATGTGCTAAAGTGAGGGAGTGGCGGCATGCGGGCGCAGCCACTGGGGCCTTCGGTGGAGCTCCCTAGGGGACCACGAAGATGTGCTAAAGTGAGGGAGTGGCGGCATGCGGGCGCAGCCACTGGGGCCTTCGGTGGAGCTCCATAGGGGACCACGAAACGTGTGAGGGATGTGCTAAAGTGAGGGAGTGGCGTCGTGCGGGCGCAGCCACTGGGGCCATAGGTGGAGCTTCCTATGGGGCCACGAAACGTATGAGGGGTGTGCCAAAGTGGGGGGGGGGAGGCATGCGGGCGCAGCCAGCGGGGCTTTCGTTGGAGCTCCCTATGGGGCCACGAAACGTATGAGAGGTATGCCAAGGTGAGGGGGGTAACGGGAGGAGGGAGAGGCGGGAGGAGGAAAGGGAGGGGGGGGAGGAGGAGGAGGAGGAGGAGGAGGAGGAGGAGGAGGAGGAGAGGAGGAGGAGGAGGAGGAAGGAGGAGGAGGAGATGAAGGAGGAGGAGGAGATGAAGGAGGAGGAGGAGGAGGAGAGAGAGAGAGGAGAAGAGAGGAGAGGAGAGGAGAGGAGAGGAAGGACGCGGGGCACCGTCTTCAAAACGAGGACCCCATACCACAGGAAGGTTGGGAAATAGACTTAGACACCCTCCAGCGCTCCTGGGCCTCTGGGAAGGGTGGCGGTGTAGAGAGCACCACTGAGAGCCCGCAAAGTTATACACCGACGCCCGCCTCGAGGTGCATGCAGAGCTCCTTCGATGGGTGTCTGTGTAGTACACGCGTTCGTGGCGTGCCGCTGGCCGAGACGTGCAGGAATGGCAGGTTTGGGCTCGCGCGGCGGTGCCTGGAGAGCGCCCCCGCCCAGCCTTCTGGGGGCGAGCGGGGGCCGCTCCTCGACCGCCACCCCCTGTCTGGACGAGGGCGAGAGGTCCGCGCGGGGGCGCAAGGAGGAGGAGGAGGAGGAAGAAACGGAGGGGGAGGAGGGGAGGAGGAGGAAAGGGAAGGGGGCGAGGAGTAAAGAGAGGAGGAGGAGGAGGAGGAGGAGGAGGAGGAGGAGGAGGAGGAGGAGGAGGGGGAGGAGGAACAGGAGGAGGAACAGGAGGAGGAGGAACAGGAGGAACAGGAGGAGGAGGAGGAGGAGGAGAATTTTTCCCAACATCAACGACCAAACCACACTGCACACACCCCTCCATCAGCAGCAAGCCCTAAGACGGGCAACTGCGGAGACTGAAAAACTGGAGGCATCAGGGCCAGCCAGCTGCACCGCGGAGAGGCGCCCCAAGCCTGATTGAGGACAGGCTTGGGGCAGAAACATCGCATCGCATGTTACCGACCTCAGCGGTTGCGAACCCAGGGCCAGGAGACACCGGAGGAACCCCGACCAAGCGCGTGCAGCTCGGCGGGGCTTGAGACGGCACAGGGCAGGAGCATTACGCCCCAAAGAACCAGTGGGCAGAGCACGCCTGGCCACGCCAGCACCTCTCGCTTAGCAGGGCCCACTTTCCGCCAAAGGACATGGAGGTGGACCCACAAGGCGAGAGATCAAGGCGGAGACTAATCAAAGTCCTCTTTCCATTTGCTCGATCCTCCCCCTCCTCCTCGACCCTCCTCGATCTTCCAATATTACCCCACTACTGCCAGGAGAGGCGCTTCGTCCGCTTCGAGGGCGAACCTCTCCCCGACCGGCTGCAGCACAACGAGAGAGGATTGGGCAGAGGCAGGCTCACAGGGATCATCCCCCGAGGTCCATACGTTGAGCAAGGCCGAGGGTCAAAGAGCGCCTTCCTCCCACCAAAAAGGGAACGTCAAGATGGTCAAACGCCTCGCCGGTGAAGCCGACGAAAGTGTGCAGAATCATTCGTGCATGTCCAAAGTCTTGGCTTGACGCCCGATGTGGTGCATCAATCTCAGCATGAGCTGACAGGTCGGTTGCGCCCCATGACGTCCGTCTGGGGTGTTCTGCAGACCTGACCCCCGAGCGCTGCTCAATCCATGCCCCATCTGGGTCAACCCGAGTCGTGCAACGGGTAGCGCCCTCTTAAAATCCGAGGCTTCCACATGGACCTCTTTCTGAGGGCTCATCGACAAGTCGCACTGGCTAGAAAGGCTGGACTTCTTGAGTGGGCCCGCATCTGGATGGAAGGCACGGTGCGTGCAGATATGAGAAGCAGGTCGACAGCAAAATGGCCCAGACGTTCCCTCTCCCCAAAATCCCACCCACCCACCCACGTTCCCAGGGCAACCTGGAAGGGGCGGGCGGAGCTGAGACCGAGAGGCCTAGCCATCGGCCCGCCGCGAATTCCTACTCGTGCAAGGGTCGGTCAGGGCGCCCATCACGGGCCCGACCCGACGGAGCAACGAGCTCCACGTCTTGTAAATCCAGCCTCGGCCATTTAAACATCAACGCTGCGGCGAGCTTGTACAATGTGCTGGGACAGCACCTTTTCCAAAGCAGCTTCCTGACTGGCACGAGCTCCTGGATGCAGGCGTGTCCCAACCTTGGCGGCCTCATCGGCCTGGAAATTCCCTCGCCTGAGGGACATCTCGCCTTCGGGGACCCCCTCGTCCAAAGAGAACAAACTGCACCTTCACTATCTGGACGGAACGGATGCGGTGCGAAGCACGCTGGCCGTACAGCAGAAGCCTTGCACACGGCCTCTGACAGTGCATCGGCTCACCCGAGGGGCCCGTTCGCCTGCACGTGCACGTTGGAGCAGTCGGTGTACGGCTTACACGGCCCTTCGGCGGCGACCTGCTTTGAGCAGCCACGGGCCGCGAACTCACCCGCCTGGGGGGGACTGCGGGAAAGCCCCCGAGACTTGTGGAGGACAATCAATGGAGAGGAAGCATGTTGCCAAGTACTTTCCAGATGTCTGAAACATGCATTAAGCATGTTGTAAACATGTAGCAAAAACAAAATGATTAAAACATGTTTTGAACATGCTTCCTACATCTAGAATACAGCGTAAGGTCAAGGACGGGACTGTTAGGTCGTCCATTGTCGTGGTATCCACAACCAAAGACAGTGCCCAACACTTGCCCAGAAAACGGAAATCCTGGCTGAAAATAGCGAACCCTAAGGCCGCCCTGTGAAGTTCCGAAACCACATGCTTCGTGCAGTTCCCGTCCAAGAACAGCTCTCTTTGCACCAGCTAATACACCTCCGTCACCTCCTCCCATTGCGAGTCAGTCTTCCCTGTCGAGGCCAAAAGTCGCCATGGTGAGGAAAGCACGCGTGAGCAGAAGAAAATCCTGAGGGTTGCTGGTGACCACCTCGTCAATGTACTGGTGAGGAGGACAGGGAGGAAGAGGGGGACGATGATACGATGATGATGATGATAACGATGATGATGATGATGATGATGATGATGATGATGATGATGATGATGATGATGATGATGATGATGATGATGATGATGATGATGCTGATGATGCTGATGATGCTGATGATGCTGATGATGATGAAGAAGATGTTGATGATGATGGTGATGATGATGTTGATGATGGTGACGATGGTGATGATGCTGGTGGTGGTGGTGATGGTGATGATGATGGTGATGGTGATGGTGATGGTGATGGTGATGGTGGTGGTGATGGTGATGACGATGACGATGACGATGACGATAACGATGGTGGTGATGGTCATGGTCATGGTCATGGTCATGGTCATGATGGTCATGATGGTCATGATGGTCATGATGGTCGTGATGGTCGTGATGGTCATGGTCATGGTCATGGTGGTGATGGTGGTGGTGATGGTGATGATGATGATGATGGTGATGATGAGGATGATGGTGATGATGAGGATGAGGATGACGAGGATGATGAGGATGATGAGGATGATGAGGATGATGCTGATGATGAGGATGATGCTGCTGATGATGATGATGATGATGATGATGGTGATGGTGATGGTGGTGGTGATGCTGGTGATGATTGTGGTGATTGTGGTGATGAAGATGGTGAGGCGGATGAGGAGGCGGAGGAGGAGGAGGGATGAGGAGCAGGAGGGGCGGGATCGGATCGATTCGGCAGGAGGAAGCGCCCGGCCCCACAGCGCCTTCTGGGCCACCGCCTTGGGAGGACGCAAGGGTGGAGCTTTCCTATCCAAAACCAGCTGTAGGGCACATTTCTATACCGCCCTGCCCGGCCGTCAAAAACCACCCTGGTCTCAACTTTCACCTTGGCCCGGGGCTCAAGATGGAGGGGCGGGAGGGAAGGGAGATCTCGGTCCCAGGTTGCCGTGCCTCTACGCCTGCATGGGCATCCGCGCCGCGGCGCGGCGCCGCAGCCTCGACAGGCGCTTGCTGCTGCCGCGGAGCGGCTGAGGCGGTTTCGGCCCGCGGGGGCGGCTGGCGGGCCCTGCGGGGTGGTGTTCGAGCGTCCGCGGGCGGATAAGGCGGAGGAGGGGAGGCGGAGGAGGCGGAGGATGAGGAGGAGAAGATTTAGAGCCGGCTGGGAGTCTGAGGCGGCCATTCCTTGGTTCCGGCCAGCACCGCTTTCAGCGAGACCCAGCGAGGAGGAGGAAGAGGACGAGAGAAGGAGGAAAGGACGAAGAGGAGGAGGAAGAAGAGGAGCTGCCCCTTGATCGTCGTGCTGCGTTTCCCTGTCGCCGCATTCTCGGCGGAGCTCGGGGACGTGACGCGCTATTTTGTCATGCGCTCGGGAGGAGAGGAGGGCGAGGGCGGGGAGGACGCGGCGGAGCAGGGAAGGAGGAGGGCGGATGAAGGCGGCGAGGAGGAGAGGGAGGCGGAAGATGGGGAGGAGGCGAAGGATGAGAAGGATGCCCGAGGATCGAGGAGTTCGCTCATTTGCGTTTCTTGCTACCCTCCTGGTGCGCCCTCATCGCGACGGCTGGATCCGCCTCCAGACCCTGGTCAGAAAGTGCCCGAGATCCAAGCCGCGGCTTGCACGGGGAGCTCCAGAACATACGCACAGAGTCAACAAAGGAGAAGGCACTCCGCAATTGCCGCTCCACACTGGATTTCATAATTGCGAACACTGCTTTCCATAATTTGTCACACTGGCTTCCATAAGTGCTCAAAACTGGCTTCCATAAGTGCTAACACTGGTCCCCATAGCTGCACGCATTGGCGCGGGCTCGGCTTCCAAACCTGGAGACTGTGCCAAGAAGAAATAAATGACGTCGTTGACGTTGCTGGAGGAAAGAATAAGGGAAGGGGAGGATAACAGTACGGGGAAAGAACGAAGGGGGAGGAAGGAATCTGAAACCAAGACAGGTCCTTGTCATCGTCTGCGCTTTGTTCCTTCTCATTGGCATCGCGTCCTGCACATTGAACGTTATACTTGATTGGGGAGCCCAAAGCTATGTCCTAACGATGCCATTGTAATGGTCTGCGAAGCTCCCCAGCACTGGGACAGAATATTCTGATGCACTTGAGGCTGCATTCCAGTACGGTACATGCTGATTGTCCGTGAATGTCCATGCAATTGCACTATCCACAGCGGTGCGCGCAACATCAATAGTCGCTGTTGCACCAGCCCGCGGGCGCCAACAATCATGGATGTCAACAGTCATGCTCGACCCTTTCAAAGGAAACCAGTAGGAGAGAGTTTGGGAGCACGAGCGAGGACCGAAGAATGATATCAACCAAAACAGCTCGACAAGACAAACGACGATGTATAGATGGACAATTCTATACGCTCTCGGAGTGCAGCTGCCACCAAGTTACGTATCTCCTGCGGCGGTTGGCTGCACCCCCCATCTCCACGCCAAGGCGCACTCTGTGGGCCGCAGGGGCCTTCTCGCAGCTGGTCGACACTGTGACACTCGGAAGGTCGGTGGTGTCCACCGAAGTGAGGGTGACTGTCGCGGGTTGCCTTGCCGGAGTGTTGCCTCTGCCCGCGTTTTCTTGGCGCACCTCCCGGGCCTTTTCCGTTGGTGCCGAATCGTCCGTCGGTCGCCGCCGGCCCCAACACTTTTCGGTGGTGTTCGTTGGCTGCGCGCTGAGTGGTTCAGCCTTCAGCGCCGACGGCCCTTGTCTTCCACCGCCAGCAGCGGGTCCCCCGGGCTGGTGCCTATTTGTCTGCCTGGGAAGTTGCTCGGAGCTTGGCGCCGCAAGGGCGACTCCCTCCGTAGCACTCGCACCACTGTCCGCTCGTTCCCTCTGGATTGGGCGGCGCCTAGGTGCGTCACTGCGAATGTGGAGCATTTTGCTCAGTGCACTTGCACCGCACGCCTTGTGTGCAATTAGCTTGTACCGCCGTCCCGGACATCGCCTGTTGCCGCCAGACCGTTGTCGCGCGGCCGCCGACCAAAAAAAATATCCCCGCAAGCACACTCCGCGGCACCTCTGCCCCAGCACACTCCTTCTCTTTCCTCGCCGGCGTCGCTCACCACGCCAGCGCTCTCCCACTCCCAATGACCGCACCGGGCCGGCGCGCGCCGGGTGGGTCACAGTCGCACGGCACCCCCCGACACTGTGATGCGGTCCAAGTGAGACTGGCCTGTGTGCTGAGCGGTTCAGCCTTCAGCGTCATGGCAGCCTCTCAGGCCCACGTGCAAACCCCCAGTGCGCTGCACCACGGGTCACGGCTGCTCAGCCGGCTTGGCGTGCACAGGCCGTCCGGTTGGAGTCTGGCGCCTCATCGGCGACTCGCTTCCGGCCCCTCGAGATCCGCAGGTCTCGCGCGTTTCCTGCGATGTCCATTCGAATTCTGGTCATTCTGTCCAGTGCAGGTGCACAAGCTTGCAGTACGTCAGCCACTTCAGCGTCACCCAGCCTGCAGCCGCCGTCTGAGTGGGTCGGCTGGCGTTCTGCTTTGCAATTAGCCTCGCACGTGGCCCGGACGTTGCCTTCGCCGCCTGACCGTCGTCTCGTGGCCGCGACCACAAAAAAAATATCCCCACCAGCCCATCCAGAATTGATTGCCAGTTTTCTTGAGGCCTCTTTGGATGCTATCTTGAGCCATGCTCGGCAATTGGCTGTCAGAGGCTATCTTGAACCATGCTCGGCTATCTCGGGCCATTTTGAGGCTGTCTTGAGGTTTTTTGGAGGTCTGTCGGAGGCTATATCGAGCGATGCTTAGCTATCTTGGGCCATTTTGAAGGCCAGATTTGCCTATCTAGGGCTCTCCTGGAGCATATTGGGCCAAACAGGGCGGGGTGGAGGGTCTTGGGGGAGAGGCTGGGAGGCCTCTCGGGGTCATCTTGGGCCCCATGGTTCAAAAAGAGGAGGTCCTTCAATTAGCATCGCCCCCATCGGAGGCTCTCAAACGGCATCTTGGAGCGTTTTTGGGCGCCTCTTGGGCGATCTTGGGGCCGTCTTCGGCCTTCTTGGGCCCCTCTTGGGCTTCTTTTGGGCCATATCGGGACCATCTTGAGGCTTCCAGGGCCCATCGGAAGCGAAAAGGCGATAATGCCAAAAACATAGACATACCTTAGGTTTTTGAATGGTTTGGGCATCTTGGAGGGCGCCGTGGAGGGCTCGGACGGCACTTGGATCCGTCATGAGGCTGTTTTGGGGCCTCTTGGGGGTATGTCGGAGGCTATCTTGACCCATCCTGAAGTAGCATGGGCCATCTTGGAGGCCATTGTTCGACTTCGAAGCCCTCCTGAAGCCTTGTTGGACCATCTTGGACGCTGCGGTGCCTCCGTCCCCCCTTTCCCAACCCCAGGGAGGGGGTAGGGGGAGGGGTAGAGAGAAGAAAAAAAACGCGCTATACCACCTAAGCCTAGAAGGCTGGTGGGATTGGCGGAGGACGCGTCGGCAGCAGTCAAAGCGTTCTGGAAAAAATGGAAAGACATTAGTCGCCATCAAAAACACGGTAGGGGAATAATTGGAAAGCAGTCGGTGCGTTGATACGTTGGCAGATTATTTCGAACAAATACCGTGTGACGTCAAATGCACACGCACACATCCTGACAAAAAATGGCCGTTGTGGGGCGCATTTCCGATCGACGTTTACGTTTCAACACCGCAAGACATCATGAAACGGACGGGGCGGAATTTGGTAACATTTGCGGGGGCGGAGTTCCGTAACAAGTGGTACCGTGATTTCGGTAACATGCGAAAGGGTTTCCATAACACGCATAAAAATGTTGGTAATTCGCGCAAGAGTCTCGGTTACATGGGCAAGGGTTACAGAGAAACGGGCATTGCGGCATTGGCCTTCGCGGCGGTTTGCCGTGTTCCCCGGCGCTGCTCATTGCCACGTCTCCCGGTGTTGTTGCGTATCTTCTGCCTTCTCTTTCTCCTCGTCTTTTGACCCCGCGCGGGGCGGAAGAACGACCTCAAGACTGGCAAAGACAGGTGCGACCAGGATTCTTGGAGCAAGACATGCAGAGGCCGCCGTCCCAGAGAGAAGGGGATCACCGTGCTGTCCGACATCTCTAACATGCGTTAGTCGTGCAGCGTGACCGTAGTGCTCAGACAAGCACGCCATCTGCCCCTTTCTCTTGGGCCGCCTCCGGCGCCGGGCTCCTCGGCCGGGCTCCTCCGGCTGCCGGCGCGCGCGGGGGGGCCCGCCGGCGGGCGCGCGGCAGCCCCGGCCCTGCTGGCGGCGGCACTGGCGGTTGCGGCCCACAGCAGCTGCTTTCCAGGAGCGGCGCCTGCAGGACGGCCGCGGGACGAGGTCAAGAGAGTTCGGCGTGAACGGGCCGACGGCGAACACCTCAACCTGCATACCTCGTGGCCTCTCCCGCCGAGAGGAAAGCACTCAGGACGGGAGGGCGTGTCGCAGCGCGCCGCTGGCGCGTGCCCCGGGTTCCAGCTGGCCCTCGTTTTCCTCCCTTCGGGAGCGAGAGAGGGACGTGCACGCGCATGAACCCACGCCAGTTTCGCGAGTTCGCGGTGCGCGAATGTTCGCATCACGCGGCCGGTCTCGCGGGTCAAGGGGCCGCGTTCATGTACATCGTTGGGCGCGCACGTCCTTTGCGGGCCCCCATATCCCCTCACAGCCGACGTTGCGCAAGCATTGCAACTTCGCAAAAAATCACGACTGGAGCCCTGGACACCATCTTTCTCCGTCATTTTTCGAGTTGTAATTGATTTGTGAAGACCGCGGGGCCCGAGACCGAGCGAAAACGCCCGTTGTGAAAAAAATGCAACGCCAAGATTTCGGGGTCCTCCTCCTCCTCCTCCTCCCCCCCTCCTCCTCCCTCCTCCTCCTCCTCCTCCTCCTCCTCCTCCTCCTCCTCCTCCTCCTCCTCCCTCCTCCTCCCCCCTCCCCCCCCCTTCTTCCTCCTCCTCTCCTCCTCCTCCTCCTCCTCCTCCTCCTCCTCCTCCTCCTCCTCCTCCTCCTCCTCCCCTGAGCCAGATGCTGCCGCGTTCTCGAGCCTCGGCCTTTTGCCTCGCCCTCCTCTGCCGCCTCGCAAACTGCTCGCCCGCTTGTCGGGCGCGAGGGCCCCCCTGGCCTGGCGGCGGCCTTGAGTCTGGAGAGGGCCTTTCTAGGCCTCCCAGATGGGGCCCGAGTATATGGGGTCGGTGACATCGCCGACGCGGCTTGATTCGGAGGTCGATTTTCTTTACGCCGACGTCGCCTACGCATCGCCAGATCCGCCGCTGCATCGCCGATGCATCGACGATGCGGCACGATTCTCCGACCCCATCTATTAGGACCGCACTTGGAAGGCATCCAGGGTCGTTCACCCGAGTGGGATTTCCCGCTCGCGTGGGCGCCCCCCACCTTGTAGAGGGGGTTTGGGCGTACCCAGACCCCCATCGAGTCAAGTTTTTGCGTATCCGGGGGATGCTCGGAAAATGTCTCGATTTCCGAGCCTTCGAGAAGGCTCCTTCTCACTTCCTCCCCAGACTCGCCGCCGACATGATTTCGAAGAGACCATCGGCGGCGTGTTCGGCGCGCTGCGTCAGCGGCTGGAGGAAGAACCCGAAAAAATCACGACGGGTGGGTTTTCGCCCTTTGGAGGCCCGTACCGGCCGTCGTGACCGTCGAAAAACGACTCAGGATGAAAACCCGGCAGTTTTGGGGAATGGATCGAGACCCCCAGGGTCGACGTTAAGAAAAAATCATGCCGCCGGGGGGTTGGGTAGGGCCTACAGGAGAGCGTTTTCTTATTCCCGGGGGATGAAGGGCGCTATCAGGGGGGAGGGGGGCGGGGGGCCGGCAACGTCACGTTTCGCGCGGCGGCGTTTGGGAATGCCCAGGAAAAAACAGTGACATCCTGAGGTCAGCTGAATCGTGACGTTACTTGGCGGGGGGCGGCCAGGGCCAGCGATGGCCGCCACCGAGAAAAATGAGCACAACAAACCAAACATGTTTCCTCTCAGTGGCGCGGGGGAAAAGAGGAAGGAACAAAAAAAATGGCGTGCCATTTCCCAGCCCTTCTCTTGTCCTTGACCCCACACTGCGCCCGTCGGAGAAACAACAAAAACATTGAATAAATTGTTGGCGTTCCGCGCGAAGTTCTTGGATCTCCGCTGGTCCCCCCTGGCGGCGCCTCCCCGGCCGCCCTTGGCGAGTTCCGCGCGCCAAAAATGGAGGTCCAGCGCAGATCCAAGAAACCCGCGCAATTTGCCCCAGCAAATTTCGCGTGAATCTCATGTCTTGCTTCTTCTATCCCGGCCCCGCGCCTCGGCCTGCCTGCCCCCTCCTCGCCTCCTCTGCCTCTTTTGCCTCCTCTGTTTGGTCTGCTCGCAGCCGCTTCCAATTGCCCCGCGGCGGCCACGGGTCCAGCGGCAGCGAGCGCCGCCGGTGCTCCAGGCTTCTGGTCGAGGGCTGCCGCGGGCTCTTTGTTCTGCCCTCTTTCCTTCCTGTTTGGCGTCGGCCACACATCGAGCGATAGCTTGTTTCCACGGCAATGCCGGCAAAGGCACCCGGCCCCACAGCGCGTCCAGCACGAGCCCAGGCGGCGGTGTCTTCCACAGCACCCGCACGCTCAATTTGGGATTTCCGATTCCGGATCCCACGCCAATGGCATTTCCGATGTCGGTTTCAACGGCAAGCCCGACAGCGACCAAAATTGCCCGCGGAAAATTATGCGGAAATTGTTGCAACTGTCTTGATGGCATTGCAAATCCAGATTTTCAGGGAACACTGGGAAAATCTCCATGGTATAGCTTCGACAACACAGCCGTAAGCGTTTGTCCCATTATTTTTCAGACTCCATCGAGCTCCTGATTTGTTTGCGTCCCTCTCGATTCCAACTCCAACCGTTCCTCCTGACGCCAGACCGAATTAGCGCTGATTGCGAAGGGACACACAGCACCAATACCACGGCGAAGGGCCGCACGGCATGCCCGACGATTTTGAAGATAGATAGAGCAATTGGAGGAAGTGGCCTGAAGATCGCAACCCGGATCCATCAAAATGATGATTGTTTCTTGTTTGTGTTCTTCGTTCGTTTCTTGTCCCGAAATTCGCGCATGCGGTCGTAATTCAATATGTCATGAATCACTTCCGATTCGTTCTTTGGACCGATTTTGGCATGGGTTAAATTGGCAACGAAAACCGACACTTGCATGCTAATTGGGCCGGGACAAAACGAGGAAATAACGAAACATTCCAGATCGACGGCGGCATGATTTTTTCCGATTCCCATTCGATTCCAGCTTTTACAAGACATAAGTTGTTTTGATTATTATTGTGATGTATTTGATGCGCATAGCATGAGACCGTATGATACATATTAAACTACGTGGTACATGAATCGAATGCCACATTACATACGGTCCTACATGGTTTCGCTACACGTTAGGAAGAACGATTAGGGAAAAAATCTGGCATGATGATGATTGGAAATATTTCGACGTAGGACAGCAACACGATGACCACCACGAGGGAGAACAGAAACACGAAACCGATGATGATGTCAACGGCTCCGCTGGCACCGACACCGTTTCGAGGAGCGACGTCGCGGAAGGCTCCGACGCTGGGTTTGATGATTGCGCGTAAACCAGCGCTATCCGTACCAACACCGCGGTATTGAAGTTTTTGTCCACTATGATCCAATCCGAAAAGTAAGGAGGAGATGCGAGACCAACATCACCACGGAGCCAGCTCCAGCGAGGAGGTCCACACTGCTTCACCGAGCAGGAGGCTAAGGATATCGATATCGCGAGCGAGACGGGGGATCCGCACCACCAGGGAAATCTCCTTTGCTTCTCGCATTTCCGCGCCTTGGTGGTGTTGGTTGCTTTCTGCGATGGCCACAACGACTTCGAAGAATACTCACACTGCCAACGGCATACCGGTTTGGAGGGACGGACAATCAAGTCGTGCGGACACCACCTCTTGAACATGAGGTCCGACGAATGCATGCTATATTCTGGTACGCGCTATTGGGATTGAGAACGGCAGCATGGTACGACAACGATTGCGACGAATACGATACATGAAAATCATAATATATCGTCCGTGTTCGGTGATATTACAATGTAGTACAAGAATCTTTCACTTACCGCATCCCGAACGACAAAATCCACTACTACTCATTACGACGCTCCCGCCACCGACTCTCGCAATTTCGACTTATCAAGTTGCGGCACACAATACAGGACATTGGCACCAACGTCCACGACGACATGAACGATATAGTAACGAATCTGATTATCCTAAATGCATTCGTACAGTACGGAACCAAGATGGCAATACCATCGATTATTGCATGGCATGTGCCTTTCCTGCAGGGTCAAATTTTCAATGTCGTCTTCGGGAACGTGCAAGCGAAACATTACGACACATTGAACTTAAACATGCACCAACACAAATACAACAATTGATGGGGTAAAACATGCTGTCCTGTACCGATGAAGATTTGTGAACGGGTGGTTACGTCAATGCTCGACCATTTCCGTATATGATGTCGCCATCAACCAGAACGCGGACAATGAGGTTGTGCATCCCGGTCCTCCGGGGTTCGACTAAACATTGCAATTTTTGGCGTTGGGACCAGCAGATGGGAATCGTACGATTGAGGATGGGGGTCGATTTCCGCGGCCGCATAACCTGCCAACGATATCGACACCCGAGCGACGACCACGGCTACGACATCCAGTCCGTCTCCTCACCTCCCCAACGTTGCCCCCTACCCATTCGTCCACCGAATCCCCATGCCTGCTCCTGATCTCCCATGCCCCTACTTCAGAACCGGTATCGGCAGGCCAGGTGGACTATGCACGATTGCCAAACAAGGTGGATTGCTCTTCCTTGCGGCCAGTAGGTCCAGTCCTTTGGAGAGAATTCTTCGTTCCACGCGCTTGCTATCCCACATGGTGGGATTATTGCTGGTCTAGAGACTGTAGGCGAAGGATCAACCACCGTTCAAATGCAATCGCTTTTTCCCGGAACCACTCTTGCCAAGCGAAAGAATCAGGAGAGATTGTGAATGAGGAATAAGCCGCCGGTCAAATGCAACCGTTTATTTCCGAAAACATTCTTGCCAAGAGAAACAACCAGGATCGTAAGCCGGAATCAGAAAGGCGGGAGCTGGAGTTGGCAAGCCGGGAGCCAGAGAGCCCGAGTCGGAGCCAGGGTCGGAGAGATGGAATGGGAGTTGGAAACGAAACCATTGTCGGAGACAGGGGAGCTTTTGGGTTCAAATCAAACGTCATTGTTGGAGCCTCTACGCACACGCACCTCTTCCAATACCTGGGAAGCGGACCAACAATCAAAAGCAAAGCCGCAACCACGGGGCAAACACGGATTATTCCAATATTGAATGTTGTGCAGCAATATCGTGAGCCGTATTTCATACCACAAGAGCTCAGATAATTTGTGCTATTCGTCGCCGATTGGGTATTGGTCTGCCCTACAGCGGAAATGGCCCACATGGGCATTCTACGGTGACCACCCACTTCGACTGTCTTGAAGCTGTCCTCTCCACTGCTCGTGCAAACATCCCACCCTCCCACCCGCAACTTGGTCGCAAGACATCTTAAGACAAGACCGTGACGGTAGGTACTGCGTGGCACTTGGCCACGACACCGATGCCGACGACGACAGCGACATCGACGACGACGGCGCCGCCGACAGCGACTGCGACGACACCGACGACGTCTCCAATGTTTTCGACGACGACAACGACGACGACGACACCGACGACGACGACAACGACGCTGACGACGACGACGAAGACGACGACGACGTCGCCAACGGAGACGACGACGAGGGAGGAGAAATTATTCACTGCGTGGAGCTCCCCATATGTGCATCTACTCGCATGGACCTGTCCGCCGTGAATGTCTAGGCGCAAGAGCTTTCGAATATTAACGGGCTTCAGTTGTGACGGTCTGGACATCAATCTAATTGCGAATGAATTGGAGTGTGAATGAGCCTCAGTAGTACGAGCGCGTCTCTGTGCATGAGCCTGGGGCCTCCTGGGGCCTCCTGAAACCTACTGGGGCTTCCTGGGGTCTCCAGGAGCCTCTTGGGACCTCCTGGGACCTCCTAGGAAGGTTTCGTGCCCCAGGGGAGGCGCAATCTATAGCAACAGACGTACATAAAACATTGCGGATTAGAGCCACAGGAGAAGGGCAATCTATAGGAACACGCGTAAAACACCAAGGACTCGTGCCCCAGGAGAGGCCCAATACATAGGAACATGAGTAAAACATTTAGGATTGTGTACACAGGAGAAGGACCATCTATAGAAACATACGTAGAACATCAAAGAATCGTGCTCCAGGTGAGGCCCAATCGATAGGAGCATACGTAAAACACATGGGATTGGAGCCACTCCTGTTGCCTTCTGAGGCCTCCTGCTCCTGGGGCCTCTCGGGGCCTCCTGTTGCCTTCCGAGGCCTCCTGGCGCTTCCTGTTGTCTCCTGGGGTCTCCTGTGGTTTCCTGAGGCCTTCTGGAGCTTCCTGGGGCCTCCTGGCGCCTCTTGGGACATCCTGTGGCCTCTTGAGTCTTTATGTGGCCTCCTGATGCCTCCTGGGACCTCATGTGGTATCCTGGAGCCTCCTGGAGCCTGTTGGAGCCCCCTGTGGCATCCTGAGAAGAATCTGCGCCCACGAGCCTGGCCACCAAAACTAACAAACCGATCGAAACATCCTCAAAATCTGGCCCACCTGGGGGGTGAAAATGAGCGCCTCGCTCGAGACATCCTCCAAATCTGCTCCGAAAGCGAAGGATGTTGGGCACAGAAACAAGCAAACCGCCTGAGACATCCCCACAAAATGGCCGCGAACGAGCCCGTGCAACCACCCCTGGCGGCTCCCCTTAGGGGTGCTGAAATGAGCTCGAGACATCCTCCAAATCTGCTCCGCTGCAAACCGCCTGAGACATCCCCACTTCTGCTCCTGAAATGAGCGCCTCGCTCGAGACATCCTCCAAATCTGCTGATGTTGGGCACAGAAACAGGCAAACCGCCTGAGACATCCCCACAAAATGGCCGCGAACGAGCCCGTGCAACCAACATGCGCCTCGCTTGAGACATTCGTGCAACCACCCTGCTCGAAAGCTATGAAATGAGCGCCTCGCTCTGAGACAAAGCTCTGAGGGCCGCGAACGAGCCCGTGCAACCACCCCTGGCGGCTCCCCTTAGGGGTGCTGAAATGAGCGCCTCGCTCGAGACATCCTCCAAATCTGCTCCGAAAGCGAAGGATGTTGGGCACAGAAACAGGCAAACCGCCTGAGACATCCCCACAAAATGGCCGCGAACGAGCCCGTGCAACCACCCCTGGCGGCTCCCCTTAGGGGTGCTGAAATGAGCGCCTCGCTCGAGACATCCTCCAAATCTGCTCCGAAAGCGAAGGATGTTGGGCACAGAAACAGGCAAACCGCCTGAGACATCCCCACAAAATGGCCGCGAACGAGCCCGTGCAACCACCCCTGGCGGCTCCCCTTAGGGGTGCTGAGTATGAGTAAGTCTGTGTATGAGTAGGTCTGTGTATGTGTACGTCTGGGTATGACTAATACTGTGTACGAGTAAGTCTGTGTATGAGTAAGTCTGTATATGAGTATGTCTGAGTGTGAGTAAGTCTGAGTATGAGTAGGTCTGAGTATGAGTAAGTCTGAGTATGAGTAAGTCTGTGTATCTGCAAGTCTGAGCATGTCCAACAGGAGGGGACGAGAAAAGAGGAGGAGGAAGAAGGAGGAGGAGTAGGAGGCGTCCAAGTAATAACAAGAACCCCATCTTAGGATATGGGGAAAAACGACGACGGCGACAACGACGACAACGACGATGGAGGATGGAAGACGACGACGACGCCAACGACGAAGAAGGAGGAAGGACGGAAACGCCGACGACGACAACGACGAGGGAGGAGGGAAGACGACGACGATGACAACGACGACGAAGACGACGACGACGGCGACGAAATAGGAGGGACGACGACGAGACGCCGACGACGGACGACGACGACGAGGGAGGAGGATAACGACGAGGGAGGAGTGAAGACCACGACGACGACGACGACGACGACGACGACGACGACGGCGACGAAACAGGAGGGACAACGACGAGACGCCGACGAAGACAACGAGGGAGGAAGGACGACCACGGCGACAACGACGACGGAAACGACGACGACGCCAAAGACGACGAGGAAAGACAAAAGACGACGACGGCGACGACGACGACGACGACGACGAGGGAGGAGGGAGGAGGACGACGACGACGACGACGACGCAAGAGCGCGCGCGCACAATTTTGTTGAAAACCCGTGTTGCGAAACCTTGTGTTTTTGTAGGTTTTTTGGACACACGATTTCGAAATTCTTCCGAAACCGAAGGTTTTTGAAGGATTTCGGCATACGCCCGCGACGACGCGCGCGTCTGCACTTCGTTACATGCGCGCGCGAAGCCCGTTTGGTAGCATTTTGTGAAAATCTTGGAAAACCTATGGTTTTCTTGAGATTTCGCAAGAGCTCGCGCGTTTTTTTTTTTGTATCAGTGTTGCGAAACCATGTGTTTTTATATGTTTTTTTGGAAATTCAATTTTGAAATCTCTCCGGAACCGAAGGTTTTTGAAGGATTCCGGCATGCGCGCGCCACGACGCGCGCGTGTGCACTTCGTCCCAGTTTTTGCCAGGGATTCGTGAAAAAGTGTTATGTTGGAACAGAAAATGTCACCGCATAGTGTTTTTGTTTACAAGGGAACCGCAGGGGGGGGAACCCGGCCTGGCTGGGATGGTACGAATTCATATTTAGGATGGACATGTGGTCAGAATCGTATGTAATTTACAGCACGCGCGGGGTAACCGATAAGTCCGGGGGGGGGGGGGTAGAATCTATTAGTCTCTTAGAAAGGAGAATGAACCAATGCGGCAAGCTTAATGCCCAGCGTGCGGAAGCAGGTTTCCACTTAAACCGATTGTATTTAAAAACAGCATGCAGAGGCGGTCCCCAACGAACAAACTTGTCTTAAACCCAATTTTCCGCGGCGCGATTTCAGGGAAGACAAGCGCGGTGTTATGAAACATTACCTCGGCGCGTCACCGCGCAGCGAACATGTCACGAAATCGGGCGCGCAAGGGCGAGCGAAAGCTGAATAGGAGGACGAGGAAGGAGGAGCGAAGGGGTGGACGAGGCGAACTGCACGCCGACCTGCACCGCCCGCTCTTCTGGAGCCTCCAGGCCGTCGTCGAACCGTGCGCGCTCGAGCGGGGGACTGCTGCGAGAGCCCGCGGAGGAACCCAGGGCCTGCTGTTCGGCATGCTGGCCAAGAGCCTGTGGCGCCGGCGGCCTGGGAGCACGTCCAGCCGCGCCGGGTCCAGGCGACGGCGCGGCGCCCGCTCCGTCGCCGCAGCGTCGGGAGAGGGGCGCCGCCTTCCGGGCGCGAGCCTGCCAGCCCTCGCGGCGAGCGTCCTCGGCGGGCGGTTCCGGGAGCGCCCGCGCGACCATCCTTTTGGCTTGGGAAGGACAGCAGTGCGGACTCCGAGGAGACGAGGAAGGACGAGGCCGGCCATGCGCGCCGCGCCCTTGGGCGGGCAACATTTTCTGCGTCCTGCAATGCGCCTCGTCACCGCAGCGCGTGGCGGAACATGAAGACCTCCGTTTCGATGCGGCTTGTGGACTCACGCCCTGACCTTGGCAACGCCAGCGATGGCCGCGAAATCGGTGAAGTCGCGAGGGAATCCAAAGGAACGCAAAGACTTGACGATGTCAGCGTCGAACCAATCTTTGGGAACAGGTTTCGCAGAACCCGCTGTTCAACCGCGGCGAAAGCATTTGGGAGGGGGCCCACCTGCGCCACGAACGTGACGACGGAGGCGATGATGACCCAGTAAGCCTCGATGACGTGCATCGTGCGTGCCCCGATGTGCCCCAAAACAGACGCCCGGTCTTCCATCTTCTTAAATGCGCTCTCCCGTGATCGAGGCCATTCCCAGGACCCACGTGAAGTCCCAAGTATTTCTGCAGAGCCAGCGATCTCGAGGGCCCCCCGCAGAGGAACGACCTCGCGAAGATGGGCGCGAGTCACCGATTGACTGAACGGACCGAACGGACCGAGTGGGACCGGGACCGTCTTGCGGACTTTGAGCTCCAGGCCAGACGCCAACGCGTATTCCGTGAAGGTGCGCTCGAGCAGGGCTAGGTGCCGCAGCAGCAGTGGGACGACCAAAGCCGCGTCGTCGGCGCACGCGCGAAGAGCGATGGAAGGGAGGTCCTTGCGGAGGCGTTTGGTAGCAGGTCCGCGGCGACAGCGAACAGCAAACACAATTGAAGACAACTCTAACGGAGGCCGTGGCGCACGCCAAAACAGCTGTGACGGGCGCCGTCCATCACGCCGTCGCAGGAATTCCCCTGGTCAAGGACGCCGCTGACGTTGCGCAACCAGCCGGGCTAATCGAGTAAGCCGAAAAGCCGCGTGAGACAGAAGTGTTCGATGCATGGGAATGCCGCTGCGAAGTCAGAGGACATCGCCCCAGCCTCGTCCGAGCAAGCAATAAGGACCGACGCTTCCTCTACGTCGACCAGGTTGGACAGCATGGACCGCCCATGGGTGAGCTCACCTGGATATCCGAAACCCTGGGCCCGAGCGTCGGCCGCCCGGTTGGGCAACGGGAAGATAAGTTTGGCGTTGAATTCGTTGGAGGAGGAGGAGGAGGAGGAGGAGGTGGAGGCGCAGATCGGCATGAGGGACGCCCCGTCGTCGGAAGTGAGGGCTTGGAAAGCGTCGAACAAAATCGTGGTCGAATGCTGCGTTGCGCCGCCATGCCAAAAAAGGAACGCCGGCCCGATCAGGGGGCAATTTGTTAGATTTCTCAATAGCTTCGCGAATATGTCAACGAGATAAGCGAAATCTGGCTGGGTCAAAGGGGCAAGCGTCGGCCGAGGGGTTATTGTCCACATCCTCGTCCGCCCACTGCTGGAATAGGGCTTCGTCCACCCCTCTGGCGGTGAACGCCTCCTCTCGGTGGGAGCGCAGACCGGCCGCTTTTGCATCTGGGTGCGCGACGTCCCCGCCATTTGGTTTCGCCGCCGCGATGCCGCCAGCGCGTCTCAGCGCAAGTCGGTAGATGAGGCGGGCGTTGCGCTGCCGCGCCTGCGTAACCTGGAAATCGTCACCGCTCGTCAAATCGGCGCGCGAGCGGCCCAGCTCGTCAATGGCGTGCCCGCGAGCGAACTGGACAGCGTGCAGCGGGGCGCCTCGAAGGTGACGCGTCAAATGGCCATCGATGCGGTACGGATTGTCGACGACATCCGGGTATCGCAACAAACGTATCTAAAAGTCGCTGAGACGGCTTCCTTCCACAGCGTGCATGAATTTCATATAGGCCCCCCTAACCTGACGCCAGGGCCCCTCACCTAACGCCGCCCCCGCCGGCAATGGACCCTGCGCTTTGGGACGTACCCTGACCCGAGGTAATTAACCTGACGCCACCCCGCCGGCACGCGCCCATCGTTCGGGCGAGTGCCGCTCCCAATCAAGATCGTGGCTGGCGCTCGAGCGGCAACGCCATATCTGATAAAGGAGGTACCCAGCGCTGATGCGGGAGTTCCGTTCCCAATGAGGGATGCGGCCAGCGCGCAGGCGACAGCACCAGTTTTACACATGTGTGTGGTCAGCGCACGGTCGAGAGCAGCAGTCCAAATGAGGGATGTGGTTGGCGCTCGAGCGGCAGCACCATAGCCAATTTGGGATGGGGTTGGCGTTGAGGCAAGAATCGTTCCTGATGATGGATGCGGCCAGCGCACCCATCGCTGAGGCGAGAGTACCGTTCGCAACGAAGGATGTTGCCAACTCGCAAGCGAAAATGAGGGATGGGGTCGGTGCCGACGCAAGCATATAGCTCCCAATGATTGCTGTGGTCAGCGCACCAAGCGCTGTGGCGAGAGTACCGTTCGCAATGAGGGATGTTGCCAACACCCAAGCGACAGCATCGATGCCAAACAAAGGTGTGCCGCCGTTCGGGCGAGAGGATCGTTCCCAATCAGAATCGTGGCTGACGCTCGAGCGGCAACACCATATCCGATATAAGAGAGGTGGCTGCCGCTGAGGCTGGAGTACCGTCCCCAATGAAGGATGCGGCCAGTGCGCAGGCGACAGCATCACTCCTAGAGAGGGATGTGGCCAGCGCTCGTGCGGGAGCACCAGTCCTAATCAGGGATGTGGCTAGCGCTCGAGCGGCAACACCATAGCCAACGAGGGCTGGGGTCGGCGCTGAATCAAGAGTACCGTTCCCAATGAGATGTGGCCAGCGCGCCCAGCGCTGAGGCGAGAGTACCGTTCGCAATTCAGGATGTTGCCAACGCGCAAGCGACAGCACTAATCCCAGACAGGGATGTGGCCACCGTTCGGTCGAGAGTACCGTTCCCAATCATAATCGTGGCTGCCGCTCGAGCGGCAGCACCAGAGCCAACGAGGGATGGGGGCGACGCTAAGGCAAGAATATCGCTCCCAATGATTGATGTGGCCAGCGCCCCCATCGCTGAGGCGAGAGTACCGTTCGCAATGAAGTACGTTGCCAGCGCGCAAGCGACAGCACAAATTCCAAACAAGGATGTGGCCACTATTCGGGCGAGAGTACCGTTCCCAATCATAATCGTGACTGGCGCTCGAGCGGCAACGCCATATCCGATAAGGGAGGTGGCCAGCATTGAGGCGGGAGTTCCGTTCCCAATGAAGGATGCGGCCAGCGCGCAGGCGAGAGCAAGGACCGGCGTTGAGGCCAGAGTACCGTTCCTATTGAGGGATGTGACCAGCGTGCAGGCGATAGCACCAATCCCAGACAGGAATGCAACCTGCGCTCGGGCAGGAAAACAACCCCCAATCAAGGTTGTGGCTAGCGCGGAGCACGACTCGGGCAGGAGCGCGATTCCCCCCCTGCCCCTCCTCCCCCTCGTCAGGCCGAGCCGAACCGACGCGCGGGCTGGCCGAGCTGGGGGCGGCCTCCTCCTCGTCCCCGTCGTCGTTGTCGTCTTCCTCCTCCTCCTCCTCCTCCGCCTCCTCCTCCTCCTCCTATTCGTGCTCGGCCTCGTCCTCGTCCTCCTCCTACTCCCCTCCTCCTCGTCCTCCTCCTCCTGCTCCTCCTCCTCCTCCTCCTCCTCCTCCTCCTCCTCCTCCTCCTCCTCCTCCTCCTCCTCCCCCTCCTCTTCCTCCTCCTCCATTCCTTGTCCTTATGAATAACTTCTCCCTGTCGCATCCCGAGGCCAATTTTTAGGGCGGGCCTGAGGCATTTGACGATTATGAAGCCTGAGACGCCCCCATCATTGACGATTATGAAGCATACAAAGTGGGAGGAGGAGGAGGAGGAGGAGGAGGAGGAGGAGGAGGAGGGGGAGAGGAGGGGGAGGGGGAGGGGGACGAAGAGGAGGAGGAGGAGGAGGCGAGAAGGGAAGGCTGCACCAGGAACGCGGACAGGAGCAGGAGCACGATGAGAAGAGAAGCGCGATGAGGGGCAGGAGGGGGAGAGTTGAGGGAAACGGAATGGGAGCGGAGCGGGGGGCGAGAATGGGGAAGAGGGGGGGGGGAGGACGGGGAGTAGGAGAACGATGAAGAGAAGGACGCCTTCGGCTTGGCCCGCCCGCGCCGTTTCGGTTCGGACGGTTGAGGAGGGGGAGGAGGATTTGCTCATTTGATTACATGCATGCCGCGGTTACTTGCTGCATGGCGAGGCACGAGCAACATAATTAGAGGTCGGGGGGGAAAAACACTCAAGACTTAGGAGGTAACCCTCTTGACAGTCTGCTGATCACCTCGGAAGAGGAGGAGGGGGAGGAGGAGGAGGAGGAGGAGCACCAGTGTAAACCCAAGAGTCATCAACGTTGTTGGAATGAACCCTCCCTCCAAGCTCCCTCCTCATAGCCCCCTACAACGGTTCATTTCCATTGAGGGACCTGCCTCGTTGGAAGACGACAGTCGTTTGAAAAAACCCTACAACATTGTTCTCGGGAATTCAATGCCCCGGATCAACCTTACTGCTTCGTCTTGACGATCCGGAATCGCGCCAGAAAGCCGTTCTGGGGATTTCAGCACCGCGAATCAATCGTGGAGCGGGGAGCGTGGGAGTGCGGCGATGCACGCGCACCCGCCGGCTTCTCCTCTAACAACCCTATGTAGCCCAACAAAAGGGCTATCCGGGAACGTTTCCGGTTCACCGGAGGCGCTGCGAGGAACGTGGACCGCCGCGGAGGAGCTCCTGGCAGGCACCAGCACCGTCCGGCTTCTAATCTTAAACCCTTTAGCTCTCAGCGAGCTCTCCGGGAATAACTCGTAGAGCTTCCTTTAGTAAGTTATTGCTGGAAGTTTAAGAGGCTTCCCTTCGCATGTTGTTGCTGGAAGCGTAAGAGTAATTCGTAGAGCTTCCCTTCGCAAGTAATTCCCGGAGAGCTCGCTGAGAGCTAAAGGGTTTAAGATGAGAAGCCGGACGGTGATGGTGCCCGCCAGGAGCTCTTTTCCGGCGATCCACGTTCCTCGCAGCAGTTCGTTTGAACCGGCAACGTGTCCGGGGGAGCTTCCGGCAAGCTTCCACGCGTGCCTGCACGCGTACAGGCACGCTTGGAAGCGTTCCTGGCAGCGCTTCAGCAGCGCTGCAGGGGGTCGCTCAGAGCTGCCCAGGAAAGATTTCGGGTCTCCGAGGGTGTCTTCGCTCTTCACGCTACCAATTGCTGGAAGCTTAGAGTAATTCCGGCGCGCTGGAGAGCTAGTAACTGGGATCCGACGGTAAACCGTCAACCAGGTAACCGCCGGGAGCCTCGTAGAGCTCTATTCTGGCGCGGCGCTGCTCGAAGCACACGAAAGAAGCTTTCTTAAATCTTCAGTTAAGGGAAACCGACAACACTCGTCGAAATGATCGTATACTAGAAAATGCTTTGCGGACCTAGCTCGAGCAGCAGACCGAGTTCAGACCTCTCGATGGGAAAGACAAACACGCCTGATGATTCTGAATCGGTTTCTGTAAGTCTCAGCTCTGTAGCTGTCCTGAATCTCGAGTTAAGTACAGAAAACCGTCAGCGCGTGTCAAGATGACTCGAAACGGCCGACGGTTCCCTCAAGTCTTTTGATAGTAATATTACAGCTACAGACCTGGGAATTTAACTGGCAACGCGGCATAACCCGCTACAGGTGGGAAAAATACTTGTTTGTAAAACGAATTTTGAAATTTTGCAGAAAGATAGAATAAGCGACCCCAAGTCAGCACATTGTCTCTTAAGGTCGGGTCGGCCAACTAGCTCCACATGCGCCCGAACTGGGCGCCGGCGGTAAACCGTCAACCTTTCTTACCGCCGGCGGGGGACTCGTAGAGCTTCCTGACAGTATATAATATGAAAAAAATCAAGAGAATTTCAACCCAAGCCAGAACTCTCAAGATGATTCTGGCAAAAAAAAGGAACATTTTGGAACCCAGCTCGAGTGTCAAACCGAGTTCAGACCTCTGAATGCGACAGGCACGCGCGTCTGATTCTGTGAATCGACTCCTGTTATTTGCAGCCCTGCAGCCGCCCTGCAGCTGGAGTTAAGTGCAGAAACCGACAGCAGCTCTCACGATGATTTGAATAATATAATAGTTTTGTGGAGCTAGTTCGAGCAGCAGACCGAATTCCGAGCTGTCGGTTCGATAGACGGACACGCCTGATGTTTCCAAATCGATTTATGTGACCCGCAGCAGTGTAGCCCTCCCCCAGCACGATTTAAGTGCGAAAACCGAGAGCACTTCTCAAGATGACTCGTATAATGCGAATAGTTTCGCGGACCTAGCTCGGTCCGCAGGCCGAGTTCAGAGTTCTCGATTGAACAGACGAACGCGCCTGATGAGTCCAAATCGATTTCTGTGACTATAAGCTCTGTAACTGCCCTACATCTCGAGTTAAGTACAGAAAACCAAGAGCGTCTGCTACGATGACTCGAATAATACGAATAGGTTTGCGGACCTAGCTTGGCTAGCAGACCGAGTTCAGACCTCTGGATTCAACAGGCGAACGCGCCTAATCATTCTGGATCGAGTAGCTGTGCTCACCAGCTCTGTAGCTGTCTTGAAGCTCGAGTTATCTCGAGAAAACCGCTAGCGCGTATCAAGATGACTTGAAACGACCGATCCCGCCGGAGTGCTTTTTGGCAGTAAAAGGTACCCGATCGAGCTGAGATCAAGATGGCGAGCGAGAATAAGATCGAATACCACGGGAAAAAATACTAGAGCTCAAACGAATTGGTGAACTGGGAACCGGCGGTAAACCGTCAACCAGGTTACCGCCGGGACCCTCGTGGAGCTCTGGATCGACGAGGTCGATTTAGAGATAACAGTGGAAAAAAGCTTTTGCACACTAGCTTCAAACACGAAGACATTTCTTTTCGGTCGTACACAATGGTGGTTCCCCCTAGTCTTTTAATCGAAATAATGCAGCTTTGGCCCTGAGAATTGCAACATCGAACGCGCCATGATTCACTGCATAGAATAAAAATTCAAATTTGCAAAACGAATTTCAAAATCTCTCGCCATCTTCGAAAAACCGACCCCAGGTCACCACATTGTCCGCCCGGGCCGGGTTGGCCAACTAGCTGCACCCCGCGCCGGAATTCCTCTAGCTCATCGATGCCGAAGAGCTCTACGAGGTACACGTAGAGCTTCCCTTAGCAAGTTATTGCTGGAAGCTAAGAGTAATAACTCGTAGAGCTTCCCTTAGCAAGTTATTGCTGGAAGCTTAAGAGTAATTCCGGGGAGCTGGAGAGCTAGTAACTCGTAGAGCTTCCCGTAGCAAGTTATTGCGGGAAGCTTAAGAGTAACTGGGCGCCGGCGGTAAACCGTCAACCTTTGTTACCGCCGGGGGACTCGTAGAGCTTCTTGGCAACATATAATGTCGAAAAAATGCCGAGAACGAATAGTTTTTCAGTCCAACTCGAGTCTTAGACCGAGTTCAGACCTCTGAATGCGACAGACGGACGCGTCTGATGTTTCCGAATCGATTCATGTGATTACCCGCCCTGCAGCCTCCCTACAGCCCGAGTTAAGTGCAGAACGCCGGCAGTAGCTCTCAAGATGACTGGAAGAATACGAACAGTTTCGTGATTCTGGATCGCGCAGCAGACCGAGTTCAGAGCTCTGGATTCGACAGACAAACGCAACTGATGATTCTGAATCGATCTCTGTAACTATCAGCCCTGTAGCTGTCCTACAGCTCGAGTTATGTGCAGGGAAGCGAGCGCGCCTATCAAAATGATTCGAATAATACGAATAGGTTTGCGGACCTGGCTCGGCTAGCAGACCGAGTTCAGACCTCTGGTTCGAACAGCCGAACGCGCCTAATGATTCTGCGTGCGATAGCTGTGCTTACCAGCACGGTAGCTGCCCCACAGCTCGAATTAAGCAGAAAATGCCGAAAACGCGTATCAAGATGACTCGAATAATTCGAATAGGTTAGCGGACCTAGCTCGGCTCACAGACCGAGTTCAGACCTCTGGATTCAACAGGCGAACGCGCGTGATAATTCTGAGTGCGATAGCTGTGCTTATCAGCGGTATAGCTGCCCTAAAGCTCGAGTTAAGTACAAAATACCAACAGCACGTATCAAATTGACTCGAAACGGCCGTTCCCGCCTGC
>CAUYUJ010019946.1:122020-167446 GCA_963575745.1 Prorocentrum cordatum | reverse complement strand
GCTGGCCGTCCGGCAGCCTGGCTGGCTGCCTGGCTGGTTGGCTGGTTGACCTCTGGTTGACGTCTGGTTGACTTTTGGCTGGCTGGCTGGCTGTCCGGCTGCGGCTGGCGGCGGCGGCGGCGACGACGACGACGACGACTGCGACGACGCCGACGCCGACGACGACGACGACGACGACGACGACGACGACGACGACGACGACGACGACGACAACGACGACGACGACGACGACGATGACCAAACCACGATCACGGCTGGTTGGCTGGCTGGCTGGTTGGCTGGTTGGCTCGTTGGCAGCCAACCAGCCGCCAACCAGCCGCCAACCAGCCGAATGGCCGTGGTTGATTCGTGGTTGGTTCTGGTTGGACATGCGGCCCAAACCCGTGTAAGTGGTGCTCAAAATACACATGTTTTGCCCGCATTCTGGTTGGGTCTCGGTTGGGTTTTGGTTGGAATTGGGATGAAGTTGCTCTTACACGTTGTAAAGCCTCCCCCTCGTTCGCAGAGCGTTCGCAGAGCGTTTTGGAACGCTCTGAGGTTCTGGACGCTCTGCGGCGGCGGCGGTGGCGGCGGCGCCCGCCCGCTGCATCCTCCAGACCCACGGGGTCTCGGGGTTTCCCCATATATTTTGATCCTGGGTTGCCCTCGTCCTGCCTTCGACTTACGGGGTCTCCCGATCGCTGAATGCGACGCGACAGCAGCACAGCAGCACAGCAGCAGCAGCAGCAGCAGCAGCAGCAGCAGCAGCAGCAGCAACAGCAGCAGCAGCAGCAGCAGCAGCAGCAACAGCAGCACCAGCAGCAGCAGCAGCACCAGCAGCACCAGCACCAGCACCAGCACCAGCACCAGCAGCAGCAGCAGCAGCAGCAGCAGCAGCAGCAACAGCAACAGCAGCAGCAGCAGCAGCAGCAGGAGCAGCAGCGCGCCTGGGTCTGGCCGCCTCCCTCCTCCTCCTCCTCCTCCTCCTCCTCCTCCTCCTCCTCCTCCCCCTCCGTAGCCATTTTGGCTCAAGACTTTTGCTTTGGCGGGCTGAGCCCGCATAGGCATTCACGGATACCGCTAGTCCGCGGCAGAGCTAGGACTGTTCAGTCCGACAATTCTTTTCCCTGGCGGTAACGCTCTACCGCCAGGTTCACTCCACATACGCGTTTCTCGCTGGTCCTATGGCCCCAGGCAATGGAGGGGCACAGTGTTCGGCGTGTGGCGCGATCAAGTGCAACAAGCCGTGGTATAAATGGTGTGCGAACTGTTGGTCTCCCATTCGGCATGTGGATCCAGTTGACCCTTATGTTGCTCATAAGCCTTCTGGTCAGTGGCAGTTCGGCCCGCCCAAGGCCGACGGAGGGGACAAGAAGGGCCTCAAGGGCAAGAAGGGCGGAGGCAAGGGTGGGAGTGACGGAGGCAAAGGAGGAGCCCTCGCACCACCCCGCACTCCCGCAGCCATGCTTGCCCAGATGGCTCTTCTCATGGAACAGTTCAAGGAAGAGTTCCCAGAGCGCGATGCCCTTGCTGCAAGCATTCAGAAGTCGGCTACGTGTGTCAAGTCGTCAGCCGAGTCGGATAAGGACTCGCTTCCTCTTCTACAGCAGCATCGCGACGTACAGGACTCTCTTACCAAAAACGAGAAGTTCGTGGCGTCTATGGATAAGCAGATCTCGGAGTGCCAGGACAAGCTTGCCAGGCTTCAGGAGCAGAAGGCAGAGGCTGAGGCGCAGCAGGTTCAAATCCGTGCTCGGTACAATGATCTTGCAGCCAAAGTCCGTCTTCTCGCCGCCGACGCTCCTGCCAAGGACCTGTCCGCGCAGATGGCGTCCTTCAGCGACGTGCTCGAGGGGGGCGACCTGGGGTCCATTCGTGAGGCCTGGTCCAAGCTCAAGCCAGCCTGTGAGACCTTTGCCGCGCCTGTGCCCGCTGAGCCTGCTGCTGCTAATTCTGGCGGGGGTGGGGGGGGCGGGGGGTCTGGGTCTGCAGACGCTAACATGCCTCAGGTCTCACCTGAGGACGAGTCGGCCTTCCAGTCATTCATTCGCGGAGATGAGATCTCCGAGGAAGCCTGGAAGAGGGTCGCTGACTACCTCCAATCCGCGACCAAGCGTATCAAGTCGGGGGCGGCGGGGGCAGCGGCAGCCGCGCCAGGAGCTGGGGCGCCGCCTGGAGCGAGTGGCGGAGCTCGTGCTCCTGGCACTCCTCTGGCTCCAGCTCCTGCCGACGGCGCCGCTGCCCGCCAGGGGCCTCCTTCCTGACCAGCAGCAGAGTGCGGCGCCCTCGCTGCATCGCTCGACGGGGGAGTCCCCCCTTTTAAGCCAGGATCTGTTCTTCAGTTCTGAGGGTGCAGCTTTGCACCCCCCGCCTGCTCCGCCGGTGCAGGACTTCTCTCTTGTAGTCCAGACTTGCAATATTTCAGGCTGGCTCTCTTTGAAGCACAAGTGGCTGAGCGAAGTCACTGCGCATGTGCTTCTGGTGCAGGAGTATCACCTCATCGACGATGACGACATTGCTTCGGCCTCTCAGTGGCTCTTTCGGCGAGGATGGAAATCCTGTTGGGCTCCTGCAGCACCTGGGCCGGGTGGTGGCACGTCGGGTGGCATCGCTGTGCTCGTCCGCTCCTACCTGGGCATGCACGCGCTCTCCTCGGGCTTCATCATCGCCCCGCGCCGTGCAGGCGCAGCAGTCGTGGCCGTTCCTGGTGGGCTTCGCATTCTTGTCGCATCTGTCTACCTGCACGACGTAGAGGGTCTCCCCGAGCGCAATGTTGAGCTGCTCTCGCAGGTGGGCGCCAGCATCTCCCACGCGGACCTTCCCGTCATTGTAGGCGGGGACTTCAACATGGCCCCTGGGGACTTCTGCCGTAGCAAGTTTGTGCATGAGTTTAAAGGCCAGCTCATCGCCCCCACCGACGGCTGCTACGCCCTTCGGAGTCAGGGAGGTCTCATTTTTTTGATTACTTCGTCGTCTCGTCGGGCATCAGCAGGGTCCTCAAACAGGTGACTGTCAATCAAAATTCCCCCCTCTCCCCACACACCCCTGTGGATTTGGAATTGCTTCCTAACCCTGCTCAGATGCAAGTTTTGGAATTTCGCAAGCCCCCTCCTCTTCCCAAACAGCAAGCTATTGGGCCCATTCGTGAACCCCCCTCCTGGGACTCGGTTCTTATCTTTTTGGAAGGCACTGTGGCTGTCGCTCGTTCGGGGAAAGGGGCTGAAACTCAACGTAGGCTGGACCTCGCTTAGTAGCTCTGGGCCAACATGGCCGAATGTGAAGTGGCCGAGGCCACGCAAGTCTCTCTGCCGTTCTGGGGTGCTAGGGGCAAGGCTCCCCAGCTTGTGTGGCAACCCGTCTTTGGCCGCGACAAGGACGAACCTCGCCACCCTGCACTTTGCGCTGTGCGTTGGGTTTACAATCGGGTCATGGACTGTAGGGTTATCATTGACACTCAGGGGGCCTCTTCTGGGAACGTTTATGTTCTGCAGAGCGGGGGAGGGGCCAGCCACAAGGCTAAGATGAGACAAGATAACCAAAATACCAGCGTCAATATTTTTAAATATATTGACGGTCATTCCCCCCCCCAACTTGGTTGCTCTCAAACGTGTTGTCCGTTCTCCCCCCCGGTTTGTTTTGGACCACTTAGGGGACAACCGCCACTACCTTGACATTCTGCAGTCCCTGATCTCAGGTCTTACTGCTAGCAGTTTCAAGGACAGCGCCGACCAGGCCATTAACCTGGCGGTGCAGGTCTCAGGAGAGGTTGCCACAGCCGAGGCGTCAGCTAGGACCAGCAGCTTAGCTTCCTGGCGCAGTTGGTTGCGGGAGAACATCGACCAGGGAGCTAAGCGTGCGCACATGGTCACTGCTGAGCCCCAGCCGTGGAAGCCGACTTCGACTCTGTTCGCTCGCGGTTGCGTGGTCAGCGACCCGCTCTCCTTGCTCGCCGCGGAGCGGAGCAAGTTCACGGTTTTGTGGAGAGCTACTCCTACTCCACACTCGACTGGGCAGGTTAAGGATGTCCAACCTGCTCCCGACCTCCTTCCTCTCGATCCCCATGAACTCATTCGTCTGTCTCGTAAGTGCAAGGCGAGCTCGGCGGTCGGGATCGACGGTTTTCCATATGAGACATTTCAGTATGATCTCGGTCCCAGGGGTTTCGGCCTTGTGTAGGATCCTCCAGGTTATGGAAATCTCTAGCATGTTGCCTGCCCAGCTGGATGCCACCGTCCTGGCCCTGCTGGGCAAACCGGCGGGGGGTTTCAGGCCCATCGGCATTTTCATGAGCCCGTATCGCCTTTGGGGGAAAGCGAGAAGGGGTCTGGCGGAAAAGTGGGAAGGGGATCACGCTCGGCCCTACTTTGCCGCTGGTAAGTATCAAGGGGCCGCCGATGTTGTGTGGCGTCAATGTGTCAAGAGTGAAAGTGGCGTCTCCAGGAAGGAACATGCTGCCACTCTCCTCTGGGATATGTATAAATACTACGAGTTGATCGATCTGGATCGTCTGCTTGCGCGGTGCGAAAGGTTGAACTTCCCCGTCGCCATGGCCAGACTGGCCATCAGGGCCTATCGGGCCCCTCGTTTCCTTTCCCTCGGCGGGTGTCTGGACGGTCCGTGGTTCGTCTTCTCGGGGATTGTGGCGGGGTGTTCCCTTGCCACTACCCTCATCAGGGTGAATAGCATTGAAGCCCTGGACTTGATTGTTCTTCGCCCCTGTTGTGACCTGGCCCTTTACATTGACGACTCGGGGTTGTCTACGGGTCCCATCGCGGACAGTTCCATCAATTTTGGCATTGATGACGCGGGGGGGAAGAGCTTGAGGACTAAGGGGAGGGGTGTGAAACTCAAGTCTAGACTTCGGCTCTTTAAGAAACGTACCCGCCGTGTTGCCAACCTTCGCTCTGCCCTAGGATCTCGACGCACCCTGAGGGTCTTCACGGCATGACCTCTCCCAGGTGTGCTCTACGGCAGCGAGGTGCGCGGGGTCACGGACCACGAGCTCCTCCACCTGCGCCGCTCGGCGGCGAGCACCATCAAACCCTCAGCTGGCCAACGCTCCCTGACGGTTTTGTCTCATTTGGAAGGGGGCCCCGCTTGGATCGGTTCGATTGCCCCGATTTTACGGTGGCACAAGGAGGTTTGGTGCACCCAAGTTCGGGCCTTTGAAGGCTCGCTCAGTTTCAGGGAGCTGAGGCGGGCTTGGGAAGGTGTTTTTCTAAACGAACCGTATTCGTGGCGTGCAGTCGGAGGCCCCGTCGCCGCCATGCGCAAGTCCTTGGAGAGGCTCTCCTGGACGATGAGGGACTTCGCCACCTTTGTAACGGACCAAGGGGTGATCCTCTCCCTGACCCTCATCCCTCCCCAGCTCATGCGCCTCCACCTTCGGGCTGCTGTGTTTCGTGGATGGGAGTGGGACGCAGGGGCTAAGTGGGATGTTCCTCATCGTCTCTGCTTCGACGTGGTCAAACATTATCTACGTAGCAAACGGTTCTCGGCCTTCGAGAAGGGCTGCATCAGGGCTGTCGCCACCAATGCGGTTTGGACTCGTCAAACAGCCAGGGACCTCGGGTACGATGTTAGTGTGTTGTGCGACAAGTGCGGTACCGCCCCTGACACCCTCCACCACCGCCTCTGGGTCTGCAGTTGCCCCGACATCCAGGAGCTTCGGGAGAGCATTGTGGAGCCAGAAGTCATCGAGAGAGCCTTGCGGGAGCCTGGTAGTGTGCTGTCTTGTTTCGGGGCCTTTGCGCATCCTGGGGATTATTTTCCTAAGCCCTCTTTGGAGCCCTCAGCCACCTTCTTTGCTCCTGAAGGGCCCCCCCAGGATCCCCAGAGTTTCGATTTCTGCGGGCGCATCTTCACTGACGGGAGCGCCTTAAGGAATGTGGTGCGCGAGCTTTCGCGTGCTGGATGGTGCTGTTGTTGTTGACCAGTCTGGCGACTTGCGTGCCGTGAAGTATGGTCCTGTTCCGCCGACGTACCCGCAGTCAGCTCCTGCAGGTGAATTTGCCGCCTTCTGCCAAGCCGTCTTTTTCGCCAGTGCTCCGTCGGAGTTTTATACTGATGCACAGCTGGTCAAGGATCACTTTACTCTGCAACCCTTGGACCAGCTGTCGCCGAAACGCTGCTATAGTGGTTTCGCTCTGTCTCTGTTGCACGAAATGTGGAAGGTAAATGCTCTCCACAAAGTCAAGGCGCATCAATCGCTCGATGAATGGACCTCTGACTTCGATAAGATGTGCCGTTTTGGGAATCATTTTGCGGATGTCGGTGCCGAAAAGGCGTCTGGCGGTGAAGGCTACCTGGGTCATCCGCAGCCGTCTGCGGATGACACTGCTAGACTGGATCCTGACCTCAAAATGTCCCGTGCAGTGTGTCAGCTAGCCGCGAAAGTGCTCCCTAGTTGGCCACGCCTTGACCTCGGCGAAGTCTCCTGGACTAAGCCGTCAGCCTCAGTTTCTATGAATTCGACGTCTACTCGATGCCAGTGGACGATAATTCAGGTTGCGCAGTTGGCGTCCTCCCCAGGCTTCTGGAAATGCACGACTTGTGGCAGAGTTAGTCGTGCGTCAACCCACGGCCCTCCCCCGAGCGCTCCCCGTTGTAAGCCGATCGCGGGTCTCGAGTCGGGTGCGCTGGAAAAGAGGGGCCACTCTTGTATCACGTTGTCTTGCTCTGACCAGGCGTCGCTGGTAGTCTGCACGAAGTGTTTCTGCTACTCGTCGCACGGCAGAGTCGCAGGACTGGGAGGCAGGTGCCTTGGACCGACTAGGTCAATTTTTTACAACAACTGGGGGCTGATCCGCAGAGGGCGGCACCCAAAGCGCCCAGAGGTCACGGTAGAACGCGGCCCCTGGGGCAGCCATTCTTTTGGTTTTGTCCCAGACGAGGAGGAGGAGGAGGTCCCCGCCCCTTCGTCTGAGCCTCCCCCCACCTCGGCCTCGGAGGAGGAGGGAGCACGAGAGAGACGCCGTGCCGCGATCGCACGGCGTCTCGTGGCAGCGGCGAGCGGTCCGCCTCGGGACTCGCCGTATCAGCCTCAGGCCCCGTTTTGAGGGCTTTTCGCAGCTTGCCTCCCCAAGGGAGGCCCGGCCCTCAGCCGCCACAGAAGGAGCAGCTCCCATGATGTCGATGGTAAAAAATCCTCCTCCTCCCCCTCCTCCGCCTCCTCCTCCTCCTCCTCCTCCTCCTCCCTCCTCCCCCCCGCGCTTCCCGGAAGCCGTGCACCAGAGCGCCCCCGGCGGGGGCCTCGGCGACCTGGCGCGCCCTCGGGGGCGCCAGGCGGGTGCCCCCTGGGGGGGCCTCGGGGTCCCCCGGCGGCGTTCCGCCTCTGGAACTTCGCAGTGCCTCGAGTTTTTTTCAGTTCTTGCCCACAGCAGGAAACAACATCATGACCTCGACGAAATATTTTTAAAGAGCGTTTTCATGTTTATGTCGTTGGTTTCCGAGGTCGGCGCCATCGCGCATGCGTCCCGGCCTCGGGAGTGGGGCCGACAGCCGCCCATGAAGCGCGCGAGTCGTTTTATCGCCATTTCCCGCGCAGCCCCTGCCATGGCCAAACCGTATGTGTATATATATATATATATATATATATATATATATGTAAATCAGCTGACGTCGCTGAGGTACATCGCTCACGTTCCTTGCGCGTGTTGCGCGCAGGTCACATGCCACGCGCCCAAGCTGCGGTGCTCCGCACTGCGCCTGGCCACGGGCCGTTGCATTGCAAGCACTTGTGTTGCATCTTCCACGTGCGTGTTGACACCGAAGGCAGTCCAGAAACGCGGGCCCCCAGAACCGTATTGGGGGCCCGCGTCCTTCCTCGGAGGCTCCCCGTCGCCACGGGCCAGTCCGCTTCGAGACCCTGGCCGGATCGCATCCCAGGAGAGGTCCCGGAGTGGAGTTCCTGATCCCGAGACTCCTGGAGGCCCCCTCGCGTCGTGAAACATCAAGACGCGAGGTTTTTGGCAATCTTCGGCCTCCAGGCGCCGTCAGAGACTCAAGGTGAACAGCTGGTCCCGCAGGAGGGGTCAAGACCTCCAGGGGTCCACGTCGTGAGCAAATCACGAGTGTGCCAGTTGTCCTTGTTGAGGGTTGCCTGAGGACTTTTTTTGAGTAGTGGCTTTCGGCCAAGCCAGCGACTGTGACATGGTCATGGACAACATAACTCTTTGGGAGGTGTCTGGGGCTCCCTCGGGAGGCCTGTCGGGGATCTCTCGGAGGCGTTTTGGGGTCCTCTTGGGCCTCTTGGGGGAGTCTTGTGGGTCCCTCGGGGGCAATCGTTTGGACGAAGGTTCTTTCCCTCTTGATTGGTACTGGTAGCGCCACGGGTTCCTACTCATTCTCCTACTCCTCCCTCTCCCTCCCTGCTCCCTGCCTCGTCCTCCCTCTTTTCCCGCCACCCCGTCCCCTCGCTCCTCCCTCTTTCCTCGCCTCGTCTCTTTCCCTCTCCTTTTATCCGTCTCCTCCCCCCACTCCACCTCGGATCCTCCTTCCCTCTCATTCTCTCCTGCCTTCCTGCCTTCCCCTTCCCTCGTCCGCGTTTCTCTCCGCTGTGCGGTATCTGCCGTTTCGCGGTTTCGCAAAGCAAGTTGCGTTCAGCGAATCCTTTCTGCCACGACTTCATCTGCCACTATGCCTTCCTGCTTCTCTCCCTCCCTTGTCCTCACCTCGTCCTCCCGGCGCGCATTTGGCGCGTCGTCGCTGTCTTGTCGCGCGTTTGGCGCCTCCTGTCCGCCAGCTGACGCGTTGGCGTTGCTCGCACGCTCGCCAATCGTCTTGCCCACGCGCGTTTTGCGTTTGGTGTTTCGTTCGTTCGTTCCCTCCCTCCCTTCCCTTTGTGCCGCTCCGTCTCTTCCTCCATCCCCTTCTTCCATCTCGTTCCCTCGCTCCCTCATCCTTCCCCTTCCTCCCTCTGCTCCTCTCCCTTTCCCTTCTCTTCTCCTCGACGTCTTCTTCCCCTCCCCTCTCCCTTCATTCCCCTCCCCCCCTGGGTACCTCCCTGCATCGCCGCCCTCCCCCCCTTCTTTTTGTCTTTTCCCACTTCGCGATGCATATATCTATGTATATGTGAGGGTCAACACATATCTATGCATGCACATGTTGTTCGTATGTATCTAATGGTCTTCAGCCCATCCCGCCACCGTGCCCGGCTTGTTGGTCAGAGTTCTCAGGGCTGCTTCTTGGGGTCCCTTCGGAGCGAGCGCTCTCGGGGGCCCTCTTGGGAGCAGTTTGGGGGCCTCTTGGGAGCAGTTTGGGGGCCTCTTGGGAGCCTCTTGGGGGCCTCTTGGAGCCTCTTAGGGTCCTCTTGGGGCTTCTTTGGGGCCTCTTGAGGACCTCTTGGGGCCTCCTGGGGGCCCTTCGGGGCCTAGGGCTCGAAATGTTAGTTCGGGTTCCCCATCTGGGCCCCTCTTCGGCCCGTCATGGGGCTCTTGGGCGCCTCTTGGGCCGTCTTGGGGCACTTTTGGGGCGTCTTGTGGCTCTGTTGGGGGCCTCCGGGGCCGTCTTGGGGCATTCTTGGGGGCCTCGTGGGTCGTCGTGGAGCGTCAGGAAGCCGCACAGGCGAGAACGCCCAACTCCTTCAAACCCCGCATGAAAGTCAATCATTTTTGCCTCTTGGGTCCCTCTCGGGAGGCCTCTTGGAGGCCGCTTTTGGCGTCTTGGTGGCCTCGTGAGCCGTCTGAGGGCCATCTTGGAGGCGTCTTGGATTGATCGTTCGGCGACTCCGGGCCCTCTTGGGCCCTCTTGGGCCCGAAAAATCACGCGAGAAACCTCGACACCCCCCCGACGAGACGCGCCAAACCCAGGTAGATTTGGCGATTTGGGGTCCGGGCCCCTTCAGACTCCTCAGGAGTGAGGGTTGATGCCTAGAGGATTGGGCCCAGGACCTGAGGATGCGCCCACTCCGTGCACAGCGGCACGGTGGCGGATGTACATGCATATGTATCTGTATATGTATACTATACGTATACGTCTACGTCTACGTTTATCTTCACGTACATGTAAATGTGCATGTGCATGTACTTGCGTACGCACATGTGTATGACTGTGTATGTATGTATGCATGCATGTATATATATATATATATATATATATATATGTGTGTGTATTTCACACATGCACGCTTATGCGTATGTTTATGTTTATGCATCTGCATGGGTGTGTATGTACATGCAGACGTATACATGTACACGAAACATCATGTGCGCATGTGTGTGTGTGTGTGTGTGTGTGTGTGCACGTGTATGCGACTTTTTGGTTATGTAAATGTAGTGCATACATTTTATGGGCATCAATGCGACGACTTATACGTATACGTTTTTGAAGGTGTACATATGCACATGTAAAAGTGCATGTAAAGGTGCATGTTGCATTACATGCGCATGTAAAGGTGCATGTGCATATATTCTGGCCGTCTCTCCGGGTTCCGCCGCCTCTGCGGCTGTCCATGTGGGGGTTTCCGTTCCCCCTTCACCCCTCCTTTCTGTCCGGTGCGCGCCCACTGAAATGGCCGTGCGGCTATTCGCCCCGCCTGCGTGCGATTGAAACGTGCGTGCGTGTGTGTGTGTGTGTGTGTATGTGTGATAGTGCGCCGCAATGCTGGCCCCTTGAGTAGTCCTATTGCCCTTGGTCGAGTTCAGCGGGCCGTCTTGGGACCTCTTGGGGCCGTCTTGAGGGCCTCTTGGGCCGTTCTGGGGCCATCTTGGAGGTCTCTTGGGCGATCTTTGGGCGATCTTCAGGGGCTCTTGGGCCGTCTCGGGCCTTCGGAAGGCTGAAAAAAAGCAAATGTCAAAATGCTTCCAACACCTAAGGACAATTTGTGTTTTTGGCTTTTTCTGGCCTTCCTGGAGGCCCTCTTGGAGGCCTCTTGGGCCGTCTTGGGCCAGCCTCGAGCCAACTTCGGCCATCTTGGTGGGTTCCTGGCACGTCTGACGCCGTCGGGAGCCGTCTTGGGGGCCTCTCTGATACGGCTTGGGGCCCGCTTGGGGAGCTTCGGGGCCGTCTTGGAAGCCATCTTGGGCGTCTTGGAGGCCTTGGCCAGTCTTGGGGCCCTCTTGGGGCCGTCTTGGGGGCCTCTTGGGCCGTCATGGGGCCATCTTGGAGGCCTCGTGGGCGATCTTGGGGCGATCCTGGGGGCCTCTTGGGCCGTCTTGAACCGTCGGAAGGCCGAAAAGAAGCAAATGCTAAAATCTGTCAAAACCATAACGAAAATCAATGATCTTGGCCTCTTCGGGCCCTCCTTGAGTCTTGGTCGTCTTGGGCCGTCTTGGAGGCTTCTTGGGCGAACTTGGAGGTATCTTGGACTCTCTTGGGCCGTCTTGGAGGCCGTCTTGGACCATCTTGGGCGGACTTGGAGGCCCTCTTGGACCATCTTGGAGGCTATCTTGGGCCAGCGTGGCCATCTTGGAGGCCATCTCGGGCCATCTTGAGCAAAACATTGGGGAATTGAGCTCCTTGAGAGCCTTTCCGGGTGGCCGGCGGGACGCGCCGGAGCCCCAGTGGGAGTTCTTTCGGAAAAAACCGAAACCAAAACCGATAGGATCCAGCACGCCAGGCACCCCTGTGATAAATCACAAGGGGGCGGCGGATACAGTGGCTTTCGGCCCATCCCGCCACCGTGCCTGGGTTGTGGGTCAGAGGCCTCTTGGATGTTCGTTTGGATATTGTGGGAGGCCTCTTGGACGCCTCTTGGAGACAGTTTTGAGGCCTCTTGGGGGCCGTTTGGGGGCCTCCTGGGGCCTCTTTTTGGGCCTCTCGGGGTGGGGCCTCTACGGGGCCTCTAGGGGGCCTCTTGGGTGCCTCTTGGGGCCTCATTGGGGGCTTCTTGGGGCGGAAGGTAGGTTCGAATTGACGGTTCGTGTTTCCGCAATCGGGCCCCTGTTGGGGCCGTCTGGGGGCCCTCTTGCGGTCTTGCGGGCCTCCAGGGCCATCTTGGAGCGTCGGAAGCCGGAAAACGCGAGAATGCTAAAAACATAGAATCGCATAAAGAACATCACTGACTTTTGCCTCTTTTGGGCCCTCTTGGGGGTCCTCTTGGGGGCCCTCTTGGAACGCTCTTGGGGCTTCTTTGGGGCCTCTTGGACCATCTTGGGGCCATCTTGGGCGTCTTGGAGCGCTCTTGGGCTGTCTTGGAGGCCTCTTGGACCCTCTTGGACGCTTTCTGGGGCCCTCCTGGCCTGTCGTGGGGCCCTCTGGCCCCTGGAGAAGTCGCGCGGGGCAGCCCAGGAACGCGCGGGAACGCCCCAGGAAATTTGAGAATTTTGGGCCCCAGCTCTGATCATACCCTAAACCCTAAACCTTAACCCTAACCCTAAACCCGAAATCCGATACCCTAATCCTTAAACCTTGTCCTAAACCCTAAACTCTAGTCCCAGAGCCCCGAGTAGAAAAGATCAGAGAACGCATGAGAGCCTCTAGAAAACTCCACCTCGCCCCGCGCGGCACGGTGCGGGCATATATGCAGGTAGGGGGAGAAAGAGATGTTTCCATATTGGAAGCGAGTGCGAGAGAGAGAGAGAGAGAGATAGACAGGGAGAGAGAGAGAGAGAGAGAGAGAGAGAGAGAGAGAAAGAGAGAGAGAGAGAGAGATGAAGAGGCAGTGGGAACAGAGGGGGGCAGGCAGGGAGGGAACGGGAGAGGGAAAGAGAGGGAGATAGAGAGAGAGAGAGAGAGAGACAGGGACACATATACATATACATACACACACCGAATCTTTGTTTATACACAGCACATGTAGAGGTAACGGGACTTACGTATATACATGTACATATACATATATAGAGGTGTAAAAGATGATTCCCCGCGCCAAGCTCGCGGACAACGTGCTCTGCTACGTCACGTTTCTCGCCGTCCGGGACCGGAGGGAAAGCGGCACCTCCCGGGCACCAAACCGAGGAGGTTGCGGAGGGGGATTGAGGATGATGATGATGATGATGATGATGATGATGATGATGATGATGATGATGATGATGATGACGATGATGATGACGACGACGATGACGATGACGATGACGATGACGATGATGATGATGACGATGATGATGATGATGATAATGATGGTGATGATGATGATGGTGGTGATGATGATGGTGATGATGGTGATGATGCTGATGATGATGATGGTGATGATGATGATGATGATGATGATGATGTAGGTGATGATGATGATGATGATGATGCTGCTGATGATGATGATGATGATGGTGGTGGTGATGATGATGATGATGATGATTTTGTTGATGATGATGGTGGTGGTGGTGATGATGATGATTATGATGATGACGATGCTGCTGATGATGATGATGCTGATGCTGATGCCCATGATGATGATGATGATGATGATGATGATGATGATGATGATGATGATGATGATGATGATGATGATGATGATGATGATGATGATGATGATGATGATGATGATGATGATGATGATGATGATGATGATGATGATGATGATGATGATGATGATGATGATGATGATGATGATGATGATGATGATGATGATGATGATGATGATGATGATGATGATGATGATGATGATGATGATGATGATGATGATGATGATGATGATGATGATGATGATGATGATGATGATGATGATGATGATGAGGGGGAGGAGTGAAGACTAGGGTACAGCCAGGATGCTTCCATGATGCTGCAATACATAGCCTAGCCTCCTGTCCCAAGCTCCCCGCTCGACAGTCCCCACACGTCTCCCTTGTCACTACTGGAAGCGCCCCTCTGAACGACGAGTGCCCCATCAGCGCCATTTAAGCGAGAACCCAATTTTGGAATGGAGTTGCGTTGCTTCTTTCAGCGACACTCGAGGAATGCGACACCGGCAGGATCACAGAGCGCGGCGAAGTTTACGGCGAGAGCGCTGCTTTGAAAAGGAGATGCCCCCATGCGCGCAAATGTTGCGCAAGGTAGCGTTTCTGGTAATGACGTCAGAGGGTCGTGCTGGAACTTCATCTTGAAGGGGAACAGCCCTCCAGACTGCATGGAGGTGTTTCAGTGGGGAGCCACAGGTTGAACACCAATTGCCTTTCATCCTGGTGTCTTCTCAAACATTCTAGTGCGACTGTGCGTGGCGATAACCTCATGGGTTTCCTGGATAAGAAAAGGGATAAGGGAGCACAGAGAGCAGGACGAGCAAGGAGCAGGAGTAGGACGAGAATGAGGAACGAGGAGCAAGGGACAGGAGTAGGAGGAGGGAGCAGCGAGGAGGAGGAGGAGGAGGAGGAGGAGGAGGAGGAGGAGGAGGGGAGAGAGGAGGAGAGGGCAGCAGCAGCAGCAGCAGCAGCAGCAGCAGAGGAGGAGGAGGAGAGGAGGAGAGGAGAGGAGGAGGAGGAGAGGAGGAGGAGGAGGAGGACTTTTGGGGGGAGGAGGAGGAGGAGGAGGAGGAGGGAGGAGGAGGAGGAGGAGAGGAGGAGGAGGAGGAGGAGGAGAGGAGGAGGAGGAGGAGGAGGAGGAGGAGGAAGGAGGAGGAGGAGGGAGGAGGAGGAGGACGAGGATGAGGAGGAGGAGGAGGAGGAGGAGGAGGAGGAGGAGGAGTTGGATTGCATGCCACTGGGGGGAAAGGGGGAAACGGTTCGACGGTCCAACAAACCCACGGGCGGGCATCGGAGTGGACCTTTTGCCACCCGGGCAGGAATGCCAACGACCTGCCAGGGGCCAACGACAGGCCCCCCCCTAGGTATCAACAGACCTTCGCGTCCGCCATACCGTGGTCTGGGGTGCGCTCTTGCAGTTTTGGTCCCAACTCGGCCGCTTCGGACTCATTCAGCCCAAAGGCCTGAAGGACATCATCCAGGCACATCAATGCATCTTGGCCTGCTTCGGGCCTTAAAACACTACTTCCTCTCTGCTGGGCCTGCTTGGGCTTCTCCTTTCCCCCAGCCAGCTCCCGCGCCCAGGCCCCAGGAGTTCTCCAAGGGCCCAGCTTGAGAGGCCTGTTGGGTGCTTCCCTCTGAAGACCGCGTTCGAGTTCTTCCTGCCAGGGTCTACCAGGGCATGCTGGGAACCTTCGCATTCCCTTCTGAGGCCCCGAGATCCCACGACGTGGCGTATGCCCCACAGGTCGAGCAAACAAGGATCGGTGCCTGCCCTTCAGTCGCGATCGAGAACTCCGGCAGGGCATGCCCTCCTATGAAGGCTGGAGACTGCTGGGCATCGAACGCTTGGGCCACTAACTCTGGCGCCTTTGGCTCTCGGGGATGGCGCGAGGGCGAAAAGGTGTCCTGGGGAGGGCAGGCAGGAGCAATGGCAGCACGACCCCCCCTCCTCATCATACTTCCTCCTAGCCTGAGCAAGCGCCTCCTCCATCTCCGACCCCCTTCCATGGAGATCATTGTGAGTCCCCGGGCCCCTACATTGTCCCACTGGCCCTCGTCGGAGTGTTGGGTCTCTGCCCTGCTCATGATTTGGAGTAGCAGACGCGAAACATGGAGCGTACCTTTGGCCATCATGGCCACAGTGTACGGGCATCTGCACAGCTCAGCTCCCGCCTTCGCGATCCTCTCGGCTTAGTCGTTGCTCTATTTCTCAAACAGGATGATCCGTCCATCTCCAACGTCGGCCATGGAGGTATGGGCCGCCACCCTACAGAAATCCACCAGCTCAGGCCTTCCTTCTCGAAGCGCCTCCTTCCACAGGTGGGCTCTGGTGTTGCCAGGCCGCTGCGCATATTGCGCAGCCCAACAGCACGGAGCCGTCCCTTTGTAATCGGACTATATCGTATACCTGCCGACTGAATGCTTCAGGGCCGTGAGCACAGCATAGTCCTTGGTCGGGGCCCAAATGCGGAGGGGCCGCTCCATACCACCCCGCTAAGGGTCGGCGCCCATGATTATAGACTGCCACTCCCCAGCCAGCAACCCGAAATGACGGAAACAGCCCGCCGATACCTGAGCCATTGCAACAAAAAACATGACCCCGTCCAAAGCCAGGGGCGGAGCAATCCATTCAATTTTAGGTTCCCGCTCTGGGTTCCACCTTGGGCGGGGGAAGGCTTGGCACGGGTCGGGCACGATCCCTCTAGAAAAAACGCTCTTGCAAATGCTCGGGCCCAGCTTGCAAACGTCTAACAGAGGCTGCAACGTCCTGCGAGAGGAAGTCCCTCCTCCATGCTTGGCGGGCTGGGCGCTCGAAATGGCGATGGAACAGGCTGCCTCTAGCATCCCCGCGAATGATTCGCTGCGCTTGCAACTGAGTGTCATGCTTGTTCGGTCTCGCTTGGCACCAATGCGAGCCAATGGCTAGGCCACGGAGGGCTCTCTGCTCTCGAATCCCCCGCCGCTCGTCCGACACCCCGGCTTCCTCCTCTAGCGAGGCCTTCCACCTGCGGTGTAACAGTTCATTGAGGGGTCGTCAAAAAATGTCCCCAGTCCATCCTTTGCCTTGGTCAATCTTGGTCAAGCCTTCACGGTCAGAGAGACGCCTGGATGCGAGCTTCGCTCTCCTAGCCAGAGTCGCTGGGGACACATGGCGAAGGTCCCAGACATCACCCGTGGCCCCACGTAATGTCCACGGGTCGTCAAACACGAGCCTTCTTCGCACGCGAGCGATGAGGAGGGCTGCAATGGGGTCTCGCGCGCGCCCGAGGCCGAGGCAGCAAGAGCACCCCCTTGCCACGGTCGAAAAACGACAACAGCACCACGGGCGCCAGGCGCTGATGCTTCAGAATCTGGCTGTGCGCGCGGAGGGCGTCAGCCGTAATGGTGACCGACGGATTTTTGACCCAGCCTCCTCGAGCATGCGCGGATGCCAGTTCTAGGGGGCACCCTTTCGGGGGCCTCCCCTTCTGCCCTGAGCGCAGCCAGGCGAAGCCGTTTCAGCTTGCCATTGGGGGCCCCTGAATGTTGGCGCCCCAGAGGGCCTTCGAAGCAACCCCAGCCCTAAAGATCGACCCGCGCGGGCCCCCTGCACTACGCGGCGAGAGGGCCTTGGCAACTTCTTGCTGGACCTCGCAAAAACGCTCGTGCTGGATGCTGGCCCTCCGTCTGGTGCCGTCCGTGGCGTCGCCTCCCAGATCCTTGTGGGCCTGGGCTCTCGCCGACGGCGGCAGGCTGCGCAGCCCGGCTACTTCGCCCGCCAGGGCTGTCGAGGATGCCGGTGGGCCCAGCCTGTTCTCGGCAGTGGGAAGCCCCATTCGCTGCAGATCGGCGGTCAGCGAACTGAAAGACGCGACCAGCTCTTGAGTGATAACCTGCTCTCCTCCAACTGCATGCAGCGACGCGTCATCAATGATATTCTTGATGCGCGCCGCGGGGTTTCTAACCGCTGCCCTGCGGGGGGCGCCGAGCAGAAGCAAGCGTGCAAAGGTGGTGGCCCCAGAGCAGCCAGCAATGACTGTGCCATTCGGCTGGGCCTCTTGACTGGTGGCCCCTTGCCAGGTCACTCGCCGAGGCCCCCGATGCAGGCGAATGTAAGCCCGCAGCAAAGCCAGCGGAAAAGAACTGCCACGTGCCGCTGCCAGCAACTCTGATCTACAGGTCTACGAAGAGCGTCGCCGTTTCCAGCCCTGGGGCCGACCTAGCGTGGGCGTTCAGGGCGTCGTGGACCCGGGCGCTCTTGTCGCGCGCCGTGCTAGAGCCGAGCCCCCAGAAAACAAAAAACAAAAGCAGTTCGTCGACCGCCCGTTCCCATGCCGCGGGCGGGCCATGCCGCATGCGGCTCCATGCTCTGGGCCCAGAGGGGGATGGGCCCTAAGGGCCGCGCCCCTCCTGTCGGCTTGTCTAAAAGCACAGCCGAGACCATCCGCGTCGGTCCCGCACCAGGAGATCTCTCCCAAGCCGTTCGAATTCCAGCGAACGCTTCCACCGTGGGCCAGGGGGGCTGCAGGAGGAGGCGAGGACTAAAAGCGTCCCAACCAAGGGCCGTCGAGGGGCTAGAAGAGGCCGCGGCCGTCAACGCCTGGTCAGCCGTGATAGGCGGGAGGTCTTCGGGGGCCGACCAGCCGTTGGGGTGGCCTTCCGAGGCCCTGGAGGGTTTGGTCCGAATAGGGATCCAGTCTTGTAAAATGCGATCGAGTGCCGCTTGGCCCACTAGCGGCCCAATGCCTTCCACTGCCTCCGTGCCCTCGGCGCCCCCCCCATCCGCCTCCACGATGGTAGCCGCGGCTGGAGGGCCAGAGTGTGGAAGGAACCCGTGTAATACCCTCATATATACTCCTTATCCTTACCTCTCCCGCACCTGGCCGTTTGGGCTCAGGTACTGAGTTGGAGCGATCGTACCTTGATCGCGTGGGAGGGAAAGATATCCATCTATCCCTCCATCTCTCTACCAACGGACCAGGGGTTCTGTACCCTTGTACTTCAACCCCATACACAGGTTATCAGCCCTTTAACGCTCACCTTCACCGACTCGACCGCGGTGACCTTGCATGCGAGCCTAATGGAGCCACTTCGGCGCATGCGCCGTAAGGGTTCCATTGGGGCTTCGCGTCCAAGCTCTCCCACGGTGCGACGGCTCGGTGACGAGTTGGAGAGCATTAGTGCGGACTGTGTTGGTGTCCCCGATACCCCCCCCCCCAGCTCCCGAGGACCCGAGGCGCGTCTAGCTGCTGAACTTCGCCGCAGCGCCGCCCGCGGGGGGGCAGGAGAAGGAGTAGGAACAGGAAGGAAGGAGTTTCACACGCCGACCTTCGATCCTCCCTCCCCTTCCCCGTCGGGAGCAATCCCAACCGCGTCAGGCGAAAGCCTTGCCGGTCCCGATACTCCAGGGCGCTTTCGCGCTAACCGCCGATGGACCTCAGGTGCTGGGGCCCCCGGCCCTGCGACCGTCCCTGTAGCGGAGCACGTAGCTACCTTCGAGGAACTCAGTAGACCAGTGTCGGCACAGCCACAGACGCGGTACCCCAAGGTATCATCGGATGAGACACCACGCACACATGGTCCGAGTCGCAGCTCGTCCGCGCGCAACCGCCGTGGAGCCCCAGGCCCGTGCGGCGAAAGCAGGTCGAGCCCGCGCGCTGCCTCTCAGAGGCCATGCACTCCCCGCGACAGGGGACACAGGGAAGCTGACGCTCCCCACCTCTCCATCTCAGACGACCAGCTGGCGGAGACGTCCGCCGCAGGTGACATAGCTGAGCTCAGAGACCAGGTTGAAACCTTCGTGTCCAGCCAATACTCTGGACTACTACAGAGCGTTCAGACGAACGCCACCGATACTGCAGCCATACGTCGCGATCTTGACGGCGCCTTAGGGATCATCGATTCCAGGATCGCCGAAGATCGACGCATCATAGGAGAACTGCAGTACCAGGTTGATCGTGAGGTGTCACACTCAGGTGAACGAACGGCGATGGTCGAGAACCTGCGCAACTATCTCGCGCAGATGGAGCAACAACTTGTGATCGTACGCGACACAGGCATTTCTGCGGTCAGGATTTTACATGATGAGATCCACGACCAGCTCCGTAACCGACCAACTCCAACCGAGGCCACAGACCTCGGCGACGTTCAGTCTCAGATCAATGATCTTCGATCTTACCTAGACCACACTACGGCGACGCTTCGTACCGAAGCACACACAAACTCGTCGAACCTGATCGACATGTTGCAGCGTACTGAGAGAGTCATCACTCAAAGGCTTGATGCGACCAACGCTGTCGTGCAGCCACTCGCTAACCGGATCTCTGACATAGAGCAGCGTTTTCCTGGTGTACAGGACGCCCTGGCAGAGTTGCGTGTCGGACGAGCCCAGACTGGCCAGCTGGATTCTCCTCCCACGGTTTACGATTTCGCCCGCCTCACTGACAGGTTGCAGGAGGTTGAGAAGGCGGCGGACCACACGCAGTTAGAGCTCTCCCAGGTTATTCATGAAAGAGATACTGAGAAGGTACGTGTTGAGAGTTATCTCGCACGTCTGGAAAGCGAGGTGGAGGCACAAAGCGCCCGTCTCCGAGCATGCGAGCATCGACTTGATCGGTATTCCCAACGGTCTCGGGATACTGATGAGTATACACGCCAAAAGGTGGGTCAAATACAAGAAGACATGACGAGCTGGACAAATCAGCTGATCGACCACACTAACGACACCAACATTCACCTTCGACCTGCAGCCGACCTGCACAGGCCGACGGCAGCGTCCGCCGAAGCACCACAAGCTTCAGCAGGACAACAACGACGTACATCTCCAGGAGCAGCCTCCGCGGCAGCCTTCTGCACAGACACGTCATGTGTCTCCTGTGCGAACAGAACCAACCATCGACGGTGCACCGATACCCTCGCAACCAGTGTCTGCGGTGTCGGTACATACAACGACGCCTATCAAGGAGTCAGACACCGTCCGAGTACCTGTCTTGCCTAAGATTACGCAGCTGCTGGAGTGGCAGCAAAGAGTGCGAAAGAACTTCGGGGCCGCCTCAGGGCGACCATCCAAAGCATACGCCTTCCTATGCGTGGCAGAACAGCCCGAATGTACATTCGAGGATTTACAAGACAGTGGAGACTTTGAGAGCATCGATTGCAAACTCGCAACCGCTCTGAGCGACATCTTATCCTCAGACTTACGCTACCAAATCAGGCTCATCGAGACCAGAGAGCACAAAGCAGGACGCATGCTCAAAGGACGCCAGATATACTGGCATATCCTACAGTCCTACAAAGTGACAGACGTCGACGACGACCTGCACGATTTCGAGCGCCTTAAAGAACTGAGGATGAGAGACGAAGATTTGCAACGTTTCATTACCGATTGGGACGCCTTACTCTTGGAATGCCGAGAAGTACCCGATCCAAAGATATTGGAATCGCTATTCCGCACACAGATTCGTAGACATGCATGGATGAAACAAGACATGTACGAGTACCAGCGCATGAAGATGAGCGACGCGAATCGTACCTACGGTTGGCTTCGACAGCGTGTTCTGGACATACAGGAGATTAAACAATTGGAGAAGAATCAAAACAAGCTACGGTACGAACACGAGACACGATCTCAGGTCAACGTGTGCGCTGCATGGAAGAAAGGCAATTGTCGCAATGGTGAACGGTGCAAGGCTTTACATACATATTCCAGGGATTGGAAGAACAGCAAATCTTCCAGAACATCAACGGCTGGTGGCAACCCCCGCCGTCGTATGTCCACTCCTGCGAACCACAAGAAGCCAGCATCAAGGCCATTCTGCTTCGATTTTGCCAAGCGCAACACATGTACCAGAGGTGATAAGTGTAACTACCCGCACGTCGCACCGTGCAAGGATTTCGCACAGAACAAGTGCACAAAAGGCGACAAATGCAAATACGCTCATCTCGCACCTGGTGCAAAGACTCCTGAACGAAGCCCGAGTCGACCACGGACTTCCAGCCAGGACAGCCGCGGCCGATCGCCATCCCGCGGATCAGGAAGCCAACGGTCTTCACAACGCGGGGGGTTTCGCTACGCAAGCGATTCACGACAGGGACGTGACAACCGACGCCACTACGACCGATCCCGTTCGACATCCAGGAGGTCCCACGACTCTCGCAGCCAATCGAGAAGTCGTTACGACAGATCTTCGAGATCTACCTCCCGAGGACGAGACAATCGTGGCGGCGGGCGCGGCAGTCCACGCGGCCGTGATAGATCATATGCAGTGACAAAGGACGTGGCAAGCGGTATCCGAGCCGCGGATCGTCCCGTGGTTCACCCAACACTAGAGCACGTTCTCCTGCCAACTTTAGACGTTCACGCCGTTCAGACCGCAGTTACGTCATCCGTGACAAGACCCTCATGGCCAACACTAAGGCCACAGCGACAGCTACCAAGACACGTCGTCGGATACGCTTCGACGTACGCAACGTGGACTACTACTTCCATACCATATCTGGCAGAGCCAGACTGGACAGATGGAAAGAGCTGCCGAATGAGGGTGACATCGTCAAAGTACCAGATCCATTACCACAAAAATGGTGGGATGATAGTGCAGAGGCCTTACGAGAATGTCAAAAAGAGGCACAACTATGGTACGACGAGCTGTACGACTACCGACACAACAAAGAGTCGGTGGCCACACCAACTGCGATCCGAAAGCATGACGACACTGTCAAGCAGTCATCAAAGACTGCCCAGACGACAACAACGACAAAGCAAGTCGACACTCCACCTTCGACTGCAGCATTGACAAGGTCTTGGGTTCTTGATAGTGGCTCTGCCCATCATATTCAGGGAAAACATGAACTTACGCAGACCGAGTCGGATCGCATATCTATTCGCGAAGAGCATATTCTGGAAACTGCAAATGGTGATCGTACCGTCAACGAGCACTACGACATACGGCTACCCGAGGTTGGACTGCATAGTTCAGCCCTTGCTTTACCAGACTGCCCATCATTACTATCAGTTGGAAAATTGATTGAGGTTGATGGCTTTCGACAGCTTTGGGATCCTGAGCTGGGCTACATGCTTCAGGATCTGGGGGGCCAATGGTATAATATTCCAGTCAACAATCGTGTGCCAGAGTTACGACTCGACGACTTAACACGGATACCACCACCACGTTTATGCACTTCGTCAGCGCCCCGCCGTCGTCAGCGAAAGCGTTCATCCGCCCGCTGTAACGACACTTGCTGGTGCTGCACAACTACAGAGCAACCAACCACTGCAGACGAGCTACGACCCCACATAGGGACCTGCCCCAAGAGACCACATGTCGGAGAGGGAGGAGGAGCACGGACCATCACGGTCGAAGAACCTCCCGACACAAGAACAGACGAGCCCAACGTGGACACGACCACCGACTCGCCTACGTCTCAGACGCAGTGTTCTCCTCCACAATGCGGGGGGTTCGATATAGCTCAAGCAGACAACGACATACCGACAGAGACACCCACACGAACGCATCCAGACAACGATCGAGTTCTACCCAACAGACAAAAGAAACCGATCGACCCGATGCATTACATGACTCACAGCCCAAAACATCCTGACTGTGAGATCTGTTCTCGTACGATGGCACAGAATGCCCCATGTAGACGACAGCGCGAACCACATCCACCGGCAGACCCCGCCGAAGAGGATAACGCCTACGAAGCTTTTGTCCCGAAGAAGTTCGGTGAGGCTCTAACTGCCGACCATGTCGTACTGGCCAAAGACGATGCCGCGGACAAGCATGGCGACAAATATGCACTCGTTGTTCTTGACAGATATACTGGCATCTTCATGGCCTACCCAGCGCTACACAAAGACGCAGCTACTACAAAGGCATCCTTTCAACAGTTCATCGCCGCGAACGATGAGGTGAAGCATATCTACACAGACAACTCTGGAGAGCTTCAGAAAGCTTGCCGCCAACTGGGATGGAGACACGACGCGAGTACGCCACATCGTCCACAGACAAATGGATTGATTGAGCGCGTTGTCAAAATTGTCATTCTTGGTACCAGAGCTGTGTTACATATGTCTGGTCTGGGACACGAATGGTGGAAAGAGGCCATGCAAGCCTTTTGCTGTGGACACAACTTTGTGCATGCATCCACGGGCGTCGCCGCCCTCAACGAGGAGCATGCAGAAAAGACAGCTCATGAAATATGATTTGGCGAAAACTTTCCTGGGCACTGCATGCCATTCGGTGCTCGGATATTTTGGAAATGCCTCAACCCCGAGATTAACAACGAGACTGCAACATGTAAAGAAAACGCTCGGGAAGGGTTATTCATGGGATACCACTCACACTCTGGTGGACGATGGTCAGGTGACTACCTTGTTTTGGACACGGCTACATACGCCAAGAATCCTGATGGTGAACTGTGTCATGTGCACAGAGTCAAAGACATCATCATCCCTGATGGCAAGTTCACCTACCCCGTGAAAGATGGTACCCTACGACATCACAACCCGGAGGCACACGACGAGGTGAAGGCCTCTACTTCTCGCCCCTTGGGCGACAAGCCAATGCCTGATCCTCCACTTTCCTACCCTAAAGAATGGGATGATCCGTTTATGACGACAACGGAAGATAACGCTGTTGATATCCAGACATCGGCTTCTGAAGTTGCTGCACCAGCGCCGGAGCCAGACTACTGGGAACAGCGTGGATATTGCGTCATCAGACACATTCGTACCCCAAGAAAGAAACTATTCATACCGACGGACGACGTCATGAATATACCGGTACCTGTTGACCAACTCGACGTGACACGAGATTTCAAAACGCCTTCTACTTTCGAAGGCGAAAGTAACTTCCGAGATGTTTGGGATGGTGTTAGCGCCAACGACCACAGGGAGCTGAGCGAGCCATGGACAGGCACGATACAGTTCTATGAGCTTCCAAAAATGACGCCAGACGGCAAAATGGTGGTTCGTGGACGCGAGACACGTGTGCAGACTACTACACGTCCTGATCACGTTCTTCCCGAGCATTGGAAAACACTTTCTCGTGGACAACAAAAGAAAGAGATCGATTACGCCAACGACGTTAAACGAGCTCGTGAGATTCGTGATCGTGCTGCATTGAGAGTGTGGACAAGACAGGATAAACAGGTCAACAATTTCCGTACTACTGCATCAGGCGGACCCACATTGAATACTGTGGAACGACGGATTACATACGACACTGACAATGGCGACGTTATTCGCGACGAGAATGTCAAAGGCGTGACAAACAAAGAAATACTGTATGCCAAATTACCTGGTGGGCCACGTGACATTACCACGGTACTATACTACCGTCAACTACCACAACAGCACGATGGAGAAGAACGTGCTTTGGTATTTGTGGATAATGAGGGAACCGACTTTGGGACTTTGAACCCGCTCATACGCAAGTTCACCCAGTCGGTAGTAATACCAACCATGCCACGTGAGACCAACTACATGCCGGCACACAGAGATAAAATACCCGATTCGACATGGTCACGCCCAGCATTAGTTACCAGAAGCCTGAGTAAGAAAGAAGTTGCCGCAGAACCACGTGCACAAGAAGCCCTACGAAAAGAATACGATAGATTGGAAAAGAAACAAACATGGATGTTGGAGACTGTTGCAGAAAAAGCTGATGTCTAGCCACAAGCTATCCGCAATGGAACAAAGGTGTATTTCTTCAATATCTTGGAATTATCTTCAGTCAAACATGAGGAACTTCCTCCTGATCTACGTAAATTCAAGGGCAGAGTGGTGGTTCAGGGCAATACAGGAAAAGATGAAACTGGATTGGCCGGCATATTCGCCGACGCCGCTTCCAGTGCTTCGCATATAGAGGCTTCCAAACTTTGCGATGCTACCGCGTTATTACCGCAATATGCGGGAGAGCAAAGTGACGCACCTGGAGCTTGCACGCAGGCATTATTATACGGCGCCGGACGAATTGATCCAGTTGATACTTGGATTACTATACCAAAATGGCGACAACCGACATCATGGTCAAAATACAAGCACCCAGTGTGCCGATTGCGATTGGCACTATACGGACACCCTCTCGCAGGTGTCTTTTGGGAACGAAAATGCCGTACATGCTTGGAAAGCGTCGGTTTCGAGCCTATTTCAAGATGGGAATGCGTATGGAGACACAACAAACTGGGATTGATACTTTCAGTATATGTGGACGATTTTAAATTGGCCGGCCCAGCTCATAATCTACAGACTGGCTGGGATTATATTCGCAGCAGCGGTATCGATTTGGATCCACCTACTCCATACTCACAATATTTGGGTTGTGGACAACAAGCATATGATGTACCGCAGAGCATCTTCGACAAAATAATGTCCACAATACGCCCTATGCTACCTGCACACAATGAGAAATATTACAATACGGCACAACACGTTCGTGGTATTCGACACGACATGCTTGGTTTTACAGATCAGTGCATTGAGCGGTACCTGGAATGCGCCTCCAAGCGCGCCCAGGAAACAGGGTCACGTCGGAAACGATCCGACTCGCCGAGGGCTTCGCGATCCAAATCGCCATCCTCCTCCGGGTCGGTCGCCAGACCTACCAGTGTGCTCAACGCAAGGCCACGATCATCCAGCCCAGCAAAATCGGTCGACACAACTTCTACCAATACCATACCCGCCACATACCATGATCTACCCGACGCAGATACCCCTGGCATCGAGGACACCTCCTTCACTGAGTCCGACTATTCAGACGAGGGCGTTCTCGGCCAGGACGCGGCAAGTGTACTAATGAAGATCCTGTACTTGGCACGTTGCTGTCGTTTCGATCTTCTACATCCGGTATGTATGTTGGCCAGAGAAATTACCAAATGGAATACTACATGTGACAAACGTCTACATCGGTTGATTTGCTACATCAAAACGACGCGTACACATTGCTTACACGGATGGATAGGCGATTCGTCAGACAAGTTATCCATCATGCTCTTCACTGACGCCTCGTTCGCTGATTGCATTACATCATCCAAATCCACTGCCGGTGTTTTTGCTGCGCTTGTTGGACCCAATACGTTCTTTCCAGTCAACGCTGTATGTAAGAAACAAGCGGTTGTTTCACATTCGTCAACTGAATCGGAGATTGTTGCTCTCGATTCCGCACTACGACTGGAAGGGCTACCACTACTATCATTCTGGGAAGCCGTGGTGGGAGTTGCCAAAACATGCAAAGAGAGGAATACATGCCTGAGTTGCCATCGACACGTTGACCCGGCGATGTGTCCCACATTGGCAGCCAAAAAGAAGCGTAAACCATCGCCTCGCAAGGCACCCCCTACTCGGGGATCTTCTCCTAGCCGTAGGCAACTACCGCTAAATACGGATTTACCTACGACTCCAAAAAGACGTACAATATCCCATGAAGGTACCGTACTACACGTGGATCCAGAGGCAGCTCCGGAGATCAGTGCACCGAAAGTACGACTTATCGTCCTGGAGGATAACCAGGCTGTTATCAAAATTGTCCAAAGGGGACGTACACCAGCACTTCGTCATCTTCATCGTACTCATCGTATCAATCTGGATTGGATATGCGAAACATGCCAAATTGAACATATCGAGCTTAAATATGTAGGAACAAAAGAGCAGATCGCAGATATGATGACCAAACATTTCGAGACCAAGAAAGCAGACCTTTGGAAGGACCTCTTGGAACACTCGCTTATTTTTCCTGTTACTCCGATACAATGTCCGCCGATACGAGGGCCTCGGAGGCCCGACGGTTTACCTCATGAAGCGGAACCTCCTAAATTGAATGGATGCCCAGAAATATGCAAGATATTGCTGACGGAAAAAGAAAGATGGGGCGATGTAGGATCAGAATGCGGATTTCAGTGTGTTGGGCAAGCTAGCCACGAGGGACTATGTGCATGCATGTACCACATTGGCGTACCAGCCGCAGATATTGCGTCGCGCACACCTCGTTCACGCGCACGTTCACCGCACGGTAGACATCCCCGCCATCCTCCCTCACCTCAACGAGATGCAGAGAGAGTTAGGACATTGATTATTCGTTCACACCGCAGCAATTTTACGACTCGAGCTGCAAAGCTTACAAGCATCCTGTTTGCCGCTTGCGAGGCGAAAATAAGTGAGATCGGTTCTAATCCCGACCCCTCCATCCACGAGATGGATCAGGCACAGCCGCTCAACCTCGTCGGCTGGCCCATCGGCTACGACAAGGAGTACGGCCCGAACGCCAGGGACGATGACCGCGTGGGCTTTGCGTACCACGCTCAAACTGGTCGTCCTCGTGATCCCGAAGATGGTTACATATACATACATCAACGGCGTGCCGATCGGAGCGGAGAATTTGATCTTCGCGCACCCGACGAATCTTCTATCCGTGAACTCGCCCGCTTCGCGTCCGTCGAGGCTAAGAAATGGGCCAACACCGAGAGTGGATCCGTCGGCGGCAACGCCAACTACGAGTACAACACGTTCACAGCTACGCCGTGGCTATCATTCATGCGTGCTATGTGTATGATTTCCAGCCTTTTCAATCGTAATCCTTCAGTGCGAGACAGTGTTCGTGGACTACATGATCATTTGAATGCGACGATCCCAGGATCAGACCGCAAATGTCCACCATCAAACTTTACTGCAATGATACTGAAGACGGAGTGGATGATGATTCACAACGATTGGTCCAAAATTGGCAGTGCAGTTCTGGGACAATACACCGAGGACAGCGTTACGGATACGCAAAGATATTTCAACAATGGTCTGAGTGCACCATCTGATGTATACCAGAATGGATTGGTAACGCCATGCTATGCTCCTAAAATTGATCGTACAATGGCCAAGCTACCTACTCGTCCACCTGGCATCGCCAGGACATCGGATACATCTGGACACATCGGTCACATCGTCGAAGATAACTTGGTCACCAACACGAGAGCATTTTCCGACCTTACCCAAACAAAGAAGTTTCGCCGCAAGCTTACTACATGGTTGACTGCGCGCGGAGGCTTTGGAAGTATCGGATCAAACTCCAAGACGGTGGCAACACCATCCGACCATCCGAAAGGTTGGGTGGCGATATATGAGGATCCACAAGAACAGAGCGTACCTATCGTTGGACACCATACAACGAGGGCAACGACTTCTTCGGCGAAGCTGCTGACCAGATGGGTTCGAATGACCCTGGCCTGACTCCTGGCAATGATGTTGACCCATTTGAGCTGGACCACGCAAAATACAGTGCTTTCTGTGGTGGTCGCTTGGTTTCTACCCTATTGTCAGACAATGGGTGGCACTCCCTCATACAAGAGGACTTGGGACTACTATTACATCATGAATTTGGGCCATCGGGTCACGCGTACAAATGGACCAACTATACACTGACTCAACATGGATCATGCATCCGAAGAAAGGGACTAAGGGTGCAAACCACAAGAAGTACCCCACTTTCGGCATCGACGAGCTCAACGCTGCCCAGAAGAGAATCGACCTCGCCAAAGCATCGACTACTGCTCTTGTACCGCTTTTCATGCCGTGCCTTAACCGCGCGGAATATATGGGTGGCGCTACTCTTGAACACCTGTCGACCATGATCCGCGACGACATCATGGTGTGGGCATTCTCTTTTGGCAATTACAGGGAATGGTTCAGACAGAATGACACGCCGATTGGTCAATATTGCGTTCTCTTGCCTGAAGCTGGTTATGAAGGCGTACGATACGGAATGGAGGAACTACGCAAGCAACGTTTCGAGAAAGAGGAAAGCCGTATCAACGCTCTTCTCAACAATCAGTTTGAGAACACCCTCGAGCAGCGCAACATGATCAGGAAGATCCGCGAAGCCAGAGGCCTCATGTTTCAAAGCGACAACGCTTCCATCAAGAAGTGGCGCGAGTTGAATGAGACCATCTGGGAATACTGGGCCAATGATTTCCCATCATCCATAAAACAAAGACACTATCACAGGGGACTCAATGCCATGGTAGTATGGAGCGCGAACGACATCGCATGTGCCAATCCTGGACAGAACACCATCGACATGCGCCGACATCACAGTCGTGCTCCTACCAACGTACACGAGCTCCAAAAGATGGAATGTGAGGGCGGCGTCCCGACGCTCATGCCCGTGCACGTGCTCGTGGACGTATCACGTTTTGTCGATGTGATGCAGTATTTCCGCTGCCCCACGGTCATGGGACCTGGAAAAGCAGCGCAATGGGGCGTACACCCGAACTTTGATCACCACACGAGCGACTTGATCACTATCATGCAGAACCGTGGTATCACTGTTCTTCCATCCGACCATTGGGTGGATACGTACGACAGGGTTACCCCGCAGGCTTGGCACGCCAAACAGAACAACCATAACATGGCAATGTTTACAACGCAATTCTGCGACGCAGTATGCTATCGCAATTTTTGCGCCTTGATACAGTCTCTTCCTTCTCAGCCATATCCATTCAGGCCGCCATTGCTGACTGCTGTCACGGACAACCAGGCCTACACACAGGCCAAAGAAATCATGGCAGCCCTCGACTTCAGAGAAAAGTTGACAAACGAATGGAAAAGAGACCTCAGCCTCACAACGTTGATGACACAGACGGCAAACGAGATGGCTCATTGTGCGTGGATGGCGTCATGTGCCGAGGGCACATTGCCGGCATCACTGCCTGCCGAGACGGGCGACGCCACTGAGCCGACTCCTGGAAGGTCGACGCGTACGCCAGCACCTGACCCTGGCGATCCTGACCAAACCCTTCCTGATAATGACCCATGGGTTATTGCATACAACGACTTATTCCAGTACCTTATGCTGTTGATCAAAGAATACCCTGGGGCTTGGGCATCTTGGCATTCTCTTGAGAAAGATGAACTTCTAGAACCCAAGATCGTCAAAACTGTTGAAGATGCACATGCAGTTACTTGGGTTGTATTCGAGCAGTTCTTACATCAGATCAAAGATTTGGATGGAGACGATAATGCGACCAAATCAAGAATCATTGCATAAGAAAACAGATTGTCTTCTCACCGCATCGGCCCAGCTGCCGAGAACGAGAAGAACATCGAGGCATGCAAACCATTCTTCAAGCAGAATGCACTGGATCGAGTTGCTTTGGGTCATGACCCTGATGTTCCTACATCCGTATGGAAGGCAGCTGATGACATAGCACAGCCAGCCCCACCAGGCCCATTGCCTGATCCACTGCAACCTGGACCGCAATCGATAAGAGCGTCGCAACCATCGACTCCAGAGCCCAAAGCAGAACATCAACCAGCAGATCAGCTCCCAAAAGCTGAGGCGGTACCGATCCCTGACGACGGCACCGACCTTGAGGCAATGGAGCTGGAGGCAACTCCTGCCGAGGAGGAGCCTTCTCCACATGAGATGAATATATTGTCATGGCAGGGCAGCTGTGAGCGTTCCATGCACGAGGATACCAGCAAGATCGGGATCTTCGACAACTCATGCACTCTTCGCGAATGGAAGCTACAAGCAGGCGTCAAAGATGACCATCCATACATGTGCCCAATGTTGCGGGGCACGACAGCGACCAATGGATTTGCCTGCATGGGAGACCAGGAATGGTACGAGCAGCTACTGCATGATGATAGTGTGATAGCTCATGCGCCTGACATTGCACAATCTGGTTGTTTCCCAGAGTGGAAATGGATACCATTACCACATTACGACGATGTACGTTATGGTCCAGAGCTAATTGATGAAGAATGGCTGGGAACAAACAAATACATGAGCAAAGACATCACGACTATGTTACGCCATGAGATTCACTACAAAAAGTTTTGGATCAACCAATTTCATGACAGACGTATTAATATCTGGGACAAAACAACAAAGAATGATTGGAATATTCCAAGCAATTGGAAATCATTTAAAGAAATGGTCGAATGGAAATTCCGAGATCGCAAAGAAAGACACAATGGACCATCCATGGAAGCGGCAGTGGCACATTTCAAGAAAGACGGTGAAAATGATGGATACACCGATTGGAACGACTACTATCCGATATTCATTATTCGTGCGTTCCAGAAGCATATTGACCCGCAGAAAAACAGAATCGAGATATATGCCAAGCCGATCCCTGAAGGAGGTGACCCCAGTACTTTTGACTGGAACAGCGTCATTGCTATTCGGTGGGTTGGTGGTCACAGTTGTGTCAACCCATCTTCCAAGCCATGGAATATGGGATGGGAAAGTCTACAGTGGACAGATGTCAAGTATCTCCATCATGGAACAGCATCCCGTGCCTGGAAGAACATATTGAAGACAGGGATCATTCCTGGATATGTTGAACCACATTCTCAGAGAGACAGAAATTATAAACCATCGCAGCGATCTGAGGCATTCTTCAGTTCTAGCACATATTTGAACAATGTTCAAAAGAACCCACACACTTCAGTGGAATCGTACAAGTTCAACAGCTACAGGAACGAAGTCGAGCTGGTGATTAACATGGAAATCGCCACAAAAGCAGGTTGCAGATTTTGGTTGGGTGCTCAGGGCGCTATCATGACTGAGGACGTGGTACCCGCTGCGGCAATTATTGCAATTCGCCGCCTCAAACCACACCGCATGCATGGCCAGCAGTTGTGGCCAGACGGCGACCCATGGGACTACCCGCCATTGGCAGCCAGAGAGCCATTGAGCAAGTACGAGATTTGCGCCTGCCTCCCTGGAGAACTTATTGACGACCCACCTGGATTGGCACCTATCGACCCCGACCACGACATGGAGCCTCCAAGGACGACGCCAGCATCAGCACCCTCGGCCAGGCCGGGGGAAACCCCTGCTGGCCGTACATCCGCAGAGGACGCCTTGGATGCGCAAGTAGTACGCGCTATGATTCAGGAGACCAATCACAAAGCAGATGATAAAGAATGGTTAATTGCATTGTCACATTGTCGTGAAGCTCTTCGACCAATCACATCAAAGATCATGCAAAAAGATTGGGATCGTCGTCCTGCATTTAACGATGTTCGAATGGGCGACTTCATTGTCATTAAGAATTGGGGTTCTACCAAATGCTTCCACTACGACAACCACTGGCCCAAAGGCAATCACAATACCAAGATTGCCTTGTCCAAGGGACACATATATGGTCCAATCATCCATTTCGGCATCTTCGACAAGTTCTTTGCGGTACAAGTACCTATTCTCAACTACGGTTTACGATGGGTAAATATCTGGTATAATGACAAAAGCATGCCCCTCAAGGGCGTCGTATTTGCATTACCGATTCGTATCGAAGAACACGCCATCGATCCAACATGGATGGAGACTGTCCTGAAAGGCCCGACATCATGCAGCGAGGAGATACTGCAGCACAAGGTTAGCGGCAGCTTACCATACCTTGGAATGCCTAGCATCCATAGACCACGTATTCCGCGTACACCACCAAGAAGGCCCGCTCCACGGACACCTGATCCAGACGAGCTGGTGGCCACACCTGCCGAGGGCAACGCTCAGACGGGCGAAATTCCTCGACAGGGTACAGCATCATCGCATGATCCACTGATCACCGTAATCGTAGACATATCAAATATTGCTCTTACTGCCGATGAGAAAACTGCGAACGACAACATGAGAGCAGACCTCTCGGCAGACATCCAAGCAGAAGAGCAGATTGAGGCAAGCATCCTCGATAACATCATGGATCCGCCATCGAATTTCCTTGACCATCCAGATTACGACCCCGACGAGGATTCAAGATGGACTAGACAGTCTGATGATTGCCGCGTGTATTGTTGGACATCGGCGTTATTGGTGGATTCGCCTATGATCAAGATGAAGCAGATCATCGAGCTACACAGTGGCGCAGACAGAATCGTAATGGACAAAATTCAGTCACATTTACAATTTGAAATTCGATTTGGATCGAAAGCATGGAATGCGGAGTCATATCAATTGAACTACAATCATACCCACAAGTGGGCACGTGACTTGCCCAATTGTGGTGCAGATCATTTCTTCAAAAAGTTGGTGCACTACCTCGACCCAGAGACTATCGAGGAGTCGACCACAGGCATCTTTCAATGGATTTTCAAAGTATACCAGAACATCTTGAAAGATAGTATTGTGGAACTACCAGATTTCGCCAAGGAAATCATCCATGGCAACCATCCTGCACTTCAGGCATTGCGTGACCTATTCAAGAATTGTACTGCGACATACGGTAATCCAGATTTTCCTGTGTGGGAAGAGCTGGTGGAAACACCTGCTGCGCCTCGAGAGCAAGGCGCTGCGCAGGATATTCCCCAGGACCCAGGCAGTGTTGCCTCTGCAGCTCCCGATCAGGAAACTATGGTACGTATCATAGCCGAGCAGACGGGACTCAAGCGCGAGGAGGGCGACAATGAGGCTACCCTGCAGAAGCAGGCTCGCCGTCTTCGTGAGGAGAACGTATGCCATGGCGGTACTGAGGATACCGACAACGTCAAGATAGAGTACAAAGGACTGCCAGGGGAAAGGTTGTCTCGGATCGAGATCGAGGGTTTAAGCAGATCGATCGCTTCCAGACCGAACACCGAGATCAATCGTGAGGCGATCAATCAGATCGGTCAGAGCCTCGCTCGCGGTCAGGACACCCGCTGGGGATCCCGCGATCACCTGACTTCGGCAGGGGCCCCCGAGACGATCTTGCATCCCATGCCGCTCTGTCACAATTGCGGTCGAGATCTGTCCCTCGGGATTGTCACAGGTGACGGCACACTCTGTGATATATGTTGGCAATACACTGTGGCCGTAGGCGCCACAGGTAAGAGCACCGCCACACAGAGTGATCTCGCGTACCTCCAGAAGTTGACGAACTGGATCAAGACGACGTTGTCCGAGGACCAGGTCGCGAGATACATGAAGGATGGCGCACGCGTCATTATGACGGGTGCGCGATCGCACATAGGCACAGAGAAAGATCAGTTGCGAAGATTGGCCAATGCGTCCAAAAAGAGGTATCAGAAGTGGGTCGAAGCCGGTAGCCCGCCTGCACACGAATGCAGATTAATGGGCGAATCCGAGGACGACCGACCTCTGTACTACCCATTCGCCAATCTCATACAACGCTTTCTCAACGACCTCAAGTTCCATCATCAGATGACAGGTGCCCGCGTGAATGTCGGCAAGAAGCCCTGGACCGTCGAGGACATGCGCGACGCGTGGGACATCCTTGACGTCAGCATTAGGACAGGACAGGCTGGTCGGAGAAAGTGGTGGCTGAACGAGGGACGCATTGACAGGCAGACGCGGCAGGCGCGCGGACTGATTACGGTTTCTCTCCCTCGAAGGGACGGAACCCGTGAACAGTTCACCCAGCGCAAGCTTGCCGCGATTGCCAACGAACTGCTAGGCTCCCTCGATCCGTCACACACCGACCAGAGGGGGGTAGTACAGGGATGAGAACCGATCCAGATACACACTCCCAACAGTCCGATGACGCCATGGAGCCGCGGCCGCCGCCGCGCCCGCCGCCGCGCCCTGCTCCTGGCGACGCCGCTGCATCCAGCGCCTCAGGCGCGGAGGACTACATGCCCGCGATGCCGCGCGCCAAGAGAGCACGTACATCTGATTACGCTGCTTACTGGCGCCACAACCTCGAGGACAGCGATTGGGGTCTTCGATACTGGAGTTACTACATCAAATGTTGGATCTACATTGCGATCAACAACGACGAGTATGTGTACATCCAGGATATCACGTACAACGATTGGTTCCGCAACTGGATCCCGAAGACAACTTGGGGAACGTTTACGACAAGCTACGCGACGTACAACGGCCAGAGGGTGTGGGACCGCAGGTTCTACAAGGACGGCGACGCGTAGTGAGTCGGCCGCAAGGCCCACTGCTCAAGAGCAGAACTTCCTTTCATCAAAGTTCGCCTTGAGCGGTGGCTAATATATTCTTTCAGGCCACTTCAATCATTGCAACAAGTGGCCGTACACACACATATATATATATATATGCCTTTTGCGATCACCGAGGCAGCCTCCTAAGGAGCAACGCCAACGGGAGTCGCCAAACATATTTTATACATCACTTTTCGTGTTCACCAACACGACATTTTTGTCTGGCCAGACACTTGCTTTACGCAGATTTGCGTTTCTTTTCAGGATCGTGTTCGTCAACACGATCTTAGCATACACCTGTTTTTAGGCAGACTTGCGTTTCATTTCAAGATTGTGTTCGTCAACACGATCTTAGCATGCATATTTTACCAATCTGACCAATATTGCGTCGAGAATAATCTGCTTGCTGGTGGCAACACCTGCCTCGCAAATCTTGCGAGGCAGATTGCATGTTGCCTTGATGCTCAGATCTACTTTCTCCGCCTACCCTGGTCTCATTCTTCCCCTCCCTCGAGTGCCGAAGCGTTTTGGGGGGCGCACCGAGGGGGCGCCAAAGTGCGCCTGGGGATGAAAGGGAGACTTAGGGTATCTCTTCTTACCTCACTTTGCAGCTGTGGCCTCGCTGTTTTTAAGCCTCAGCTGCCTTTCAGACTTAAGGACTAAAGGAGTTCAGAGGTTACGGATTCCTATCCTCTGTTCCCGAGTCCTGCCTTCACGGGCGGGATTCGGGACGGGGGGTGTGGAAGGAACCCGTGTAATACCCTCATATATACTCCTTATCCTTACCTCTCCCGCACCTGGCCGTTTGGGCTCAGGTACTGAGTTGGAGCGATCGTACCTTGATCGCGTGGGAGGGAAAGATATCCATCTATCCCTTCATCTCTCTACCAACGGACCAGGGGTTCTGTACCCTTGTACTTCAACCCCATACACACAGAGGGTCTATCGGAGCAAACAGGAAGCGGCGGCGGACAAAGGTCTGTCGAGTACCTGTGATGCGCTCGTCCTCCTCGCGCACCAGCAGGCTGGGCCCGCGCCCTCCATCTCTTTCGGCCTTCCACTGTCTCCTGCTGACTCTGCAATCTGCCAGGTCCGAACAGCAGGGCCCATCCAGAAAAGGAGAAATTGCCATACAGTTAGCGACGCCATCAGCTTGTCCTCCACCCCCTCCAGGAGGTCTTGCAACGGCAGCGCCGAGGCAAGCAGGTGCTCCCGCCTATCTGGGGATTTGGCCTTCATGTGCTGCAAGGCGAGGCGACGCAGCAGCGGCCATCGGTGGGTGAGGGGTTGGGGGCGCCTTTGCAACTCCTGTTCCCGCGATGCCTCGAGCGGCACTACTAACTGGACCTTGCATCCCTTGGCCCTGCCAAAACACTGGCGATCACCGGCGATCGTCTATGCCGTGCAGTCGCCCAAGCGCCGCCTCGGCCGCAGCGAGCCAGCGCTCCATCGCGACTTGGAGCTCTACTGTCTCCCAGTCAAGCGGGAGCTCTTGCAGGCCTGACTCACACCTCACGCGGGCTTTCTTTTCATCGTTCTGGGGTAGGGGAAGGCCTCGGGGAACCGCTCACTGCCGCACAGTGGCCTGTCCAGCCACTTGCCGCAACTTCAGCACAACGGCAGAGTGCGGCCCCACGGGGATGTCAGCCTGCTCAGCACAATCCGGGATGTGGTACTCCAGACATCGGCCCACCACGAAACACTCGTAGCTATTGTTGTGACAGGTAGCGCCTGGGGGTCTCGCAACCGTCCCCAAAATGATATGCCCGCTGAGACTGTATTAGCTGCTCAGCGCTGATGTTTTTCATTCTTCTGATGACAAGGGGGCAGCCAGTAGCGGCCGCCGCTTCACAGAGCTCGTCTAAAAAAGAGATGTTGGCACCTGCCAGTCCTAGGGTCGTGCGGCCGTAGATCGACGCAAAGGTAAGGAAAGGCCTGCTGCCCCATCACCTTTACCACGCAGAGCCGCTCAGTCCACCGTTCAGGCGCATACTCGCAACTGCCAAAGTGCGTCTTGCTCAAAATGGCCGTGTCCCCAGGTTTCTCAAGAGCCCCTGCGCCTGTTCTGGCCGCAGACGCAAACCATCCCATGCAGCCCGCCTTCTGGCGCCAGCCGCGGGCCGTCTTGATCTGTGGGGCTTCCAATCGGTGCTCCAGGACAAAGAAGGCATCATGCGTTGCTTGGTGAACCTTGCGGGTCCACTCGCTGTATTCTGGAGCCGTCGGCCGCGAATTGCAGTTGTAGCTGACCACCTGTGGGTCCCATCTCGCAGCTGTCGGCGCGCGGAAGGGGTCCTCTAGCGCCTCGGGCGTCGGCCGCCCGCGCATCTGCGGCCCGGGGGCGAGGAAAAGGTGCGATCGAGGGCCTCGGCCGCCCGCGTGTCTGCGGCCTCGATCCAGCACCCTGCTCCTCCCTCCTCTATTGTCTGCCCCGCCGCGGGCCCCCCGTGGGCGAAAACGCCGCGCCCCGCCGCGCTTTGGGTGCAGATGTGTAGCGTATTATGTTATCGTTGCGTGAGCTGACATGTTGAATGTCGTTTCATTGATGTGCATCGTTGTCGCCCGCAACCGTTTTGCTCCAGGCACCTTCAGGCGATGAAGAAAAGGGGTTCGTTCTTCACAGAGATTATTTCTGCATGGTAGCGGAGCCCTCCGCCTCCTCGCACCAGTGTTTCGAGCTGGTCGAGGCGAGAGGGCTCCCGCTTCGCCTCGCCTGCTGGGAGCGCTCCGTGCGCTGGGCTCTGCGGCGTGCGCTGCGGAAGAGGACCTGGTGGGCCGTCGGCCAGTTCTTGAGTGAGTGTAAGAGGATCGAGGAAGAAGCTAGGGCCGACGTGAAGCGGGAGTTCAGTCAGAGCAATTGAGAATGGCGACTCCAGAGCAGATGCTGGAGCATATCAATCAGCTGATGCAGGGCCAGAGACAGCTCGCGGTCCAGCTGCAGAACTTGGAGGCGGAGAACGCACGATTGCGTCAGGAACATCAAGATGGTCTACGACAGTTACCAGATCTCGTCCAGACGCTGACATCGCTAGTCGAGAGTCGTGGCCAGGGCACCTCTCCAGGACTGGTGGACAAACGGTGTATCGGAAAACCAAGTGGATTTTCACGAGATGAGAGTAAGTTCAGAGAGTGGAGCAAGAAGTTTGAGTCATTTGGGGTCTCAGTGTATGGAGATAAACTACGAGAAGTCCTGGAGTGGGCGGCTGAGAGGCCAGAGGCAGTTACCATCGAGGCGGCCAGCGCCGCTTTCGGAGATGACTCGGAAGAGCCGGTCGACAACATCGCGAGCATGAGCTCGCAGATATATGCTGCCCTGCAGCAGCTGTGCACAGGAGAGCCCTTCGATATCGTGAGCAACGTGGCTTCGAACAGCGGGTTTGATTGCTGGGGGAAGTTGCGCAAGAGGTACGACCCTGCCACGGGAAGCCGCAAGAGGGCGATTTTGAGGAACGTGCTGAGTCCCGGGCAGGCCACTCCTGATGAGCTTGGCTCGGCGCTGGAGCGCTGGGAGGAGCTCGTGGCGAGATGCGAACGGAGACGTGGGCGGGGTGGAGTTCGAGAGAGGCTGCCTGAGGAGATTCGGATGTCGGCGCTAGAGTCCCTTCTACCAGACGACTTGGGCAAGCGTGTCTGGCTTAACCAGTCGAGGTTCACCGGCTACAACTCCCTCCGAGCGGAGGTGACGCAGTGCATCGAGCAGCGTGCCGGCAACCTGGTCAAGGACCCGCCGGTCACTGGTGGGCCAGGAGGAGGAGGAGGAGGACAGCGCCGCCGAGGACCTGATGATATGGACGTTGGATCTCTACAGTATCGCGGTGGCAAGGGTGATGGCAAAGGGAACAAAGGCAAAGGATATGGGGGCGGCAAAGGTGGCAAAGGCGACTCGAAAGGCAGGAAAGGAGACATGTCGAACGTGACCTGCTACAACTGCGGGAAGAAAGGGCACGAAGCGGATCAGTGTTGGCAGAAGACTCGACATGGGAACGACTCGAAAGGCACCTCCAAAGGCGGCGCAGGCAAGAAGGGCAAGAAGGGCGGCAAGCAGAATGTGAATCAGATGGACGAGGATTGGACGGAAGAAGGAGAAAGTCAAGCAAGGCAAGATCAGCCAGAGCCCGAAGAAGCTGGTGGTTTGGAGTTGTGTGCGCTCGCGCCGCCATTGTGCGTCATCGACTCAGAGAATTGGGTTTCAGTCAACTTTGATCCTGGAGCGGCTGCCGCAGTTATGCCAAGTTCGTGGTCAGCGGCAGTGGGCGCGCCGAGTGGTAGACAGCGTCGCACGGCAAGTGGACATATCATCGATGACGAGGGCCTGGGCGAAATCAGAGGGGTTGACGAGAACAACAAGAGAGCTCGGTTTCGAGCGCGCCGAGCGGCTGTGACCAGAACGCTGAAGATGCTGAATGACAAGATCGGCCTCGAAGATGCTGAATGACAAGATCGGCTACATGGACAAGGAAGGTGGCCTGATCTATGGTGAGGACAGTGTCCCAGGTCGGCGGCTGCGACAGTGCGTGGAGCGTCTCAAGCATGATCATCCAGACGAGGGAATCGGACTTTGGCAAGAGAAAGGAGTTTTCAACATGTATCTCAAGGTGGATCCCAAGACGGCGGCCGCGATGCGGAGCTCGACGAGTCGGAGTCCCACGAAGCCCGTCAACACCGTCGAGAGCGAGCTGGCCGCGCGTGCAAGGGATCTGGCAGCAAGTCCTCCGTCGGGGGGCCGCCGGCAGGTCCACCCGTAAGGCCGGCCGCGGCGCCAGTGGCCCCAGGTGCTGGGGGGCCTCTGGCAGGAGTCGCAGAGCCAGCGAGGCCGGGTGGCGCGCCGCCACCGCTGGCCCAGGAGGAGGCCAGACCTCCGAGAGTGAGGGTTCCGAGGTCACCCTCGGCGCCTACGCAGAGGGAGATTGACGAGCACGAGGCGTCTGGGCACGCAGTGTTCAGAGCATGGTGCTCGGCGTGTTGTGATGGGCGTTCTTATGGGCAGCCACGTCGTTTAGTTCCCAGAGATGAGGAGATGGAGGTTCCTGTTGTGTCCATGGATTTCGGGTACCTCAACAGCGCCGAGGTGGGCGCGATCCAAGAGGGCCAGGAGCGGAGGATCACGTTTGTTGTTTTGTAACGCCGAAAGTTGAGATGCCATGGAGCTACAGCTTTACCCGACAAAGGAACGGGATAGTTGGTTGTCAGAGCGTGCTCGGATTTCTGGGGCTATCTAGGTCACAAGAGGTTGGTTCTCAGGTCGGATGGCGAGGAGGCGATGCTGTCGCTCAAGAAGGCCATCGTGGACAAGTGCGAGTCTAAGGGCATCATCTTAGGGGAGTCGCCGATTTGCGACCGCGCTGCGGACGGCCAAGTCGAGAACGCAGTGAAGATCATCAAGGCGCAGGTCCGCGCCATCCTGTTGGCGCTACAGTCGAGATGGGGCAAGCGCCTTCCGTTCGGGCACGTGCTTGCGCTCTGGGCCATCAGGCGCGCGGCCTCGGTCATTAATCGATTTCGAGTTGGAGCTGATGGACGCACTGGAGAGGAGTTGCGTATTTGGCGTAAGTGGGGGCGTGCGAGTGTGGCCTGCGGCGAGCGCGTCAAGGGCGAGAAGCTTGTAGTTGGCCAAAGGAGGCGAGATATAGAGTCAAGATTTTTGGATGGGTTCTACATCGGACATTCTAGTCGAAGTGGGACAGCGTTGCTGATCACGAAAGAAGGTGTTCAGAGAGCTACTGGGCTTGTACGTCGAGACCCAGTTGAGAGATGGAGATGCGGACCAGACGTTCTCGAGCTTCAGGGCGAGCCCTGGACTTGGCAGCGAGGACGTGGAGAGGAAGCTGTGGCCGCAGTACCTGCCCCAGCTGGAGCTGTTCCATAAGTGGTCGTACCTGTCGGAGTTCAGGCGCCTCCGGCGCCGCCACCGCAGGCGAGAGTTCCAAGTGTGAGGGACTTCTACGTGACGAGAGCCATCCTGGCGAGGGTTGGTTACACCGCAGGCTGTGTATGCTGCGATGAGCTACGAGTGCGCGGACAGCGAGGAGCGGCAGGCCTTAGTCACTCGGCTGGCTGCAGGACGCGCGTGCTCGAGGATTTGGTGAACTTAGGGGATCAGAAGGCCATTGACTTTCTGAACGAGAGGGCCCGTCAGGGCCAAGATACGGGGCCTGCAGCTGCCGTCGCTGGGCCATCTGGAGTTGAGCGACCTGAAGCACCGGCCGTCGTTCCCGCTCAGGCGGGACAAGGAGGAGGGGCGCCCGGCGCTCCCCCCGCGGGCCCAGGTGCTAGTGCTGATGGGGATTTGGCGCCCGATGTGAAGAGGCAGATGGAGAAGTCTCAAACAGTCATTCGAGCAGCAGCCGACACCACGACGAGCAGCTACGAGGACAACGGAGGGAGAGCCGGCGTCGAAGTCACCGGCTGCCACGTTCGGGAGCTCGAGTTCGCCCTCCCGAGTACGTCCTCGTGAGGATCCTGGAAATGGAGGTGGTGGTGATCGAGTACCTGCTGCGCTTCAAGATGCTCCCATGCCTGAGGCTTCGAGCTCTTCTGCGGGTCCAGCGTCGGGAGCTTCGGGCTCAGGCGCTGTGGACATGAGCGTTGGAATTTTGGAGGTTGATTCGAGTATCCCGCTGGAGTTGCAGTCTCTGGCGATCAGTGAGCTTTTCAATCCAGGCTGTTTCACCGAGCTGGCGCCCGCTTTCGGATTGGCGCCAGGCGTCGCCGCAGACATTGAGCTTTTGAATGAGGACGGTGAGCCGTATGACCTGTGCCTCGAGAGCAATCAGGTCAAGTTTGAGCGTGATGTTGAATTCGAAGACCCTTATTTTCTTTGCTCTGCTCCTCCCTGCACGAAGTTTACGACGCTGCAGGCCCTCAGCCGAGGGAAGCGCAAGGATGAGGAGGAGCACCAGTTGCAAGTTGAGAACGACGCGAAGTTGCTGCGTTTTGGAATCCGGCAGTGCCGAAAGAGGCACGAGAAGAAGCGTTGGTTCTTGCGCGGACACCCTTGGTCGGCAAGTTCTTGGAGTGACCCCGACGTGGTCGCTCTCGCTTCGGAGCCGGGAGTTTATGTTGTACGTGGTGATGTGTGTTCTTGGGGCCTGAAGGCCGAGAGCGAGAGTGGGGAAATGGAGTCAGTCATGCAAGCAACGGGTTGGATGTTTAACAATGGACAACTAGCTGAACTCCTTAGTCGCAGGTGCAACGGCAAGCATAAGCATGCGCAACTCATTGGCAGGAGCAAGGTTCGGGGAGCTAAGTCCTACACGATGAAGCTTAAGAAGGCTATCCTTAAGGTGCTCAAGCAGGAGCTCGAGCGGATCGGTGAGTTGAATAGCGTGACGCAGGCGGGCCCCATTCCCGACCAAGAGATAGAGTACTGGATGCCTGATGCGCCGTACGACGGCGTGGCGGAGAACGGCTTTTGGGATGACGTCAACGGAGGTAGGTTAGACTCGGAGCTCGTCAGGGAAGCTAGGAAGCTCGAGATGGATTGGATGAAGCGTCAGTCGGTCTACTCCGAGTGCGATGAGTCCGAGTGCTACAAAGCGACGGGGAAGGGGCCGATTATCACCGGATGGGTCGACGCGAACAAAGGGGATAGCGAACGAGTTCGATATAGGTCGAGACTAGTGGCAAAGGAGGTGAAAAAGGGCCAAGCGGCCCGGTGAGCAGCTTAGCGCTAGCGAACTTGTTAGTGGGACACCCCCACTCGAGGCGATCAGATTTTTGGTGGGCCTCTTGGTTTCACAGAGGTCTTCGAGCCGGGGTTTACCTTTAAAATTTGGTTTTTGGGATGTGTCCCGGGGCCATCTGTGTGGAGAGGCCCCGCGTTATGTTTTCATGCGCCTACCCCCGGAAGAAGGGGAGTCAGCAAGTAAGTGTGCTCGTTTAAATAAGTCGCTCTATGGAACCCAAGATGCGTCTCGCATCTGGCAGGGGGATTATATAACACACCTGGCCGGAGAAGGCTGGCGGCAGGGTGTGGCCTCGGCCGCGCTCATCTATCGTGAGAGCGATGGCGGTCGGGGGGCGGTTCGCGGAGACGATTTTATGGTTTTGGGTGATGAGGTCACCCTGAGCGAGGTAGATCGTTGCCTTGGGTCCCGGTATGACATGAAATGCACGGGGATCCTGGGCCCCGATTCTGGCGATCATAATTTTTTCCCAAAACAGACAACAGAAGAACAGCATGAGTTCAGGTTTGTGGATGCCCCCAGGGCGGTCGAGATAGAAGGCGACCAGCGCCATGTAGATATGATCCTGCGTGAACTAGGTCTTGATCGTCCCGGGTCCAAAGGTTTGGAGAGTCCAGCTGCAAAGCTTTCGTTTCACGAGGCCAAGGCTAGAGAGGCACTTCCCACTCTGGATGCTGTGGGGATTCGCTCGCGTCGGTCTCTTGTCATGCGTGCTGCGTACTTGAGTCTGGACAGGCCAGACATTGCAGAGGCTACTAAGACTTTGTGTAGGTCTATGAAGTCTCCCAATTCTGCTATCCAGGGCGATATGAAGCGTCTTGGAAGATATCTTGTGGCTCACCGTTGTCTGGTCAGTCGTTTCGAGTCGCAGCGTTTGCCTAACGAAGTGACGGTGATCGTGGACAGCGATCATGCAGGGTGCCTGATAACCCGCAAGTCGACCTCGGGCATTGTTTGCAAGTTTGGCCGTCATGTCCTGAAGGCCTCAAGTTCTCTTTCTTCAGAGCACTGTAGGTTTGAGCAGTGGAGAGAGCGAATTCTTTTCGATTGTGAGGGGGGCCGCCGCAGGCCTCTTAGTCCAGTCGATTGGTCAGGACCTCGGAGTTTCCCTCGGGGTCAGTGTTCGTAGCAATGATGATTTTCCCATCCAGCTGGCGTCGGATTCGAGTGCCGCTCGTGCGTAGGATTTGGGCAAGCAGAAGCATGTGCAAAGCAGATGTCTTTGGGTCCAGGACGCCGTTTCGAAGCGTAGGATCCGAGTAATTAAAGTAGACACTCGCAATAATGAGAGTGACATGTTGACTAAGTGCGTGCCGGCACATGTATCACGTAAGCATCTGGTCAGCATGGGTTTTGATTTTCGTGATTCCTGGAGCAGGCTACATAGAAAGCTGGCCTGAAGAGTCGGTTTCAGTCTGCGCTTGAGGAGGAGTGCAGATGTGTAGCGTATTATGTTATCGTTGCGTGAGCTGACATGTTGAACATCGTTTCATTGATGTGCATCGTTGTCGCCCGCAGGCGTTTTGCTCCAGGCACCTTCAGGCGATGAAGAAAAGGGGTTCGTTTTTCACAGAGATTATTTCTGCATTGGGGGCCGCGACGCCCTGGGACATCGACCACCTGCCTGTCGGCAGCCCAGGGCGTCGGCTAGGCCTGATCGAGGGCGTCGACCACCCGCGCGCCTGCGGCCTCGATCCAAGGCCCGCTGCTCCCTTTCGAGGTCTGCCCGTCTGTGGGTCCCCTCAGGACTTGTTGCGGCCCCGACTCTCGGCACAAGGCGGTTCTGGGGGAGGGCCGCTCTACCCTGGGGCATCGACCACCTGCGCGTCTGCAGCCCGCAGTGGAGGCTGGGTTTGATCGAGGGAATCGACCACCCGCGCGTTTGCGGCCTCGATCCAAGACCCGCTGCCCTCATTTAGGGTCCGCCCTGCGCTGGGCTCCCCACGAGCCGCCAGCACCGAAAACTCAGCTCGCCGTCGTCTCTCTCGTCTTCTGACCTCGCCCCGCCAGCCAGAGCTTCGTCTCGTCCTCCCTCGCGACAGCCTGCTCCAAGGCCTTCCCAGCCCGCCTGCAGGCAACTCCTTTCGCACTGATGGTTTCCTCCAGCAGCGGCGCTCGCGCAGGCTGCGCAGTCCCGGACGGCGCCACCGCCTGCACCAAGGCTTGCAGCTCCTGCGCACCCGCGGCCTGGCCGACGTGGTGCTGGAGCTGGGCGGGGAGCTCAGCGACCGACTGCTTGTCTGCGCCACGCTGCGGGGGCGTCGACGCCTTGGGCACCTCCATGCGGCTGGGCGCCCAGGAACCTGGCGGTTGGGTTGGGGCCTGCTGAACTCCGCCCGAGCCCGTGCCAGACGCCCACGCCCCCTTGGCCTTCTGCCATGGCGGCGTCCGCGGCGACGGCACCAGCGCACTCCCGCATGAGAAGCACTGCGTGCGCATCTTCCAGTTCCAGCGATCGCGACAGCTCGAGCATGAGACGTCGCCTTTGGCTGCATCCTTGCTCATGGGCTCCGCCAAGAGCTCACAGAAAGAGAAAACGTGCCAAAGGCGACGGTTACAATTTCGG
>CAUYUJ010019946.1:112500-121920 GCA_963575745.1 Prorocentrum cordatum | reverse complement strand
GGAGGAGGAGGAGGAGGAGGAGGAGGAGGAGGAGCAGGAGAAGGAACAGGAGGAGGAGGAGGAGCGAGAAGCGAGAAGGAACGAAGAGCTGCAGCAGGGGCACAAGGTCTGCAGGCGGAGGTCGTCTTCGGAGTTTTTTTGTCGCCTACTTCGAGGCCTTCTGGTGGTGCTCTCCTCGCCGCGGGGGGGATCCACCTCATAATCCAACTCAGAGAGTTTTCGCCTCGCGCTTCGCCGTCTGGGAGCGGGGAGGAGACCCCGACATCCCTCGGCCTCGAAACATCTGGACGGAGGTTTTTCGTCGTCGTTGGCCTCAGCGGGGGCGACCTCGCTGGGCCCCAGGGCCGTAACATAATAATGTTCTGGATAAAGAGCCGCCCCAGGGAAAGCGCCGGGACATCTGGGGACCCCATATCGAAAATATGGTCGTCTTCGTCCTCGTCTTTTGAGGACGCGCCGCATGAGAACTCAGCGGCTAGCTGCGCAGCAAGCAGCGCAGCAACCGTCCAGGATGTGCTATCGTTGATGTTTCACAGCAGCGCAGCTGGCAGAGGGTTGTAGCCGGTCGTTCGTTCACCACTGCGAGTGCACAATTGCACGGCGTTTTTTGTGCTGATGTGCCATCATGGCGTTTTCTTTTTTTGTTTGTCGCCGTTTTTTTGTCCTCTCTGTATCTCTCTCGTGCCGGACAAACCAAGACATCGGATCCGTGAGGAGCGGCGCAGCCAGATAAAGTCTCCAGAGGCTTCTGCTCTGTGACCACATTCGAACCCCACCCGTGCGTATCTCCTTGGCGCTTGGGTATGGGGCTCCTCCGTTGGGGTTCACTTGGCCGCAGGCATTTTGCAATTCTGAATCCGGCGGGTTTTTCATACATCTGACCTGCAGGGACAGGTTTGCTCGAAAGGTGTATCCCAGACCAGCTTAGCATTTAGATGACCTCCAGTGCGCGCGCGCGTTGCGGCCAGCCTTCTGTGCGCAACCACTCGGCTCGAGTCAGACAGTAAAGCTTGCCATTTGTTTCACGCGTACTGGAATTTGGAGTCTCCTACCTTCCATTCCTACTCGTAATTTTGGTAGCGCAGCGGGGGACTGCGATTCTTCGCTCTGCAATCGTTACCGCTCGCCCTCGAGTGAGCTCCCGTGTGCAGCCTCCCTGTAGCCTCTCCGGAGAACGACCGTGTCGGCAGCACCGCACCGCCGACTGCAGGTGTCCCTTTCAGGAGCGGTGTGTGACGGCACCAGCCTGGAGGTGCAGTCGGGGTGGATTGAAGAGGACAAGAAGCATGGGTCGCGAGGCACAGGTCGCAAGGGTACCCTTTATTTGGCAGGGTCGACCTACTAATCAGCCTCGACTGTACCTCTGGGATGGGATTCGGGGGCAGCGTCCACGCACCCGTTCCGCAAGAGCGAGTGCAAGATGTGGTGCCGCGGTCAATGGTCCCTGGCCTCCCGAGCAATCCGCAGGCAAGCGTTGTGGACGACGGTCAATGGAGAGGAGGCATGTTGCCAAATACTTTCCAGATGTCTAAAACATGGCTTAGACAAGTATCAAACATGCAACACATATCTTCGACACTTCAGAACACTTTCAAATATTTCAAGCACATTTTTAATCCAATGATCGGCTTGTCAGGGTGTCCATTGTCATGGCATCCACGACCGCAGGTAAGCGGCGGTCGTGCTCCAGCAAGCGGGTGCGGTCCGCGACGGCCCTCACGAGTGTTGCGTGTGATGTCTCAGGATCCCGTGCCGTTCGGCTACGGGCACAGCGAGCAATCACCACGCGCGTATTTCGTTTTTCAGCCAAAGAGCGGCGGAACGATCGGGCCGATGCTCACCCAGTGCCCGTCGCCGACGGACTATCTGGGGGAGGAGATTTCGGCTTGGGCCAACGTTCTCAAAGGTGTCATCTTCTGCGTTGGACTGGAGAAGTGGTTTACGATGTGTGTGTGTGTGAATATTTATACATGTAGATTTTGCTTTCTTCCACGAGTGAGGCCGAGGCTCACAACTTGTCGTTGCAACGGTGTGATGGCTGAGAGTGGTGGGTGAAGCACGACTCGCAGTCATTCTCGAGCCACGGGCTGCTCAGCCGAGTGCGCCTGGCAGTGTAGTAGCATGTGGGCGTGGGCGGCGGGCAGGGCAAGTGACCTATGCAGTGTCTGGCCAGTCCTTCTCGTCTTCGCTTATCTGTTCGCCCCGTCCGGGGCCCTTCCCAAAACACTCGCCGTGATCATCGGGTGTTTGTTTTGGAGGCGGGGTCGTTCGTGGCCTTCGGCCTCTGTCGATGCTCTGTCGGTCCTCGGTCGGTTTTTCTGCTCAAGGGGTTCGCCTTAGTCCCTGCGTCCTCCCGTATTTGTCGTGCCAGTGTAGCTGCTTGCGCGGATACTGATGTGTATCTGTATGCGCGCACACATACACGCACACACGCACGTATATGTATACACAGATGTGTATATGCATACGTGAAGGTGTATTTATACGTGTTTGTATGTATGCGCGTTTGTATGTACGTATGTATGTATGTCAGCATACACGTCTGTATGTACGTATGTATGCCTGTCTGTATGTGTCTATGCATGTATATGTGCATGTATGTATGTATACATGTACGCATGTATGCATGTCTGTATGCATGTATATGAATACATCGTTGTGGGGGTACTCTAAGTGCGATGCGTGAGAACTAACGTCGAGCCACATGTACAAACCGATCGTCGTCATCGTAACCACCACACATCGCACGCGCGACACGATTGCCCGCGCGCCTGGGCACCCCTGTGAAGCCTCCCTCTGTAATCTTGGCGTTGGGCAGCCCCGCGTAGGACGGCGCGCCGCAACAACATTGAACGGGGGGGGGGGGAAACGGGTCTTTGCTGGCGGGGGCACCGCGGCGTTTAATCCTTGCAGCGCTCAGTGTAGCGGCGGGGCGAATCCAAGGCATCGTCATTGACGAGAGGGGGTTGAAAAGGGGGGTCTCGGACTTCCAGTTCTCCTTCGGTAGTCCAGTGTAGGTTAACTAACCCATCTTGTGCGCTGGTTTGGATTTAGTTTCCACCTGCCGCATTTGTTCCACCAGCCGTGAGCGAACAACGTCCTCGTCGTCATCCTCTGTTTCTCTGTCTCTCTCTCTCTTTCTCTTCTGCTTCCCTCTCGTGGGCCACTGCCCTCCCCTTCCCCTCCTCATGGGAGGAAAGCGAGGATGAGAATGAGGGGGCGGGGGCTGGGAGGGGGGATGAGGATTTTGGGGGAGGAGGAGGAGGAGGAGGAGGAGGAGGAGGAGGAGGAGGAGGAGGAGGAGGAGGGGGAGGAGGAGGATATTCTGGGGAGCAGGAGGAGGATAGCGGTCAGGGGGCGAGAGGGGTGAGAGGGATTGATGGGTGGGTGGAACAGAGGAAAGAGGAAGGGAGATTGGGGAGGGGAGAGAGGGAGGCTAAGCGACGATGATGCAGGGCGGGAACCAGGAGAGGGGGAGGGCCGAGGGAGGACAGGGGCAAGAAAAACGACGAATCAGGGAGACATGTGGGGGAGGACCGAGAAACAATGGACGGAGGGGACGACAAGGAGGATGAAGGTGGGTTGAGAGGGAGGGAGGAGGATGAACAGTAGGAAGGGATGCGTGGAGGGAACAGTGTCGGAGGTATGAAGGAAGGGGGAAGCAGTGAGAAGGCATGATATGAGGATTGATGTACGGATCGGTAGATGAGGAGTAGACGTGCCTGAACGGTCGCTTCGCTCCCAGGCGATTTGTACAGTATCGTCGACCTGCGGCTGCGACTGCTGGCTGGCATAGACACGGCGCTGCTGGCCCCCCCCCCCCCCCGGCGGGGGCTCAAGACGATGAGGAGGAGTAAGACGACGAAGGGTTCATTGACGAAGGCGGCGATGGAAATCGCCATTACGATGATGATCATGCTGATGCTGATGCTGATGCTGCTGATGATGACGATGTTTATTGGTGATGGTCATGATGATGAGGCGGTTGATTTTGATGTTCATGATGGTGGCAATGGCGCTGACGATGATGATGCTGATGATGATGGTGATGACGACGACGACTGGGATGCTGATGATGATGTTTCTTATTATTACTACTATTATGATGACAGTGTTGGTAATGATGGCGATACTGTTGCTGCAGCTGGTGCTGCTGATGATGACGAATATTAAGTTCAGTTTGGTGCCGATAAAGGCGACCATGCTGACGATGCTGATTATGGTGTTGCTGATGATGATGGTGCTCTTGTTCATGCTAATGATGATAATAATGATGACGATGATGATGATCATGATGATTATCGAGATGCTCATTGCGATTGCGCCGCCACCGCCGATGATTATGATGATGCTTACGGCCATGATGATGGTGATATCAATAATGTTGATAATGATGTTGATGATGACGATGTTGATGATGTTGCTGATGATCATAATAATAATGATGCTGATGATGATGATGATGATCCTTGTGGCTGATGGGTATGTTTGCGATTGTGGTCGCCAGAGTAGTAATAGTAGTTCATAGTCGTTGTCACGATGCCCAGGATGTTTCTGCTGATTATGAAGTCGACCAGTCTGATGATGGATGAGGATTATGATGACGATCATGATGATGATGGTGGTGATGACGATGAGGATGAGTACGATGACGATGCTGATGTTGATGATGCTGATACTGATGATGAGGATGATGACGATGCTGATGATGATGGTGATGATGCTGCTCATGGTAGTGGTGGTGGTGGTGGTTCTGATAACGATAATGATGATGCTGATGCTGATGCTGCTGCTGCTGCTGATGATGATGATGATGATGATGATGATGCTGTCAGAGACGCCGACGACGACCAGTATCGAAGACAGCCTGCGGTAACCTACTGCCGTCCCATGCCCCTTGGAAGAGCCCATGTGGCCAAACGTCGGGACCGCGTCTAGCCGCGTTGTTAGACTATTTGCTCCCTAAAGTGTTATGGAATCCCTTCGGGGAACACTCGAGGGAGGACGAGAGGGGGACGGGGGAGGACGAGGACGAGGAAGAGCATGAGGAACAGGAAGAGGATGATGATGAGGATGACGGTGATGTCGATGTTGATGTTGATGGTGATGGTGATATTGTTGATTGTCATGATGATTGCAATGGCCTTGCTGATGATGATTATGATGAGGCTGATCATGATGATGGTGGTTGTGGTGATGCTGATGATTGTGATGATGATATTGATTATGATGATGATGATGATGATGATGATGATGATGAACATGATGATGGCGCTGGCGTTGACGGTGATGATGCTGATGCTGATGCTGCTGACGAGGATGATGTTGATGATGATTCTGATGATGACTACAATGATTATCTATGATGACGACGATGATGACGATGATGACGACAATACTGATGATGATGCTGCTGCTGATGATGCTGATGCTGATGATGCTGATGATGATGATGGTGATGTTGATGCTGATAGTGATGATGATGCTGCTGATGATGACGATGATGATGATGATGATTCTGATGACGATGATGATGATGACGATGATGATGATTATGATGACGATGATGATGCTGATTCTGATGATGATGGTGATGATGATGATGATGCTGATGCTGATGCTGATGCTGCTGATGATGCTGCTGCTGATGATGATGCTGATGCTGATGCTGATGATGATGATGATGATGATGGTGGTGGTGGTGATGATGATGATGCTGATGATGATGCTGCTGCTGCTGATGATGATGATGATGATGAATAAGAAGATGATGATGATGATGCTGTTGCTGACGATGATGATGATGATGATGATGATGATGATGATGATGATGATGATGATGATGATGATGATGATGATGATGATGATGATGATGATGATGATGATGCTGATGATGATGATGATGCTGATGATGATGATGATGATGATGATGATGATGATGATGATGATGATGATGATGATGATGATGATGATGATGATGATGATGATGATGATGATGATGATGATGATGATGATGATGATGATGATGATGATGATGATGATGATGATGATGATGGTGATGGTGATGGTGATGGTGATGGTGATGGTGATGATGATGAGGAGGAGGAGGAGGCGGAGGAGGAGGATAAGGCTGGTGGCGAGGAGGAGGAGGAGGAGGAGGAGCAGGAGCAGGAGCAGGAGGAGGAGGAGGAGGAGGATGAGGAGGAGGAGAGGGAGGAAAATGAGGACTAGGAGGAAGCCTTTTCGGGCTCTCTTGTCCCTTTGACGCCTTCGATGTCTCGGGGCCTCCCTTAGCCATCGTGTGGCCCTGTTGGGACCCTCTTGGGCCGCTTCGGGGCCGTCTCGGAAGCCTCTTGGGCCCTCTCCTCTGGGGGGCCGTCTTGGGGGCCTCTTGTGCCGCCTTGTGGCCCTCTTGGCCAGTTTTGGGGCGCTCTTGGGGGCTATTGCTATCTTGGAGACCTCTGGGGCCGTCTTTGGCTGTCGGAAGCCCGAAAAGGCGAGAACGCGTAAATCGCTGCAAAACCTTACGACCAATACTGGTTCACAGTCTACGATTTTCAGCATTCCATCTGGAGGACAGCATTCCATCTCGAGGACCTCGAAGTGGCCTCAGGACACTCCATCGAGTCCCTGCGGCACGGTGGCTGATTCTCGAGGATGCCAGCGGTGCGTTCCTGGCCGCCACCAGGCTGATTGACGCACGCGAGTGCACAATGCCGCGAGGAGGAGGACGAGGAGGACGAGGAGGATGAGGAGGAGGGCGAGTCTGTGAGCTGCATGCGCTGTGTGGCGCATGCTCGGCGACCAGTGCATGGCAGGGGCGTGCCGGCCGCGTCTCGATGGCCCCTGCGCGCGCTCGGTGGCCTCCGCGGGAGGCCTCCCGGGGGGCCTCTGGGGAGCCCTCGTGGGCTTGAGCCGTGGGCTCCGAGGGGGGGCCCGTCGGGGCCCGGCCCGTCGGGGGGGCCTCTCGAGGGCCTTTGGGGGATGCCGTGGGGGCCGCCTCGTTCGGGGGCGGCCAAGAGGGGGGTGAGGACTAGGGGGGGGTGGATATCATCCCAGAGATCCAACGCATTGAACTTATGCTGGCGAAGGACCCAACCATAAGCAATTGTTCGTAACGCGTTGTGGGTGCCGCTTTCGGTGGGGCTCCCTATGGGGCCACGAAGCGCTGCCTTTGGTGGGGGAACCGCATGCGAACTGCGCCACTGGGGCGGGCCTTCGGTGGAGCTCCCTATGGGGCCACGAAGCGCTGCCCTGGGCGGGGGAACCGCATGCGAACTGCGCCACTGGGGCCTTCGGTGGAGCTCCCTATGGCGCCACGAAGCGCTGCCCTGGGTGGGGGAACCGCATGCGAACTGCGCCACGGGGGCCTTCGGTGGGGCTCCCTATGGGGCCACGAAACGCTGCCCTGGGTGGGGGAACCGCATGCGAACTGCGCCACTGGGGCCTTCGGTGGAGCTCCTTACGGGACCACGAAACGCTGCCCTGGGTGGGGGAACCGCATGCGAACTGCGCCACGGGGGCCTTCGCCCCACTGGGGCCTTCGGTGGAGCTCCCGATGGGGCCACGAAGCGCTGTCCTGGGTACGGGAGACGCAAGTGGACACCGTCACTGGGGCCTTCGGAGGAGCTCCCTATGGGGCCACGCTACGCTGTCCTGGGCGTGGGGGACGCATGCGGGCACCCCCACTGGGGCCTTCGGTGGAGCTCCCTATGGGGTCACGCTACGCTGTCCTGGGCGTGGGGGACGCACGCGGGCACCCCCACTGGGGCCTTCGGTGGAGCTCCCTATGGGGCCTCGAAGCGTTGTCCTGGGCGTGGGGGACGCATGCGGGCACCCCCACTGGGGCCTTCGGTGGAGCTCCCTATGGGGCCACGAAGCGCTGTGCTGGGCGTGGGGGGCGCATGCGGGCACCCCCACTGGGGCCTTCGGTGGAGCTCCCTATGGGGCTACGAAGCGCTGTCCTGGGCATGGGGGACGCATGCGGGCACCCCCACTGGGGCTTTCGGTGGAACTTCCTGTGGGGCCACGAAACGCTGTCCTGGGCGTGGGGGACGCATGCGGGCACCCCCACTGGAGCCTTCGGTGGAGCTCCCTATGCGGCCACGAAGCGCTGTCCTGGGCGTGGGGGGCGCATGCGGGCACCCCCACTTGGGGCCTTCGGTGGAGCTCCCTATGGGGTCACGAAGCGCTGTCCTGGGCGTGGGGGACGCATGCGGGCACCCCCACTGGGGCCTTCGGTGAAGCTCCCTATGGGGCCACGAAGCGCTGTGCTGGGCGTGGGGGGCGCATGCGGGCACCCCCACTGGGACCTTCGGTGGAGCTCCCTACGAGGCTACGAAAGGTGTGAGGGGTGTGCCGAGAGCAGAGGCAATGAGGGGGAGGAGGGAGGAGGGGGAGGGAGAAGCGGGAGGAGGAAGGAACGCGGGGCGCCTTCTCTTCAAAACGAGGAGCCTACACCACAGGATGGTTGGGAAAAAACAAGACAGTTTTTTCGCAAATTTCGGCCCCTAGGGGCCCTCGCCAGGCCTCGGGACCGTCAACAAAACTACTCATGATGAAAAACAGGTCCTGGGAAAGGGGTCGAGATTTCCGGGGACCCCGTATGGGAAAAACACGGCATCGGATCTCTGGGATGGCGGGGGCCATGATATCTCCCCAGATCTCATGGCGCCTCTTCTTATTTCAATGCGTCCCTTCCCCCCCCCCTGGGCTGCGCACGTGCCGCCGGCGATGATTTGCGCCCCCCCCTCTTGGATGCCCCCCTCTTGGCCGCCTCCGACTTGTGCGCGGAGGTTATGTGGAGCTCTCTCGACGAGGCTCGGTTGAGCCGTCTGGGCCTTCCCACAGGTCTTCTCCATCATCGGTACTGCCTTCTTCGTCTCCCTTGTCGTGTTCGTGGAGTGCTGGAAGCGGCCGCTCTTCCTGGAGTTGATGACGGGCCGCGTGTACTGCGCCTTTGCCCGACCACCCGGGGGCTGGATCGGACAGATAAATGGTAGGAGATGAGGGGAAAGGGAAACCGTACGATAACGGTTTCATTTGGTTGTTCTTGGTAGTCAGGGTAGTCACAACATTCCTTCTTTCCCCTCCCCCCCCCCACACCCGCCCTTTCGTGGGCCCCGAAGGGGCAGTTGTTGTGGGTGAAACTGGGGGGAGTGTGTGGTTGTGTGAGTGAGTGCCTTGCAGCAGCAGTCCTGTCTACTGCTACCCGTTCTGCCCGTCTCGCACTCTTAGGCGAGTCGCGTTTGATGGTGTTTTCTGGGCCGCTTCTTGCACTTTACAGGTGGTTTATCGCACTGCTTTGCATGGCTTCGCCATCTTCCGCGTGCACTGGCTTCCGTCCCCTTCTCTCTCACTGCACGTGTCAGCCACGTCCTGACCATCCACCGGTACAGTCTCGGTGGTAATTGATGTAGG
>CAUYUJ010019946.1:85000-107500 GCA_963575745.1 Prorocentrum cordatum | reverse complement strand
ATGTGTGTGTTTTGACAGAGTGAGAGAGAGAGGGACAAGGGCAGTGCGGAACGGCGCAGAGCGTCGTGGCAAAACCTCGACGCAACCTACTTACGCAATCGTATTGCTAGCGTTTCTTGTGCTTTGCGGGGCCGAGGAACGACGTGAAGGAGGAAGACGAGGAGGAGGAGGATGAGGAGGAGGAGGAGGAGGGGAGGGGGATGAGTGAGGGTGGTGCAGTTTGGATCATATTTTTTACTTTAGCTCCTACCAGTGATTTCCCGCTCGAGTGGAGGTAGCTGCATTCCATGCGCGGTGATCTCCAGCATCTTGCTGTGGAATGTCGAGGCCTGTTTCAGCGATAGAGTGTGCGCTGCGTTTGGGATGTAAGTTGCTTTTAAGGGTACGTAGAATGTGCGGACGCCCAGTGAAGCACCTCTCATATTCATGCGCACTCGATTGTTTAGTGATCAGCGTATGCAGGCTCGGTCATTTGAAACGCGCCTCGCGATTTCAATGGGTGGCAGTGCAGTGCGTGATGGGTATGATGCAACTCGCCCTGCTGAAGGAGACAGGGACACATGATGCAATATAGCGTTTATCGAGCAACCATGTTTTTTGGATGCCTCGCGAGACAGTACATCTTATGATTTATTGTCGTGCTGTCTGCGTGACATCCGGGTCGGGCCGGTGAACCTTCCTCCTCCCTCAATCATTTCCCGCGTCTCCCAATTCACAACTCCGGCTTCCAACCTCCTTCTTCTCTTTTCCATCTTCGCTCGTTGCTTTTGCATTGCTTGCCATTGCGTTACCAACTCCTTTGAAACATTGCACTGCGTTGCTTTGCAATGCATTGCCGTGCTCTGCTTTTCATTGCACTGATTTGACAGCGCTCTTCAGTGCTTTACGTCGTCCCCATTACTTTCTGGGATGTGTCTCCCAGGTCCAGATGAGATGAGCGACGCAGAAACACGCGGTCGATTGCGCCGGCATCCGCGCGCAAGCTGCCTACCTACGAGGGCGCGTGAGCGCCCTCGTCTCAAATGTGGCGTGCCGCGCTGGCTGCCCGCGTAAGCCATCGCGCTGTATCATCTCGCGTACGGTCGCATCGAGGTATAAGATCGAGGTCGACTCGGGGAGGGTACCCTCGTGTTTGTGCTCTCTGGATGCTCTCGTGCACCCTAGGGAGGATACCCTGGATACCCTTGGATGTTCTGTGTAATTTGGCCAGCGGAGGGTCGCATGTTCTCGGTTTGGACGCCGCCCCCGCCGCCCGCGGTCCGTTCTGGTTGCTCATGGCGGAACTCTTCCGCCTTCACCTCTGAGTGCTCGCCCATTTCCCCCCCGCGGTCGCCTTTTCCTTTCCCCTCCTGCATGTCGGCCAATTCGCTGTGTGGTGCCCCTGCATCGCTGCCACGCTGGAGCGGATTGTCCCGCATTGCCGCCGACAATTGTTCTCGGGGGATGTTCTTTTGGCCTAGGTCCGATTGTAAGACCCGTTGCTTTTCGTCGCTGCACTCTCCGGCGCCCCGGGGCGGCGGAGGAGGAGGAGGAGGAGGAGGAGGAGGAGGAGGAGGAGGAGGAGGAGGAGGGAGGAGGAGGAGGAGGAGGAGGAGGAGGAGGAGGACGAGGACGAGGAGCTACCCCGCCCCGGGGCGCCGGGGAGTGCAGCGCAGAGGCGCCCGCTGCGGCCCTTTCGCCGCTCTAAGGGACTTCCGGGGCTCGGTTCGACTCCTCTGGCCCGAGTCGCTCCGATTTCGATCGATTCCGATTCCGATACGAGTCGGGTTCGATTCCGAGTTGGCTTTCGGTTTTGCTGAGTGTGTGTCCGCAGGCGCACGAGTAGCGGCACGAGCGTGCGGCAGACAGTATATTTGCGCACCGCTGCTTCCCAGGCTTCCGCTGGAAACGTGCCGAATTCTGAAACGTCCCTACCAAAACCACGACACATTTGCTCAGCATGCTTCGACAGTTCTGTTGCCAACGCCTGCCAGGGCCGGCCCCTCTTTCGGCGGCCAGGCGCCTGCGCCAAGTCAGAAGATGAAGGCTGGAAGACAACCATGCGGACAGGATGGTCGTCGGCCTTGCGTGCGATTTCACCGAGCAGCATCCACTGCCGCTGCAGCAAGAGCTTGCCGCTCCCAGCTCGCTGCAGCACCGTGGCGCTGGTGGCCCGACGGGTACGACAGTATTTGATGCCAGGGATTCTTCTCAGGCACCAGGCCCGACAAGCATTTAATTTAATCTGGACATTTCGTGCTGACGCAACCAAGATGTGTGAAGGTTGTACCGAAGCGTCGACTCGACGCACGTGGTCGACATCGTAGAATTCTGGAGGTAGGAAGGTGTGTAAAGGGGGTGTGGCGTTACTGCTGAATATGGCGATGCCTGTTTATCGTCGATAGCAACGCCATTTCCACGACTGGCACCACACCTCTTAGGCCACGTACCTTTCCGACTTCCAAAAAGAATGTGACAATATTCGCTGCAGAAGGCTGTGCAGAAGCGTCGGTTCCTCGCACGCCATGTACGCGTGGATCTTTTTTGTGATCGACCTCGTAGAATGAGACCATAGTCGCTGCAGAGAATCGAGCTTTGACCTTGCTCGGACGATCCGCCGGCTCAGCTCTGCACCGACAGGGCCATCAAATGTCAGGACGATTCGGTTCTCTATGGAGGCCTCACTAGCCTGCCGATCTCTGCCGATGCGACTTCTCCCGACTTGGCTGCCGATTCCCGCCGATCCGATCCGTTTCGATCGCCGATCCAGCTTATCGATTCGATTTCGGGCTCTCCTGGGCCCGTGGCCCATGCCCCTCCCCTCAGCCCCCTCTTGCCGCGCGCCGCCCATCTCAGAACGCCCACCTGTCGCCCTTTGCCTCGCTGGCGATCACCGTGCTCTTCATCGCGTGCTGGTGCCTGCACGTGAGGCCGCCACCCCCGGGCCCGCCCGTCGCTCTCCGCGCGCGTCGGGGGTCCCCCAACCGCGTGGTGACGGACCGTGAGGTGACCTCGAAGTCCCCAATGACCTCACCATCATCACCACCACCACCATCATCATCATCATCACCATCACCATCACCATCACCATCACCATCACCATCACCATCACCATCACCATCACCATCACCATCACCATCACCACCACCATCATCACCACCATGATCACCACCACCATCATCATCATCATCATCATCATCATCATCATCATCATCATCATCATCATCATCATCATCATCATCATCATCATCATCTTCAGGTTCATCTCCATCTCCGTCTTTCTCTTCATCTTCCTCTTCTCATCACCACCACCACCATCATCATCATCATCAGCATCAGCATCATCATCATCATTATTATCATCATCATCATCACCATCACCATCACCATCACCATCATCATGAGCATCATGATGCTGATCATCATCATCACCACCATCATCATCATCATCATCACCATCAGCATCGTCACCACCACCATCATCACAGCGCCTTCGACCCCAGCACATGCGGGGTTGGGGGTTGGACGGCGCGCGTGCACCCGCTCGTTATCCTCCCCTCGGGCCCCCTCGGCGCGCCGCATGGTGGTCCTTGATCGCATCGCGTTCTTGAGGACGCAGCTCCATGTGGGTCGCAAGCTGGTAGTCACCTCTACCACGCATGAGCTGACCTGGTGCAGAAGGTGGCCGTTGTGCCTATCCTGATGCGCAGGTGATTGCTGAGGCCCAACCTTTCGCGTCCTCCGCCCCGGACTGGCTCGAGTGGGTTGCGCGAGTGGCTGATAGAGGACATCGGCATTCGGATGGGCACTGGGGAGTCGACTTCCTGATCACGGGTGGGCCTGCACATCATGCTGAACATGAACACGGTGATCATCGTGACGGCGGCGATGACGACGACCGGCAACATGGTCAGCATCCTGGACCACGCTCTGGAGGGCAACTCCGTTTTCTCAGTGGTGCACCGGCCGGTGAGGGGACTGATCCTTGGGGACGGAGGGAACGACCCGTGGTCTGCAGGTGGTGGAGGCCCCATAATTAGCGGGCGAAGAACGGTATACAATAATCCTTTCCGTCACCAGGGGCGCTGCCCCAGGGCGGCTGGAAAGTTTATACCTTGACGTGCCACCGTAAGGGTATAAACTTTCCAGCCGCCCTGGGACAGGCGCCCCCGACAGCGAGACAGTTTATTTTCTACCGTTCTTCGCCCGTTAACATAACGAATGAGCCTCGGCACCATGGCATGTTACCAGAAGTGTCATCTTTCCCCACCTTCCCGCATAACTTGGGCGTAGAAGCCTCCGTACCACAGCCGATCCAGCCTGAGATGGAGGAAGCTGTTCTGGCTGTTCTTCGCCGTGGTGTGAAATCAGCTGCGGATGTCTTACCTCTTCCCCAGGGATGATGACAGTATTGATGCAGGTGGCTCTCTGGTGCTACACGGTGAGCCTGGTGCTACACGTAGGCGCTAACACACGTTCTGAGGATCATCGACTGGTGTCTGCCCTGGCGTGTCTGACGGCGTTCGAGATCGCATCGCTTGTCGATGAGGTTCTTCGTGTTCTTCGTCCCCTTTCGGGGCGGTCCTGCTGCTCCTGGGTGGGTTCGGCTGCGGCCTCTGCCTATATTTGCGTGGATGTGCCTGGCTGCGACGACGACTTGCATACAGCATCTTACTCACGCATTCCTGCGGATACTTGCCTTCGTTGACGATCGCCTTTTCTTTGTCGTCGTGTTGCTTTCAACGAGCTCAACTCCGAGTTGAGATATCTGGACGATTTCTTTGATTACCTTCACTGGATGTGGAAGGCAGTTGACGACGCTAACCCGCATGAGCACTTCTTGAGCGCTTCCGAACAACACCGCCGCGCCGATCTGCGTAGTAGATAGTTCCATTAGCAGTTCTGACGATCACGACCTGATAGGGTTGTTGACCTAAAGAACTCGATGTCTTGGTCTTCTGTACGGGGTGGTGGGGGTGCCACCCACAGCGACTCCTACGGAGTAAACTTGTTTTGGGATTGAATACGGAGTGGTGGAAGGGCCATTCACATGCACTTTCACTGCATCTATGTGTTGGGACAGAGTACTGAGTGGTGACACTGCCGCTCGCAGCAACTCCTATGGCACGGATGTGTCTTCAAGTTTCTATCCGTTGGCATCGCTGATGCATCGCCGACGTCACCGATACGTCGCCGATACATCGCCGATGCATCGCCCATACATCGGCTATGCCGTGCAATCCTCCGACCCCATCTACTCGAACCTGCTTGAAGATGCCTCTATGAGCGCGGACCCAGATCTCGCGAATTCGGGAGAGAAGCACGTTGTGCGCGTCTGACCCTTCAAACCACTCCCGTGCCAGCTCGTGCTCACCGTGCGCCGTCTGCCCGTGGTCTCAGCAGGGGCTCAACGTCGACGCGCGCTTTGAGGTCCTTTATGGTGTCCCAGCGACCGCGCAGACTGCCGACAAATGGGGCTGGGTCGGACGGGGTCGCGGGAAGGGGCATCCCCTCTCTTAGCGATCCTTCTTTGAATCTCTTGCTGCTCCTTTCGGTTTATCTCGGATCTTTGACCCTTTCAGGTCAGAGCCTGGGCTTTCCTTGCTGCTCTTCTGGAGCCTGCTGGAGCTTTTTAGGGAGTTTCCTTAGAGCGCTCTTGGAGTTCTATTTGGCACTCTTGCGGGCTCGTAGGTCACGCAGAGCCATCTGGGGGCAGTCTCGGGCAATGTTGCAAAGGGTTCTCGCCCCAGGAGCGTGGAACAATCGCACTTTACAAGGAATCGTTGCCCTCAGAGCGCGGATCCTGTGTATCCAGCGTCATACAGCAGAATATGTGGCCCTTGGAGTGCGGACTTTTGCTGAAGGAGCGGAGGCCCAGCATGATTTACAAGGGATGGTTGCGTTGGGAGCATGGACCTAGCGTAGTTTTCAAGGGACCGTTGACCAAGGTCATTTTGCCAAACGTCGTGGCCCCATGAGCGCGGATCTACTTTGATTTCAAGGGACTGGCCCTGGGTGCACGGATCCGCTGTAATTTGGATCCGATGAAATTGGCAAGGGATTTTGGCCTTCGGAGCGAGAGTCCAGTGTACTCTTCATGGTATAGTGAGTGGTCCTCGAAGCCCGGATCCACGGCAGTGTGTACGGGATCGTTGGCCTGGAAGCGTGGGCCCAGTGCAATCCACAAGGGACTGAGGCCACACCAGGATCGCAGATGGAGGGTAATGTGCAATAGAACGTGACCATTGGGGGGCGCTGATCCCGTGGAGGAGGAGGAGGAGGAGGAGGAGGAGGAGGAGGAGGAGGAGGAGGAGGACGAGTGTAAACCCATAGCGCGATACCACTATCCACTATTGCAGTAAACCCTCCCTCTACGTTCCCTCCAAGTTTACCGCGTTTACCAGACGGCCGTTTGAGAATTTCCAACCGTGCCAAAACACAGCTTTTGGGACTTCACGCGGATCAGCGTGACTGTTGCGTCTGGCAGTCCTGGATCGTGCCAGAACGCCGTTCCTGGGACCCCACCACTACAAACCAACGTGCCTGTTTCGTCCCGATAGTCCCAAGCCGCGCCGCAACACCATGCCTGGGACTTCGACCGTGCGAATTCCTGAAGATGGTGAGCACGTTCAGGACGAATGTGCGCGGCGGCGTTAGGGCGAGATCCATATCTTGAAGAGGAGCCGCCCTCCATCCTTGACACGGTTGCAAACTTATGCGCGAAAGATTGCGCCTGTGGCGCACTTCTCACTGAACGGGGGGCCCCAGCTCCAAGGCTACCCCCCCCCACCTCCCTTGGGAAGGGGCGGGGGCTTCCAGAGCTACGCCCCCCCCTGCCCCCATTCTGTAGGCATTTTTAAGCCGGGAGGACTCGCTAAACGCGGGAGGGGGGGGACCTTGGAAGCTACCCTTCTTCTCCCCCCTATTTCGAGGCCTGGGGTCAGCCCGGGCTGCCCTTTCAAAGGGGGTGGCTTCCGAAGCTACCCCCACTCTTTTTGTTCGGATTTTGTAGCTGGGGGCTCCCTGGCCAAAGGGGGGGGACTTGGAAGCTACCCCACCCCCCTCCTTATCGGGGCCCGGGATCAGCCCGGGCTGCCCTTTCCAAAGGGGAGAGGGGGCCTCCGAAGCTACCCCCCCTCCCCTCCTTCTGTTGGCTTTTCTAGGTGGAGGGCCCTGGCTGAAGGGGGGGTTCGAAGCTACTTTTCTATTTTGGTTTTCGGAGCCCCGTTGGTTTGCGGCGTATTTGTGGTTTTCGGTGTCTCTCTGGTTTTCGGTGCCCTTTTGGCTTTCGGCGCGTTTTGGGCCTTTGGCGCTTCATTGATTTTCGGCGCTCCTTTGGTCTCCGTCGTCCTTTGAGTTCACGCCGCATCTATTGGTTTTCGGCGCACCTTTTTGCGTTCGGCGCTTTGTTGGTTTTCGTCTTCCTTTTGGTTTTCTGCACCCCCTTGGTTTTCGGCGCTCCTTTGGTTTTCGGCGCCCTTTGGTTCTCGGCGCCCTTGCGGTTTTCGGCGCCCCTTTGGTTTTCGGCGCGCCTATTTGTTTTTCGGCGCCGTTTTGGTCCTCGGCGCCCTTTTGGTAGTCGGCGTTCCTTCGGTTTTCGGCAGTGTTTTGGTTTTCGGTGCCCTCTTGGTGATTGGCGACCCTTTGGTTGTCGGCTCTCTATAGATTTTCGGCGCCCCTTTTATTTCTGGCGTCCTTGCAAGGTCGACGACCCTATGGTTTTTAGCGCCTTTTTGGGTTTCGGTGCTTTTTGCTTTTCGGCTCCTCTTTGGTGTTCGGCGCTGCTCCGGTTTTCGGCGCTTTTTTGGTTTTCGGCGTCTCTTTGGTTTTCTTTTTTTTTTTTTTTTTGTAGTTTTTGCTATTGTTTTCGTTTTCTGCGCCTCTTCGGTGTCGGCGTTGGTTAGGTGTTCGGTGCTGTTTGGTTTTCGGTATTTCTTTGCTGTTTGGCGATCTTTTGGTGTTCGGCGCTCCTTTGGTTTTCGGCCCCCTTTTGGTTGTCGGCTCGCTTTTGGTTTTCGGCGCACCCTTGGTTTTCGGCGCTCCTTTGGGTTTCGGTGCCCCTTTGGGTTTCTTTGATTTTCGACGCCGTTTGGTTTTCGGTGCCCTTTTGGTTTCCGGCGTTTCTTTGGTTTTCGGCGCCCCCTGGTTTTTGTACGCTTTCGATTTCCAGTGGCTCTTTGGTTTTCGGCGGTCTGTTGGTTTTCGGCGCTCTTTTGGTTTTCGGCGCTCCTTCCTTTAGCCAAAGGGGGGGGGGCTTCCAAGCCCCCCCCCTCTAGCCCAAAACGGGGGGGGGGGCCTTCCGGCAGGGGAGGTTCAAAGGGGAGGGGGGGGGTGTAGCTAAGCCCCCCCCGCATGGAAAAGGAGGAGGGAGGCGGCTTCCAGAGCGCGAAAGGGGGGGGGAGGGGGGGGGCACTTTCCGAGGGGTGGAGAAAAAAGGTGCGGGGGGGCTTCCGGCAGGGGGCGTTCAAAGGGGAGGGGGGGGGGGGTAGCTAAGCCCCCCCCTCCTTTGGACAGGGAGGGGGGGCTGTACGCGAGCTCCGCCCGTTCCTCCTCGTCGTCCCCCCCCCCTACACCCCGCGACCCATGAGGCTGAGATTCACCCGTCGCCTCAGGCTCCTGTCCATGATCGTGGTGGACACGTCCTGGTGCTGGGGGCTCACGGGGCGGGTGGGGGTGGGCAAGAGGGAAGAAAACGGGGGGCACTCCTCCTCCCTCCGTTGCCCTGCCCCCCCTCTTTTTCGTCTTTCGTGCTTCTGGCCCCCCGCCGCGTATTCTCTCCACTTCCCTTCCTCCCGCATCCTCTATCCCGCGTCCCGTCTCTCATTCCCTCCGTCGCCCTTATAATCCTAAACTATAAACGCACATCTATACACATTTACAGGGGCTTCCTCCACCCGCCGTCCAGCGCGTGCGCGCGCCCGTCTACCCTCCCTCCCTCCCCCCTCCCTCTACCCCGTCCACCAAATTTCTGCTGTCCCCCCTCCATGTCCACGTCGCCATCATCATCATCATCATCATCATCATCATCATCATCATCATCATCATCATCATCATCATCATCATCATCATCATCACCACCATCACCATCATCACCATCACCATCACCATCACCATCACAATCACCATCACCATCACCATCACCATCACCATCATCATCATCGTCATCGTCATCGCCATCGTCATCGTCATCGTCATCGTCGTCATCGCCTTCATCACCGCCATCATCGTCAGTGTCACCGTCATCGTCATCATCAGTACCATGCTTAGCAGCATCACCGCTGTCGTCGTACCCATGTCTCCTCTCCCCTGCCTCGTCCTCATCATTTTCCCCATTCTCAGCATAGCCTCCTTCCTCCGTGTTCAATCCTCCCTTTTTCATACTCATCATCATCATCAACGGCAACCTCTTCATCCCGCCCTGCTTCTGCCTTATCTCTCCTTCCCTCTTGCCTCCTCCCCCTCTCCATCATCCGTCTTCCTTCCCTCATCCATGTCCCCCTTCCTCCCGACCCTTTCTCCTTTATTTCCCTGGCATTGCTCCTTTTCCTTCTTTCCTTTTGTTGATACCTCTTGTCCTCCTCCTTCGCCTCCTCCTCCTCCTCCTCCTCCTCCTCAGCATTCTTTTTCAGCCGGGTGCGGAGCTCATCGAATACAGGACAATTTGGGGGTTTCATATTCAAGCAGTCGGAGAAGTTTTCTTTGTCCAACCTGCGACAACGACGACGACGAGGGTGCCCTTTCTTTCGGAGGACGGGGAGGGTGTCGAGGTGCCTCGCCCTCATGACTCTGCTCGGCCTGGTCTGGCTGGTCTTCGAGAGACAGCTGCACGTGCTGACTAGCTCGGACATCCCCGCGCCCGCGCCGAGCCGTGCCGGCTCGAGGATGGAGTCGCCTCGGTGCGCTCTTCGCCCCCTCGAGGCCCTGGGGGGGGCTTCTCGTCGCCGCGGCTGGACCCACAGGTCTGGGCCCTTTTCGCCAGGTCTGGGTCCTTCTTCCCATCCCTTGCTTTTTCTCTTCATCCCCCTCCTTGTCCTCCCCCTCCCTCTTCTGCTGGCTCCTCCCGCCTCTTCCTTACTTCCTCATCCTTCCGCCCTTCTCCCCCCTGCCTCCTCCCTCCTCCCTTGTCCCCTCCCTCCCGTGGGCCTTGTCTTCGAATGCATTGGCCTGTGTTTCCAGGAGTCACGATTACGTATCCTGTGCTATCATGGCTTCCTGCAGGAGTCCACATTCAAATCGTGTAACTCATCCCTCGCCCCCATCTCGCCACCCTCGTTCGTCCTCCTCGTCCCCCTCCCCACCTCATCCTCCTGCTCCTGCACCGGCTGCTCCTTCACTTCCCCTTCTCGTCCTCTTTTTCTTTGTCCCTCTCCTCCCCCTCCACCTCTCAGTTTTTCTTTCCCTCCTCCCCGTCCTCCCGTTCTCTTCGTGCCGCTTTCATCCTCCGCCTCCCTTCTCCCTCGTCCAGAATCAGCCAACGGAGTCATTTTCCTTAGTTGCGTTTCGCTTGTTCTTTGGCAGCCCCCCTTGTGCCCCCTCCCCCTGGTGCCCAGCAGGGAGGCATCAATCTGCTTCCTGTCCCTGGTCAGCTGGCCCCTCTGAGTTATGGTCTGTCTGTGTGGGTCGAGCTCAGAGCTCGTGAGATCAAGCATCCAGGAGCTCTGGCTGGCTCTGACTGCTCAGTCAGGCCTCGGGCCAAGGCCGTCGTCGAGGCCTCGGCCGCGCAGGCCTTCAGGGACGGGTTCCGAGGGCGCCGTCGTGCGGAGCGGGGGCGGGACAGGTGGATCCCCAGGAGTTTTTTGCCAGGTTTAGCATGCCCACTGCGCTGAGTCCGCGCTCAGACGGCCATGTGTTCCTGGTCGGCGAGAGGTTGTGGGCAGTACGCACGTTCCCGCGTTCCGGGGGCGTGGGAGCCAGCAGTGGAGCCGTCGGAGCTGGTTGACAAGCTGGGGTGGCTTCAGAGAAAACTCCATACAGCATCATTTTCCTGATGCCCCTGGGGCCACCCATTATGACTGCGGATGCTCTTACCTGCCCGACCAGGCCAGGCAGTGGCAGGGAGGGGCGTAGCTCATCACCTGTAGATCGTAGCAGTATCTTCCGCTGTGGCAGCCTACAAGGATGTCATCGATTGCCCCCCTTTCCTCTCCCTCCTACTCTCGAAACGTGCTGCTTCTCCTCCCTCTCTCCATCGTTTCCCCTGCTCCCTCCCGCCCTCCCTCCGTCCTCCTCGTCCCTCCAGGACGCCCTTGATTGCCCCTACGTGGACAACAGCAGGATGCCTGTCCAGGACTTCTTTTTGATTGTGTGTGTGTGTTGGCGCGCGTGTGTGTGTGTGTGTGTGTGTGTGTGTGTGTGTGCGTGTGTGTGCGTGTGTGTGTGTGTGACTGTGTGTGTGTGCGTGTGTGTGTGTGTGTGTGTGTGTGTGTGTGTGTGTGTGTGTGTGTGTGCGACTGTGTGTGTGTGTGTGTGTGCGTGTGTGTGTGTGTGTGTGTGTGTGCGTGTGTGTGTGTGTGTGTGTGTGTGTGTGTGTGTGTGTGTGCGTGTGTGTGCGTGTGTGCGTGTGTGTGTGTGTGTGTGTGTGTGTGTGTGTGTGTGTGTGTGTGTGTGTGTGTGTGTGTGTGTGTGTGTGTGTGTGCGTGCGTGCGTGCGTGCGTGCGTGCGTGCGTGCGTGCGTGTGTGCGTGCGTGCGTGGGGGAGGGGGCGGACCAAAGTCCCTCCTCATCTGTCTCTTCAGATCCCTCCTCGTCTCCCGCTTGGCAACAAAAAGGACGATGATGAGGAGGAAGAGGAGGAGGACAGGAGGAGGAGGAGAAGGAGGAGGAGGAGTAGGAGGTGTAGGACGAGGACGAGGAGGAGGAGGAGGAGAAGAAGAAACATGATGATAAAGACAAGGTCGATAAGCAGGAGGATGAGGAGGACAGAGGCAGGGAGAGGAGAGGATAAGCGAGACTTGGAGAAGGATGAGGGGGATCCTGAGGAGGAACATGTCTCTAGCGCTTCTGCGTACGGGACCCTCCTCATTTTTCTCTTCGTCTGCTCCGTCTCCCCTTCCCACCTCGGTAACAAAAAGTGGCGCAAGCAAGGCAGACCAAGCCAGCACGGAATCACGACGTGGAGCCACCGTTTCGCAGATAGTGACTCCAGATCGTGACCCCCCCCTTCTCCCAGATCTGTTAGAAATCAGTCCCCAGAGCCCTCATTGTCCACCCCCGCATGTTTTTCTGAGCCCCGTGCAGCCGTGGCGCCGAGAACTTCCAGACATGTACAAACACCGCCGCAACCGAGACGCCCACATTTTCGCCGTCGTCGTCGTCGTCGTCGTTCTCGATCCCTGATCGCCTCCTGCCGCTACCCCTGCCTGTACAGACCGCGCCTGGCAAGGCAGGCAGCGGGTCGCCCCACGCAGCCCCCAAGACACTCCACGGCTGCAACTGCATCATGACGGCACGGGCAGTCGCGGCTGCGTCCGTGCATCTTTCCGCCACGGAAAATATAATGCACAGACACCCTCCAACAGATAATTGCTAGGCCTCAAGGGCAAGGTGGCGGTGCACGAATCACCGCTGAGAGCCGGCGACTTTATACAACGCCGCCCTCCACGGAAAGATACATTCGCATTCGCTGGAGGGTGTCTGTGTATTCATCTCCGTGCATGTGGCACGGGCAGTGGCACCTGCATCAGCATGCCGCTCTGGCGCCCTCGCCTCCGCCTCCGCCTTCTGGCCTGCTCGCACGACGCGGCCCCGAGTCGCTCTGGACCGCTTCGCTTAAGTCGGGCATGTCCCTCTACAGGAGGGATTTTCAAAAGTAGGAAAAATAGTCCGGGGATGATTTTTCGACTAGTTTTGACTATTTTAGTGAATTTTTGCGGACTGTTTTTCATTTTTCGTCCAAAATCCGTCTGTAGGAGAACATGCCCGACCTAACGCTTCGCCCGAGGCCCGCCGTCGCCGGGGACGGCCGCGCCCGCCGCCGTCCCTCGCCGTGGCCGTCGCTGGTCGTGGTCGTCGCCGCCGCTCGTCGCAGCCGCTCGTCTCTGTCGCTCGTCGTCGCTGGCGTGACCTGCCCGCTAGGGTCGGGATCCCGCAAAGGGGTGTGTGCCCCGGTGTGTGTGTGTGTGTGAGAGAGAGAGAGAGAGAGTTCGATCGGTTTTTGCACCGAACCGCCCAAAACAGAGGTCCCCCAGCCGCCGGGAGCTCCCCGTCGCCGCTAGGTGGGGCATGCGGGGGGGCATCTGTTTGCGGCGGGTCGGTGCACCAGTGGATCGAATTGATGCCCCCATTCGGGGTCACCCCCCCTTGGGCGGATCCCGAGAGGGTCCTGGCCCGCCCGTTCGGGCCTGCTCGCTCGTGTGCCTGCGTGCTCGCCTGCCCCCTGTAGTGTCCTGCCGGCCCGACCCGCCCGTGAGGGCCCGACCACACGGCCCGCCCGTCGGGGTCTGCTCGCTTGCGTGCCAGCCCGCCCGCTCGCTGAATGCTCCGCCCGACCCGCACGTTGGGGTCCGCCAGCTCCTGTCCCGCCCGCCCGACCTGCGCGTTGAGGCCTGCTCGCCCATGTGCTTGCAAGCAGGAGCATGGAGGTTGGGAGGAGCAGAGATGGGAAGGGGGGGAGGGAGTGAGGAGGAGGAGGAGGAGGAGGAGGAGGAGGAGGAGGAGGAGGAGGAGGAGGAGGGAGGCCGTGAGGGAGAAGGAGTCGGCGAGGAGGACCGACATGGGAGCGGGAAGGATGCAGAGGAGGAGAGGCTCCCACGGCGGGGACAAGGCGAGCATACAGGCAGGGCCACACGGACCACCTGCGACGGCGGGCGGCCCACTGGCGAAGCGGGCCCCTTGTGAAGCGGACCTCGGGCCCGCCAGCGAAGCGGGCCGCCAGCGAAGCTGGTCGGGGCGAAGCGGGGCGGGCCGAAGCGGGACTCGGGCGAAGCGGATTCATACCTCCCGAGGTGCGTCATCATCGTCGTCGTCCGTCCTCCGCGTCCTCGTCTTCGATCGTTGATCGACGGCTGCGTCGTCCTTGATCCTCGATCCCTCCCCCTGGCGTCTCCGCCCAGGCCCCACCTCGTGCCCGATGCTTGTCCACGAGCCTCGATCGATACCGACGACGATGTTTTCGATCCTCGCCCCCACCCCACCTGATCCTTGATCGACGGAGACGGCGACATCCTCGATCCTCGATGGCTCCCACCCCAGACACCCGACGAGGATGTTTTTTTTCGAATCCGCGGCCTGGGAGGTCCTGACGCCTCCTTCCCCCGGGTGTTTTTTGTTGTTGTTGTCCTGGCTCGGCGGCGAGCCCGGGCCCGGGGGGGAAGTGAGAAGGGGCGGGCCTTCCCAGAAGGCTCGGAAGTCCCCGGGCTTTCTGAGAAGTCTTCTACAGTCAATCCGCGTAGTAAGGATGTACATCTTTCCCAATGTTACCCGTGCATCCTTGCCCCTTCGGCCCATCCTTGGCCACTTTCGCTGGCCGTGTTCCGCTCAAGCAGCTTCGAAATGGCCTTCAAGGCCCTTGCATCCTTACCGCGCATCCTTATGATACGGGTCGACCGTGAGGCTTCCCGCAGACAGAAGTCTTCCTCAGAAGGCGCGAGGGCTTCTGAGAAGTCCCGCCGCCTTCTGCAAAGGGCCTGTCCTTCTCACGCCCCCAACTCGCTCGCCTCCGGCTCGCTGCCGAACAAACAAAACCCTGCCCTCCGAGCCTCAGAACCCCTCCCCCCCCCTTTGAGCCCGAGGGGGGAGCCCGGGCTCGAGCTAAGCAGTGCTTTGCGCTCTCGTTCTGTTCTCGTTTCTCTTCGTTCTGGTGTCCTTCGTCCTGTGGAGGGTTTCTCCGAAGAGCTTAGGCGACCCGTCCTCCTCCTCCTCCTCCCTCCTCCTCCTCCTCCTCCTCCTCTTCCTCCCCTTTCCCCTCCTCCTCCATCTCCTCCATCTCCTCCTCCCCTTTCCCCTCCTCCACCTCCTCCTCCTCCTCCTCCTCGGGTCGCCTGCGGCCCCGGGGGAAACCGTGCATTGTCCTGGTGTCCTCTTGTGATCTGGGGGAAGCCCCCGGGATTGAGCAGAGACCACGGCGTCGGGCCTGGCGCCCCCGCGCCCTGGGGGCTTTGCTCTTTTGCACAGCGGCGCGGGAGCGGGCCGGGAAGAGCGCCGGGAAGCCTGCTCAGGCTGCGGCCGAGCCGATGGTGATCGTTTTTTATTCATGGTTTTGCCGATCGGCGCGGGCCCTCGCACCCCCCCACCGTGGAGTAGATCTTGGCTGTTTTTGTCGCCTGTTTCGAGCAGGTGGAGTCTCCCCCATAGGACGCACGGTTGAAAACAGTCGCACTCAGCAGAGGTCCAGAGCCAGACCCCGCCCCTCCCCCCCTCTTTCCGCCCAGTGTCGGAACGCCGAACAAGAAAACGCTCGCATGGCACACCGGACATGCGGAGGACGAGCATCTTGAATTCGAGCAGTGGCGAAGCGTTCTGGCCTGCCTATGGGCCCACCAGGGCATGTTCTAAGAACCTTTTGTTGTTTGTGCGGAATGTTCTCAGAACATGCTTGGCCGAGGCTGTCGTGTTTTCACACATCGGGTTTATGTTCTAGGAGCATTGTTCTGTTCTTAGAGCATGTTTGGGTTGTGAGAACACTTCGTGGTGGGCCTCGAGGAATGCAGGGACGGTCGGTCCCTGCTCAATCAACCGACTCCTATCCCGATGGGCGTGGCCTGGGCCCCACTGGTCGATTTACCCTCTAGATTATGGTAGGGGTTAGTTGACTGTTTCCTTCGGGTTTCCAGGGGCACATCCCCAACTGGGGTGCTGAGATGGTGGGGGTCTGGATGGGGATGAGAATTGGGATAGGGGGTCGGTTAGCCGATGCTGATAGGAGAAGCGAGCGGCTGCGGAGGGGGGCAGGAGGAAGTGGGGGGCGGGGCACGCAACGTGACCCCCCACCCCCCAGACTCGAGGAGGCGCAATCATGGATTGGGGCGCGTGGATCCGCGACTTGCCCCCTTTCCATGCGAGATCGACGCGCTCAGTCGTAAAATCAGGCGGCACAAGCTTCCCTTTCGGAGGGTACGTGTCCTCGATCCATGGATCTGGCGCCCACGCTCCAGATCGACGTGCAGTAATCCATGTTGGCGTGTGCCCCCCAAGGCACGGGGGAAACCGGAAGAGCTGGCTGGCCGATTCCGCTCTCCCCCGCTTGCCAGCACGCAATCTTATATTCAGGTCGGACATTTCCTCCTACAGGCGGATTTTCGACGAAACATTTAGATTAGTCAAACAAATATTCAAACAAGGTAAAACATTGTAGAACAAGTCGTCACCAGACTATTTATAAACTACTTGTGAATATTCCTCCTGTAGAGGGACATGCCCGACTTAATCTTACATTCGAGCAGGTTGTCCAGTGTGTGTCCAGTGTCGCCCTCCGGCACGCGCCCCGCCCCCCTCCCCGCCCGAGAGGTGCTGCCCCTCGGCGCCCGCTTCTGCGCAGGCTGGGGCGCGCCCACGTGCGCTCCGCCTCGGGGGGGAAGGAAGCGTGTCCGTGGCAGTCCGCTTACGTGTTGCTCTTTCGTTTCTCTGCCGATGGCCCGGCGGTTTCTCGGCAGCAGCATTCGAAGAAGTGAAGACGCCATAAACATACACTTTGGCGCTCCGCTCAGATTTCTTGGGCCCGCGCTGGGCCCCCGTGGCGGCGCCTCCGGCGCCACCCCTGGCGCGCTCTGTGCGCCAGGAAGGGGGATCCAGCGCAGATCCAGGAAATCCGCGCGGAGCGCAAACAGTTTATCTTTGTAGCGTTTTTTCTTCTCTACTCTCGGGAGCAACGCGCTGATGGATTCACCTTGGCGGGTGTCATTGATCGACATCACGAAAACATGTGAACATTCTGTGTGCGTCTGCACCCCAGGGGCGACGCGCGCGCTGAGACATCTTATAGTTTCTGTTCTTTGACGAGTGCTTGCTGGTCATACCGCTCGGGAAACGATGTACTATGTTAGCCTGCATAGACCTCAAGCGCTGTGCTGGTAACAATGTATGTGGTGTTCTCTACGCTGAGTAATATATGCGGTGCAATTGACTACCCTGCACCGCGCTTGACCACCTCCACTGCTCGCGCAAACATCCCACCCACCCACCCGCAACTTTGTTTGCAAAATCTCTTGAGACCGTGACGGTGGGTACCAAATGGCACTTGGCAACGACAGCGACGCCGACGACGACAGCGACAACGACGCGACGACGCCGCCGACAACGACTACGACGACACCGACGACGTCTGCAACGACTTCGACGACGCCGACAACGACGACGACGACACCGACGACGACGACTACGACGCCGACGCCGACGACGACGATGACAACGATGACGACGCCGACGACGACGACGACACCGACGACGACGACGACGTCAACGACGCCGACGACGACGACGACGACGACGGCGACGACGACGACGCCGACGTCGATGACGACGAAGACGACGACGACGCCGACGCCGACGACGACGACGAAGACGAAGACGACGACGACGTCGCCAACGAAGACGACGACGAGGGAGGAGGGAGGACGACGACGGCGACAACGACGACAGCGACGACAACGACGAGGGAGGAGGGAGGACGGCGACGACGCGAACGACGAAGAAGGAGGAAGGACGGCGACGCCGACGACGACAACCACGAGGGAGGAGGGAAGACGACGACGACGACGACGACGGCGGCGACGACGACAGCGACGAAATAGGAGGGACGACGACGAGACGCCGACGGCGGACGACGACGACGACGAGGGAGGAGGAGGAAGGACGACCACGGCGACAACGACGACGGAAACGACCACGACTCCAAAGAGGACGACGACGACGAACACGTTGAAAGACACGACGACGTAGGCGACGCGGGAGGAGGGCGACGACGTAGGCGACGCGGGAGGAGGGCGACGACGGAAACGACCACGACTCCAAGAGGGCGACGACGACGACGTAGGCGACGACGACGACGCGGGAGGAGGGAGGACGGCGACGACGACGACGACGCAAGAGCGCGCGCACGCTTTTGTTGAAAATCCGTGTTGCGACACCTAGTGTTTTTGTAGGTTTTTTGGACACACGATTTTGAAATCCTTCCGACACCGATGGTTTTTGAAGGATTTTGGCATACGCGCGCGACGGCGCGCGCGTCTGCACTTCGTCGCGTTTTTTGCAGAGGATTCTCGCGACGGCACACGCGCAAGGGCGCTCGACAGATTTCGAGACGCGCGCGCGAAGCCCGTTTGGTAGCATGTTGTGAAAATCTTGAACAACCCATGGTTTTCTCAAGATTTCGCAAGAGCTCGCGCGTAAGCTTTTTTAGCAAAGCAGTGTTGCGAAACCCTGTGCTTTTGTATGCTCTTTGGTAACTCGATTGCGAATTCCTTCCGACACCTCAGGGGGGCCGATCCCGGCCCTTCTGGGGTAGTGTACATTCATATTTAGGATGGACGTGTGGTCAGAATCATATGTGATTTACATACCCGAAAGGGGGGCGGATACCGCCGGGGGGCTAGAGTCTATTTTGTCTTTAGAAAGGAGAATCTATGTGGGGCAGTCTTTGTGGTGGGCCATACGGTGCAATGCAGGTTGTGCAGTGCATGGTGTGCGAACTATGATGGGCAAAATATGCAATGCAATGTATGTGGTGCAATCTAGAAGGTGCAATTGGTTTCTACAAGCGACAAATTGACATATTCCATGCTCTTGCAAACGTCCCACCCACCCACCCGAAACTTGGTTTGCACAACCCATGCGGCGGCGATTGCGATGAATGCATGGCGTTGGCTGGTGCATTTGCGCGGCCGTGCTAGCCAGCGAATGCTCGCGCACAGCGACCAGCTAGTTTGGCGCGAGCGACGCGGCCGCGGTGGCGGTGACCGTTACGCATTTCCCAGCGGGCACTTCAGTGCGAATCAGTGACTTGGGCGGGCGCGGTATCATGGCGACGCCGACAACGGTAGACGCGATGATGAGAGTAGCGATGATAGTGGCGATGGTGGCGATGACGATGGCACTGCCAATGGCAGCACCGATGTTAATCACGCCCGCCGATAACGCCCGCCGATAATGATGACGATGCCCTCGCGTCGGCGATATAGCTTTTCGAAGGAGTTCGACATGCGCGCGCGGCCGACGCGCGCGAGTGGCCTGCGTGGTATTATTTGACACGGGTCGTGCCCCCTCCCACCCCCAGCAGGCGCGGAATTGTGTTTGAATGAGTTCGCCATGCGGCGCGAAAAGGCCCGTTTGGCAGAATTTGTTGATCACTAATCGAAAGGCTGCCGCCTCTGCCGCCGACCCCAATTTGTTCTTTCGCGGCAGGGGGCCCTGCGCAATCTTGAAGAGTCACGGTGGATCATGGGATGACACATATACATGTCTACATATTCGACAGAACGTGTTCTACCGCTGCTGGCGGGAAAACGGGGGGGGGTCACTGGGGGTTCCTAACTCGTTCCAACCCTTCGAAAACCGGGGGGGCCACTACCGGTTCGAACCTCCCCCCCCCCCCCCCCACAAGAAAAGGGGGGGGGTCACTACCGGTTCGACCCCCCCCCCCTTTCCTCGAAAACCGGGGGGGGGTCATTACTGGTTCGAACCTCCCGCCCCCCCCCTTGCAAACCGGGGGTGTCAGTACCAGTTCGACCCCCCCCTTCGCCGCCGGCAAACGATTCCCGCTCCTCGGGACAGTTGGACAATGCTGGGGATGCTGGGACAGTGGTGGGATGGGTGGTGGTGGGGACTGGTGCGGGGAGAGTGGGACAGGGGTGCGGACAGCAGTGGGGACGGTGGTGTTGGGGACAGTGGTGGGGAGACAGCGGGACAGTGGTGGGGACAGTGGGGCAGTGGTGGGGACGGTAGTGGTGGGGACAGTGGTGAAGGCGGTGGTGAGGACAGTGTGGGACAGTAGTACAGTGGGGAAAGTGGTGGGAGGAGTGGGGACAGTGGGACAGTGATGGCGACAGTGGGGACGGTGGGACAGCACGGTGTGACAGCGGCGGGGAAAGTGGGACAGTGGTGGGAACAGTGGGGACAGTTGGACAGTGGTGGGGACCGTCGGGAAACTGGGGAGTGGGACCGTGGTGGGACAACGGCGGGGAGAGCGGGGACAATGAAACACTGGTGGGGGCACTGGTGGGGACAGCGGGGACAATGGCGGGAACAGTGGGGACAGAGGGACAGTGGTGGGGACTGGGTGGGGACAGTGGTGTGAAAACAGTGGGAACGTGGTGGAAACAGTGGGCAAGTGGAGGGTACCTTGGTGTTGGAGAAAGTGGTGAGGGCGGTGGCGAGGATGCCGGTGGGATAATAGGACAGAAGTACAGTAGGGACAGTGGTGGGGACACTGGGGGCAGTGGTGGGAACAGCGGGACAGCTCAGTAGGACAGCGGCGGGGACACTGTCCCACAGCGGGGACAGTGGGACAGTGGTTGGGGCCGTGGAGAAAGTGGGGAGAGCCGTGGTGGGAACAGTGGTGGGGACAGTGGGGACAGTGCGACGGTGGTGGGGGCACTGGTGGGGACAGCGGGGACGGTGGTGGGAACAGCGGGGACAGTGGTGGTGAGGACAGTGGTGCTGGGGACAGCAGTGGGGGATGTGGTGCGGACGGTGGTACTGAGCGGTGAGCGTAGGGGGGGAGGGGTACGAACCGGTAGTGACCCCCCCCGGTTTTCGAGGGGGGAGGTTCGAATTGGTAGTGACCCCTCCCGGTTTTCGACGGGGGGGGGGGTCGAACCGGTAGTGGCCCCTTCCGGTTTTCGAGGGGGGGGGGAGCGTGTTCGAACCGGTAGTGATCCCCCCGGTTTTCCAGAAAGGGGGGGGGGGGTCGAACCGGTAGTGGCCCCTTCCGGTTTACCGGAGGGGGGGGGGTTAAGGGAAGGGGGGGTTTTACCGGGAGGAAGGGGGGGGGTCTAGCAGGGGGGGGATTTTCAGAGGGGGGGGATCCCAGGGCTCCGGAGGAAGAGGGGGGGGAAATTTCCATAGTAAAGCGGCGGTGGATCACGCTCTCTTGCATATTCGTACGTATGCATGTGAAAATGTCTGCGCATACCTGTGTGTGTCCGTGCACAGCTACACACTACGAGTTTCTTGGGATTCGCGGAGGCTGTTTAGAGTTCTTCTTGGGGCAGCGTTTCGTGGCCCTAAAAGGGGGCTCCACCGAAGACGATCCCTACAACAGCGGTACTCACAACTGCATATGGTTTGGTCCTTCGCCAGGCCAATTCAAATTCTAGACGCTTCGCGTATCCCCACCAGAAATCGTCTTCGCACGCTGTGCAGCTCGTTTCTTCGGTTCACGCTGCTGCGCCTATGTGCGTTTGCTTGTGAATTTAGTTCATTTTGTCCTGTGCGTGTGCAGATGCGAGCTTGCTTTGCAGGTGCGAACTGGCTTGCCGACATTGGCGGCTGTGTTCGCAAATTCGCACCGTGCCGCATCCCGGACGCCGCTTCCGCTCCCTGACCGTTGCCTGGGAGCCGCCGACCAAAAAAGTATCCCCACCAGCCCGTCCAGAAATGAGTCCCAGGGGAGTGGACGTTATGAGGGAAGCGGGGGAGCATGCAAAATAACAGGGCGCGGGTGAGCCGCCATATACCCCAAGAGGGAAAGGGTGTAGGAGAAACCGTCGTCGTCGGAGTACAACGAGGAAGAGGAGGAACAGGAGGAGGAACAGGAGCAACAGGGGGAAAAGGAGGAGGAGGAAAATGAGGAGGAGGAGATGGAGGATTGCGAGGACGAGGGGGACGAGAAGGAGGAAAAGGAAAAGGAGGAGGAGGAGAAGGAGGAGGAGGAGGGGGAGGGGGAGGAGGGAAGAGGAAGAAAAAGAGGAAGAGGAAGAGGAGGAGGAGGAGGAGGAGGACGAGGAGGAGGAGGAGGAGGAGGAGGAGGAGGAGGAGGAGGACAATGGCGAGCTTGGGGGCCTCTTGGGCCATCTTTGGGGCCTCTCCGCGATTCCGGGGGCCTCTTGCGTATATCTGGGAGCCTCTTGTGGCCTCTTGGAGGTTTCTTGGGGGCCTCTTGGAGGCCTCTTGGGGGCCTCTTGGGGCCTCTTGGGGCCCTCTTGGGGCGCTCTTGGGGCGCTCTTGGGGGCCTTCGGGGCGCTCTTGGGGCCATCTTGGAGGAGATCTATCAAAGAAGGGGGGGTCGTATATTAGCGCTGCCCCTCTAGAGTGCCTCGAATCGCCTCTGAGGCCCTTCTTGAGGCCAACATCCTTGCAAAACCTAAAAGCAACAATGTTTTGTGCTTTTTCGCTTTTTCGCTCTTGGAGCCGTCTTGGGCCATCTGGGGAGCCTCTTGGGGGTCTCTTGGGAGCCTCTTGGAGGCCTCTTGGGGGCCTCTTGGGGCCTCTTGGGGCCCTCTTGGGGCGCTCTTGGGGCGCTCTTGGGGGCCTTCGGGGCGCTCTTGGGGCCATCTCGGAGGAGATCTATCAAAGAAGGGGGGGTCGTATATTAGCGCTGCTCCTCTAGAGTGCCTCGAATCGCCTCTTGGGCCCTTCTTGAAGCCAACAT
>CAUYUJ010019946.1:55000-80000 GCA_963575745.1 Prorocentrum cordatum | reverse complement strand
GATGAGGTTGATGCTGATGTTGATGTTGATGATGATGATGATGATGATGATGATGATGATGATTCTGATGATGATGACGATGGCAATGACGATAACGATGACGATGGTGATGGCGATGGCGATGACGATGATTATGATGCTGCTGCTGATGATGAAGGTGACGGTGATGATGACGATGATGGTGAGGATACAGATGATGATGCTGCAACTGATGCTGCTACTTCTGATGATGATGATGATGATGATGACGATGGCGATGACGATGGCGATGCCGATGCTGATGACGATGCTGCTGATGATGCTGATGCTGATGATGCTGATGTTGATGCTGATGGTGTTGATGATGATGATGATGATGATGATGATGATTCTGATGATGACGACGATGACAATGACGATACCGATGACGATGGTGATGGCGATGGCGATGACGATGATTATGATGCTGCTGCTGATGATGAAGGTGACGATGATTATGACGATGATGGTGAGGGTACAGATGATGATGCTGCAACTGATGCTGCTACCCCTGATGATGATGACGATGGCGATGACGATGGCGATGCTGATGCTGATGCCGATGACGATGCTGCTGATGATGCTGATGCCGAAGATGCTGATGATGCTGACGATGGCGATGGTGATGCCACGGGCGATGATGCTGATGATTACAATGCTTGCGATGATGTTGATCCTGATGGTACTTATGATGCTGCTGATGATGAAGCGGATAATTTTACTGATGGTGATGATGAGGATGCTGACGACGATGATGATGATGTTGCTGATAATGATGAAGCTACTGATGATGATGCTGATGACGCTGCTGGTGGTGATGATGATGCTGCTTGTAACGCTGTTGTTGCTGATGATGATGACGACGGTGACGTTCACGATGACGATGATGCTGATGAGAGTGGTGCTGCTGCTGATGATGCTGATGATGATGATGGTAGTGGTGGTGATGGTTATAATAAGGACGATGATGACGAAGACGAGGACGAACGATGCTGATGACGATGATGATGATGATGATGATGATGCTGATGATGATGATGATGATGATGATGATGATGATGATGCTGACGCTGCTGATGATGCTGATGATGATTATGATGATGACGATGCTATTTCTGACGATAATGGTGATGGTGAGGAGGAGGAGGAGGAGGCGCAGGAGGAGGAGGAGGAGGAGAAGGAGGAAGAGGACGAGAGGATGGCTGTCTCGGTGGAGAAGGAGAAGGATGGATCTCGCGGCCCGATTCGCGCAGGATTCAGACACCTTGGTGGGCTGCGGGGTGTACACGGCTGATTCTTCAGTCTGTTTAGGCTGCTCTGGCGCGCTGAGTCTTGCATTATTCGCACCGCCTGCAAGTAATCGTGGTTGCATCGTGTTTGCATTGGTGTATCTTGGTTCAGGAGGCTCTGACGTGCTCGTCTGCGCTCTGCCCTGTTGAAGTCGTGCTGGTGTCCCTGCATTTTCCTGCGATCTCTCACGCACGATCTCCCTCGCCTTGTCATCCTCGTTGTTCCCTTTGCTGCTACCCGCGAGCATCTCTCTCTCTCTCTCTGCCTCTGTCTCTCTCTCTCTCTCTCCCCTTGTACGTGCGATTGTTGCTGTTTTTTTTTATATATATATATATGTAGATGTGCGTGCGTGTCTCTCTCCCTCTCCCTGCCTGTCTGTCTGCTTGCCTGCCTGTCTGTCTGTCGGTCTCTGTCGTTCTGCCTGCCTGTCCCTCTACCCTCCCTCTCTCTCTCTTTCTGTCTTCCTCCCTCCCTGTCTGTCTGTCCGTTACTCCCTGTCTCTCTTTCCTCTTACCTCTTCCTGATGATGACTCTGATGGTGGTGATGATTAGTGTGTCGATGATGAGCTTGATGAGGACGATCATTGACGATGGAAGGACGAGGAGGGGAAGGAGGAGGACCAGTGTAACCTCCAGACGCGTCAACGAGGTTGCATTACACCATCCCTCCAAGTTCCCTCTTTATAGGTCCCTGCAATAATTTCTTATCATTGCGGGAAGTGGCCAATCTGAAGACAACCGTTCGAGAATCTTCATCGTGCCAAAACATCTTTCGTGGGGCGTCAACACCGTGGATCAACATGACTGTTGGGTCCCAGAAATCCTCAATCGTGCCAGAACGCCGTTCCAGCGACTTCAACTTCTCGAGTCAACGTGACTGCTGCGCCCTGATGACCTTAAAGTCGTGCCAGAACACAGAGCACCATTCCTGGGACGACGACCACGCGAATCCTTGAAGCCCTGAAAACTTTTGAGGCGCAAGTGCGCGGCGCTGAGGCGAGGGCCACAGTTTGAAGAGGGACCGCCCTCCCTCCGTGAAACTGCAAATTTTCAAGACGAAAGCGCGCGGCGCTGAGGCGAGAGCCACATCTTGAGCACGACCCGCCCTCCGTCCGTGAAACTGGTGCAAGCTCTTCAGGCGAACGTGCGCGGCGCTGAGGCGAGAGCGACGTACATGCCCTTCATCAGTGCAGCTGTTGCAACACTTCAAGACGAATGTACGCGGCAATAAGGCGAGAGCCTCGTGTTGAAAAGGAAGCTCCCTCCGTCCTTGAAGCTGGTGTACACTCTTACACGAGCATGCGCCCCGTCAGAGGCGAGGGCCACATTTCGAACACGACCTGCCCTCCATTTTTGAGACTTCTGCACTGCAGGATCATAACTGGCGAGGAAGTCTCAGGCGAATCGCCCAGCCCGCCCTAGGGACACGGTTGGGGGTGCGGCAGGGAGGAGTTGTTCATAAGGAAGAAGGATGGAGGATGCGGAGGAACGAGGGCGACGGTGAGCAGGAGGAGGATGAGGAGGAGGAGGAGCAACTCTCCTGGCGCGCCCGCCCGCACACCCCCCACCGAGCGGCGATGCACGACGGCGCCCTCACCGATGCCGGCGGGACGACGCGCGTCCACGGGCGTCTTGGGGTGCCCGCGCCTGCGTGCGCGCGCTCTTCCGTCTCTCGCCTGCCCGCGCCTGCGTGCGCGCGCTCTTCCGTCTCTCGCCTCTCGCCTCACGCCTCTGGCCTCTCGCTTCTCGCCTCTCGCGCTCGCTCTCGCCCAGCGCCATCCTGCCCCTCCTCGCCTCGCCCTCGCTCTCGCCCGGCGTCGCTCGCCTTGCTCGCTCGTCCTCGCTACCATGGACCAAGGGTCGTCCTGGGGTCTCAGGGCTGGGATTTCTTGTGGGAGGTTTCTTGTGGACTGGCCTCCACTGTATCACGCTGGTGGGCCACCACTGGCAGCGTCTTATTAGGCCTCCTTCGCCCTCCCGACCTTTGCCTTCCTGGGTGGCCCTCGCGCCCACGGCCGGGCGCAGCTCGACCTGGCCAGGGTTGGGCTCTTCATTACCCTTGGCTGCTGGGTCGCGCCGCTTCGATTCGCGGGCCGCGGCGCGGGGATCGAGGACGTCGGTACGCTGCCGAGGAGGAAGTGCAGCAGGGAACCCGTTGACGTTACCCGCAGATGTGCGTGCACTGGCGAACGGCGTGTTTTGTGGCCTGCTCCCGGACGGGGGCCGCCGAGGTGTTTAGGAGAGGTCCAGGGCATGATGCCGAGCGATGCCCTTGGGGAGGCCCTGCCCACTCCGCCCTCCTGCTCTCCCTCCTTCCTTTTCTCGCCTCCTCTTCCCTCCCTTCGCCCTCCTCTCCCCTCTATCCTTCCCCAGCCTCTCGTCCCTCTCCTTCCCTCCGCTTCTCAATCCTTCTTCCGAGGCGGTGCGCAGGAGCAGGAGGAAGGGGGGAAGAGGGAGGAGGAGGAGGAGGAGGAGGAGGAGGAGGAGGAGGAGGAGGAGGAGGAGGAGGAGGAGGAGGAGGAGGAGGAGGAGGAGGAGGAGGAGGAGGAGGAGGAGGAGGAGGAGGAGGAGGAGCTGGAGGAGGAGGAGGAGGAGGAGGAGCCTCCAGGCGCTGCATCTGGTTGCGCCGCTCTAGCTCCCCGCTTCCAGGAACAGGCGCCTGTGCATGAGCGCATGCACCCTGTCGCTGGCATGAACATTTGACCTGCCTCTCTTTTTTCACTCTTTGCGGGAGGTGGGCCATAGCGTGTACCTGCGGGAGCCGCGTGGGCTGCTCGCCACCGTGCCGCCCCGAGCAGGCGCACATCGGCGTCCCATAGTCCACCCCAACCCGCCCCTGGGGCCCAGAGGCGCCCTCAGAACCCGTCCTTGAGGGCCCTCTCGGAGGAGCCTCCGCCTTCTCTGTGTCTGAGTCCTTCGGCACCGCCTCCGCCTCCTCCTCCTCCGCCTCCTCCTCCTCCTCCTCCACTTCTTGACCGTCTCCTCCCAGCCTCGAGGGGGGGGGGCGGCGGCCGTGGTCCGGCCTTTTCTCACTCGCCGCCGGGCCAGTTGCCCAGCTACCGGACCTGCAGCATGAACGGCCTGATCTCCGAGGCGCGGCGCGGGTTTCCCCCCGAGAGGCAAGGGGACTTGGATGGAGGGGGGGATTTGGGAGGAGGCGGGTAGGGCGAGGACGTCCTACGCCAGTTTGACTCCCCTCCCTCCTCCCTGCCATTGCTCTCCCTCCTCTCCCTTATCCTTCTCCTCCTCCTCCTTCTCGTCCTCTCGCTCCTCTCCTGTCCATCCCACTCCCCATCGCCATTTTCCCGTTCATTGTTGAGTTATTATTCTATTTCTTCTCCTCCTCTTACTCCTCTTTCTCCCTTCTTTCCCCCTCCTCCCCGATCTCCTGCTCTTCCTTGTCCTGCCTCCTTCCTCCTCCTCTTCCTCCTTCTCCTCCTCCTCCTCCTCCTCCCATTGTTCCTCTCCCTTTCCCACCTCATTTTCATCCTTCTCCTCTGTCATGCGCTCGTCGTCGTCGTCCTCATCCTCATCCTGTTCCTCCTCTTCCTCCTCTTCCCCTACTTGGTCCCCTCCTCTGTGGCAGGCCACCTGGAGTGGGAAGACTTTTGAGACGGGTCCTGTGGGTCCATCCCGGCTTGCGAGCCCCACCTTACTTGAAAGAGAGGGCGGCATATGGCCATTGGGGTCGACCTGTCTGCACCCCATGCTGCGGGTCCCTGCCAGGACTCGGAGGTGGCCGCACTGATCGGCCTGCTCATGGATCTCTCGTACAGTGTGGGCCCGTGCCAAGAAACACCCTGCTTGCCTCCAGGGTGCCCTGGGTTTCTTGGGCTTCGATGGTTTTTCTATGGAAAGCATGGCGTTCCCACACCAAAAATCAATGGACGTCCTGGGGTCTCAGGGTTAGGTTTCTTGTCGGAGGTTTCTTGTGGACTGACCTCCACTGTGCTTGCTCTCTGTCCCGTTCCTACAGAGGTCTGGCTGCGAGTTGGTAGTCACGAGCTTCCAGCGGTTTGGGCCCGAAGACCCCCACGCTTTTTTGTGGTTCGCCCTTGAGGCAAGTTCGGCTGTGCCTCCCTCGAGGTTTAGCTCGTCGAAGGCGATGGTGCGGTCTGCCTGACCACCCTCTGGATGTCACCCCCCGTCTCCACCTTGATACACCCTCCTTCCCTTCGCCCCCCGCCTCGCCCTCCCCCCAGCTTTCTTGGGCTATCTTGGAGCCATCGTGTGGCCTCAAGAGCCACTCGGAAGCGGAAGTACGAGAAGATAGAATCATTGATTTCCCATAGGCTTTGACCGATTTCGTGAAAGGATGGGGAGGAGCAGGAGGAGGAGGAGGAGGAGCAGGAGGAGGAGCAGGAGGAGGAGCAGGAGCAGGAGGAGGAGGAGCAGGAGGAGGAGGAGGACCAGTGTGTAAACCCAAGAATCATCAACGATGTTGGAGTAAACCCTTCCTCCAAGCTCCCTCTATAGGCCTTACAACGGTTCATTTCCACTGAGGGAACTGCCTCGCCTCGTTGAAAGACAACCGTTTGGAGACCCCGAAGCATGCCATGACATTGTTCTCGGGATTCCAACGCCACGGATCAACTTGACTGTTGCTTCCTGACGAGCCCGAATCGTGCCAGAACGCCATTCCTGGGACTTCAACACCGGCAATCAAGATAAGTGTTGCACCCTCATAATCTTGAATCCTTCCAAGAAAACACCATTACTGGTACGCCGATCACGGGAATCCGCGAAACTCTTACAAACTATTACAACAACTGTGCGCGGCGCTCAGGCGAGAGCCACATTTTAAGAAGGAACCGCCTTCAACCCGTGACGCTCTTGCAAAGTTTTAAAACAATGTGTGCGGCGCTATGGCGAGAGCCACAGTTTGAAAGGGACCGCCCTCAATCCGCGAAACTCTTGCACATATTCCAAAACGAATGTGCGCGGCGCTGAGGCGAGAGCCACATTTTGAAACCGACCCGCCCTGAATCCCAATCACTGAAGCTCCTTCAGTTTTTGAAAAATCAGATGTTCGGCACTAAAGCGAGAGCCACGTTTCGACAACGACCCGCCCTCAATCCGAGAAACTGTTGCCGAATTTTAAGTTTTAGGGTCGTAAATGGAGAGGAAGGGTCAGGCGAAAGACCCGCGCCCCCCTAAAAACCGGCCTCGGGGTGCGACAGGGAGAAGTTAGTTATAAGGAAAAAGGACTGCAGGAGGAGGAGGAGGAGGAGGAGGAGGAGGAGGCGCAGGAGGAGGGGGAGGAGGAGGACGAGGAGGAGGACGAGGAGGAGGATGAGGAGGCGGAGGAGGAGGAGAGGATGAGAGGAGGAGGAGGAGGCGGAGGAGGAGGAGGACGAGGACGAAGAGGAGGAGGAGGAGGAGGAGGAGGAGGAGGAGGAGGAGGTGCTTTCTGGTCGTCCTCTCCAGGATGCGACGCCCATATTTCCATCGTGGCGGGGCCGGCCCGTGTCACACCCCCGAGCAGGCGGGTGCGCTCGGCCGACGCCCTGTGTCCCAGGCTCTGAGGAAGGACGAGAAGGACGAGAAGGAGGAGGAGGAGGAGGAGGAGGAGGAGGAGGAGGAGGAGGAGGGGGAGGAGGGGGAGGAGGAGGAGGAGGAGGAGGGAGAGGAGGAGGGGGAGGAGGAGGCGAGGAGGGCCAGGCGGGAGCGGCGCCAGGCCCGGACCGTGGCGAGCTCGGGCACCCCGGTGACCTTGGAGCCGCATCTCCGGGCCCTCGCTGTGGCAGCCCCCCACCGAGGAGGGTGATGGCGGTGACGACGATGACGACGACGACGACGATGATGATGACGATGATGATGATGCTGATGATGATGATGATGGTGATGAGGAAGATAATGATGATGGTGGTGATGATGAGGAGGACGGTGATGTGGGGGAGGAGGAGGTGGAGAGGAGGAGGAGGAGGATAGCAGGATGGAGGGAGGAGCAGCAGGAAGTGACAACGGATGAGGAGGAAGAGGAGGATCAGTAAGAGGAGGATCAGGAGGAGGAGGAGGATAAAACGGTGTTGATGATGATGTGATGATGATGATGATGATGATGATGATGATGATGATGATGATGATGATGATGATGATGATGATGATGATGATGATGATGATGATGATGATGATGATGATGATGATGATGATGATGCTGATGATGATGATGATGATGATGTGATGATGATGATGATGATGATGATGATGATGATGATGATGATGATGATGATGATGATGATGATGATGATGATGATGATGATGATGATGATGATGATGATGATGATGATGATGATGATGATGATGATGATGATGATGATGATGATGATGATTGATGCTGATGACGATGATGATAAGGAGGAGGTGGCGGAGGAGGAGGAGGATGATAATGAGGAGGAGGAGGAGGAGGAGGAGGATGGAGGTACTGTCCCAGTCATACCGTCGCCGCACACGATTAGGACCTCTGCACATGCTTCACCCAATTCGCGACTGCTTTACTTACATCCCACCAGAGAGAATACCAGGATACGTCAGACATACGTCACGAACATAGGCGACGACCACCACTCTTACCACAGAGTGCAAGAATTACTAGAAGGACGACGACAAGAAGAACTAACGGATTACGAGCACCATGACATGCTACGGATAAGTTGCATTGGATACATACCACCTACATCACCACACCGTATTCTACCGTACATCGACTTCCGACCACCGAAACCACCGAAGACACAGTATGGCGAACCAACGCAGCCAACCCCACCACCACCAATTCCACGACCACGACCTAAGCAGCGAGCCCAGTATCATCACCACAGGCCACTCCACCTACGGCGAACGCATCTGCATCAGCAGCAGTCGCAGACCTACAACGCTCTACCGACACCCACAACGCAAGGTCAACAACGGCCACGTTGGCGACTCCAACAGCCGCTGCGCCACCAACTTCCGACACGGGGAGCAGCGACTACAGCAACAGCGACCATCCCTGCGAGCAACCAACCCCATTCACATTGTCACCACTAACACCACACCCTCAGCACGACATGCACTGCCCACCAGGATGGACAGCGTACATCCCCACGGAGAACACTTGGGACGAATACGGCTGGCATTGTGCGGTCTATTACAACGGTCGGACCGACTCTACACGTCCAAGTTTCCTAAAGACCACCTCTTTTTCGATCCGTGGCGTAGATACCCCGACACAAACAACAGCAAATACCTAGCCAGCAGCTAAAGCCCAGATGTACTACCCACCCACCATTATTACCAGGCCCACAGGCACATCCACTCTCCAACACACTATCCCGCCAGTGGAGCCTACCAAGCGACTCTGTCTGCAGTGCACCACCAACAACATCCTTGTATTTACCACCATCGCCACCGCGATACACCGCAGCACCAAAACGACAACTTAGAGCCACAATCGACGACATGCATGACAAGTGCAAGGACAACGCTGACTTCCGCGTAGACGTAACCATCGCCAACCAATACATCTGCAACATACTCAAGCTACGCACTAGCAGACCTGGTGCCAGAACTACCAGGCCATTCGCAATCGTGGTACAGTGGCTATATCCTTTCTTTGTGGGAGACCCGGCAGTGGACCTTCAGCATACAGCGTCCGTGCTCGACATGTTGAGCGGACATGAACCAGGTAGACGGCATCCCATAGACGGTATTTGCTCGCTTGCCACAACAGGCGCTGACGCCTCAGCACACACACACACCCACCAATATTGCACACCCAATAGCACTCCGCCGAACTGCTTCGACAAGCACAACTGCACAAGAAGAGACACCGACACCTGCAGCGCACAATCAACATCGCACAGGCTAGAGCGCGAATCGTAGTCCGCAACACCCACCACTGCGTCAGCTCAAAATTCCTTTTTGTTTGCCCGCCTCCAGGCATACAACCGACTCAGCTTCAGTGGCTTGTCGACATACCACCAGCAGACCGCACGCCACTTATTCAAGCGACTACCAGCGCTTCTTTTTCACCGAAGTCACCTAATTCAAACCGGACACAAGGGGGTTCCACGCCAATACCAGCAGTATTACTGTTGAGGCGGGTTGGTGTCATGTCATGGGAGACTAGTACGGTCCTAGGGGGCACGCCAGGGTGCACCGCCCGCTGCTCTCGTACTTGCAGGCCAGGGTGCGTCGCCCGTTGCATGTGCGCTTCTCTGCCTATTCTACCCCATATTCAAAGCCTACCTACACGCTACAACCACGCTCTTTCTCATTGCATACTATTCATTAGCTCTACCTTTTCTGCTATTGCCCATCCGCAGCGCTGTCCTGCGGCATGTGCGTCGCCTCCTGGGGGGATTGGTGGTGGGTGGGCTACGGGTGTCAGGTCGGCTTTCGTCATTGAGCTCTCCTCCATTAGTCTCCACGGCCAGCCAGTACCAGCCGCATAGCGGCGTTGAGGGATGGTGGCGGAGTGGGAGTGGCCCGGTTGGTTGGGAGGGAGTATATATATATATATATATATATATATATATATATCTTGCCCGCTTTTTAACACGTTCCCCCTTCACCTGTCTCTGTGCAGGACCCTTTCTCGTACCCTGAGCACCTCTTGTCACCTATGCTCTTACTGCTACTCCTCGCTGCTCCTTTAACCTTTCAGCCTCACCGCTCGCTTCTGACCTCACATCTGCCTTAGCGCTTTCTTCATCAGCTTGCGCAGGCTTTCTTCGCTCTCACCGCTGCGTCTCCACGCTATTTCAAACCGTATCCTTCTTGCGCCTTAGTTGCAACAGTGGGGGTAGTGGAGGCGGGGGCTTAGACAGGGATGATAGGAGGGAACGGTCATCCCCCTGGTCAACGGGGTGCTGGCCCCGCTGTGTTTGTCCATGTTACCCCCTGAAGGCCAGAAACTTAAAAGGCCAGCCCGCAGCGTCCAGCCTCAACTCCTGCTCAGTTGCTTATCGACGCCCTACTTTAATGTCCTCAACAATCACCATCAGGCCAGCCAGCACAGACAGTGCTAGCCTTAGACTGAAGCTCGAATTCGCCCCTTTCATCTTAAAGCCTCTCATTGCGCCTGCCGACAGACACTTCCGAGTAAGTTGGGAGGAGAGGAGGAGGGGGAGGAGGATGATGAAGTTAATGTGCTCCCCAAGCGATGGCCAGAACACTACGCAGCCCTTTCACATCTGACCTCACACCTGTCTTTACGCCTCCTTCATAATTTTTCGCTTGCTGTTCTACGCTTTCACCGCTGCGTGTCCACCTTATTTCAAACCGTCGCATATTCTTCTTTCGCCTTGACTGCCACAGTGGGGATCGTGGAGGGGAAGTTTTAGGTTTGGCTTGGTAGGTGGTATCGATCGTGCGATGCTGCTCCCCCCTGGTCAACAGGGTGCTGGTCGTACATTCTACCACTTTGCGCCCACTCACTAAACAGGCCAGCCCACAACGGTCAGCCTCAGCTCCTACGCAGTTGCTTATACGTGCCCTAGTTTAATGCCCTACACCATCACCAGCAGCCCAGCCAACACCTGCAGGGGTAGAATTAAATCGAAGCTCGAGTTTGCCCCTTTCGTTTCAATAACTTTTTCCTTGCGCCAGCCGACAGGCACTTAGGGACATTTTGGAGTCAGTGGGATTCGGTTGGGGAGGAGGAGTGCTTTTGACATCTGTGGCTATTCTGGCCTTCGGCGGAAGATCGCCTGCCCCACTGGGCCTCCGAGTGCTACATATACACTTTCCTCACGTCGCACCTTGATTGTCCCACACCTGGTCTACTAGACTGCAGTGATGCCCTCCGATTGCCCCCCCTGTTATCAAACCGTCGCCTGGGTCTCGTATTTTGGCCGTATCACAGTGGGTGATTCAGCGACCTCGCCTACCCGTGCGGCACCAGCCCACGATGACAATTGAAGAACCTCAGGCCTGCTGCTCCCAAGTGCAACTGTGCACGCGTAGGTTGTCCCCTCCTGTACGCTCCCCCCTGACGATGTTATGCGTTTACACCTACCTGTTCTGTTGTTCTCCCCTTCCCGCAACTGGCAAACGGCGGCGTTGTTCTATACCAGCTAACAACATTTGTTCTGATCTCTGCGCCTCACCTGTACTGCGCGCGCCGTCTCGTTAATTCGTTAGACGCTTTGCCTGAGTCGGCTGCGCGCTGTAGCCATCTTGGGGCCCTCTTGGGGCCGTCTTGGGGCCGTCTTGGGGCCGTCTTGGGGGCCTCTTGGGCCGTCATGGGGCCCTCTTGGAGGCCTCGTGGGCGATCTGGGGGGCCTCTTGGGCCGTCTTCAGCCGTCGACATGCCGAGAAGAAGCAAATGCCAACATCTTCCCAAAACCGAAGGAAAATCAATGATTTTGGCTTCTTCGGGCCCTCCTGGAGGATCTCTTGGAGGCCTCTTGGGCTGTCTTGGAGGCCTCTGGGGGGCCTCTTGGGCCGTCTTGGGCCGTCTTCGACTCTCTTGGGCCGTCTTGGAGGCCGTCTTGGACCATCTTGGGCGGACTTGGAGACCATCTTGGGCCATCTTCGCGATTTGTTGAGGATGCCCCGAGCGAAACGGCCGTTTCTGGCGTTTGCCACCGGGTCTTCTGGGTGGCCGGCGGGATTCGCCGGAGCCCCAGGGGGAGTTCTTCTGGAAAAAGAACCAAAACCCAAACCGATAGGATTCGCCACGCAAGGCACCCCTGCGATGAATCGACAGGGGGCGGCGGATTTAATGGCCTTCGGCACATCCCGCCACCGTGCCTAGTTTGCGGGTGTAACTCCTATTGGATGTTAGTTGGGATCTCATGGGGGGCCTCTCGGGGGCCTCTTGGGGTTTTGGGGCGTCTTTTGGGTCTCTTTTGGGCCTCTTGGGGCCTCTCGGGCCCTTCGGGGCCTGTTGGGGGTTTCTTGGGGGCCTCTTGGGCGTCTCTTGGGGCCTCTTGGGGGCCTCTTCTGGCGGAAGGCTGGGATTTTCGGTTCGTGTTCCCTCTCTTGGGTCTCTTTTTGGGCCGTGTTGGGGTCCTCTTGGGCCATCTTGGGCGCCTCGTGGGCCGTCTTGGGGCGCTCTTAGGCCGTCTTGAGGTGGTCTTGGGGGCCTCTTGGACCGTCTTGGGGTGGTCTTGGGGGCCTCTTGGGCCTTCTCGGAGCGTTGAAAGTTCGAAAAGGCAAGAACGCCAAAATCCTTCAAGAATCTGTCGAAAAGGCGAGAACGCCAAATCCGTCAATTATTTTTGCCTGGAGGCGTCTTGGAGGCTTCTTGTAGCGTCTTCGAGACCCCTTGGGCCATCTTGAGGCCATCTTGGGCGTATTGGAGCGTTCGCTCGGCGACTCGGGGCCCTTTCGGACTCATGGGAGGGTTCGGGAGGTCGATTTTTTTGGGGGCACAGCGTCCACAGGAGGCGCAGGAAACACCTCAGAACTCACGGGAGCCCTCCCGGAAAACCCTGGGAAAGGTTTGGGTCATTCTCTCTACCCTACTTTTATGTAGTTTGTTTTTTTCTGCCTCCGCCTGTCCGTTTTTCTCTGACCCGTGTTCCTTCCTCCTCCTCCTCCTCCTCATATCCATCATCTCATGTCTCGTAATATTTTTCCACTTGCCCCCTCCACTTCCTCCTCCTCCTCCTCATCCTTCCCTCGCATTCTCCACCACCTCTCCCCTTTTCTGCATCTTCCTCTCTTTCCCTGGTCATCTTCACCTACCTCTGCACATTCTTTCACATCTGCCGTCGCCCACTTCTTATCTTCCCCCCACACTCCTTTCCTCGCCCCTTCATCTTCTCCTCCGTGCCTTCTTCTTGCGCCTCCTCCTCTTCCCCCCTCCCCTCCCCGACGGCCGAAGATGGCCCCGGGGTCCCGCGGTGCTCTCTGCTCAGGGCCCTTTTCTCGCCGCCATCGACAGCTCAGTGTGCCCCGGGCCCCTGGGGTCGGAGCTGGTCAGGGTCCCTGCGACGGGACAGGGCTCTGGGCACAGAGCGCCTCTGGCTGGTTACCCGCTACAGCGCGAGCCGGATGTGAGGAGAGGTTGGCCGTGCGGGGCTCTTCGTGGGCCCTTGTTGGCCCCCCCTATGGCCGAACATCACCCCAGGGCGTTTTCTCTCGAGCCTCCTTTTCTCGCCATCTTCGACAGTTCAGCTTGCCTCAGCCCCTCCTGTCGGAAGTGACCAGGGTCGTTGCGGTTGGAAAGGGATCCGAGCAGGGAGCAGATCGTGCTGGTCACCGCTGATTGCGCGTGCAGGCTGCGGCAGGCCTTGCATGAGGGTGTGCGAACACTTGTGTGCCAGAAGACAGGGCGGTGGGAACGATGGTGGTACCGATAGCCATTATCTTGTTGAAGAAGTCGGCGAGGTAGCCACAGCGGAATGGCACTAATAGTTGCGACATTACTTATGTTTCTGGCGTTAACCATGATGACGCCACAATGTATCATCATCATCAGCATGAGCATCATCGTCATCATCATCACCATCATCATCATCATCATCATCAACATCATCATGGTCATCATCATCGTCATCAGCTTTAAGCGAGCGCTCTTTGGCGGCACGGAGTCGAATGGCGACTTCACATATCCGTTCTCTTAGTTTGCCATTGCCAGTGCGAGGAGACAAGCATTTCTGCTACTTTGTCATATGCGCTGGCCACCACCACAACTACTGCAGGCTTTGGGCGGATGGCTGCTATGCAGACGAGGAGGATCAGGTATTATTGGAGAGGCATGGCGGCAGGGACAGGTACATGAACCGTGGCAGGAGCAGGTGGATGAGAAGGAGGGAGGCTTATGAGCAGTAGGATAACATGGAGAAATAAGTAGGAGAGGTAATGGCGGAAGAGGAGGCAAGGAGAGGAGGAGGAGGAGGCCGTCATGGATGAGGAGTGCCTCGCTGGTCAATCCATGCATTGACCTAACGGGAGCAAAGCACGCGGGCATTGACATGTCCTGAAGCAGCGTGTTTGCTGAATGCGCCAGGTGTTTGCCAGAGGTGCCTGTGAATCAATATCGAGGTTTGTGTTTTGCTGGCGGGAACATGCACACCCACACTCACACGTACACGCACACGCACATGCACATGCCCACACACACACTTTTTTACGTCGGCGGCGAGGCAGATGTGCTGCACCAGCGAGCGGCGATTCGCGGCGACCGATACGCGAATTGGCCGGCGTGCAAGAGGGGGAAGAGGCGGCCGCGGAGGACAGGAGGAGGGGGAGGGCATTCAGACGCGGAAGCAGTCACTGTCGAGTGCGCCGGTGCGGCCTGCAGCGGATGCACATGCGCACACACGACACACTGGTTGTGCGCGCAATGCTGGGATAGCCCAGCATGTGGCTCTACGCACACTGGCTCTCGAGCGGCTCCGACGCCGATTCGCCGCCCGCAGCAGAAATCCGAGGGCAGACCCGCGGTCGTGAACGCGAGCGGCGGCCAGGGCCTCGGGCGCCTCCATCGATGCGACGGCTCCCTGTAAGCGTCGGTGCCGCGCGCTGATCAGGAGCACGGGTGCGGAGGTGCGGGCAGCGGCAGCACCGCGCGGCCAGGGTGGCCGCGAGCGGCGGGTGCTCCTTAGGTCCACCCTCGCCATCCACGACACGTCTCGGAGGCGGAAGAGGAGGAAGAAGGATGAGGCTCACGATGCACAAACTTGTGGGCGGGGTCGCGATCCCATGGATGCGCGATCCCATGGCAACCACGCTGCCCCATCTTTCTCCTATCTGGCCTACGCTTCCTATTCTGCGCGCTCTTGGAGCCCAGCTTAGAAGGTCAGCGCTTTGCTCACTGCGATGGTTGGTGGCGGGGCTTGCCATTCCCTCTAAAGTGCACTTACACGTCGCAACGGGTAACCATCATCGTTTTATGTTGATCATGAACGCCTTCCACGTCATTACTTGGCTTCCTGTGGAGACGTTCAGGGTATGTACGAGCTCGTCATCGTCTTTTTGTTTCGGGCGCTGGCTCGCATAAGAGGATGCCAGTCGGCTGGCCCGACCGAGTGCCCCAGTGGCTCGCGGGCGCCAAACCACGCGTGGCGTGTGCTCTTCTTGCCCCGTGGCTCTGTCTTCAGACTTTGCAGCTCAGGATGTTTGCGGCTCCCCCTCACTCATCCGCGCGGCTTGTGCGCACCTCCGTACCCTGCTCCGTCGGATTCATTTCTGGGAGCTCCCTCGTTCGCTGCGGCCCCCCCTCTCATCCGCTCGGCGCTGGTGTGCTCCCCCCCCCCTGCGCGCGGTGCAGGCGCCCCCCATTTGGGGCACTCGCCTCGACGTCTTGCCCAGGCTTCGACGTCCCATTACTGGCTTGAAACATACCCCTATCCCTATGTGTGGCATCACCTTACCTCGGTGCCGATGCTACAGATCCCCACAATTTCTGAGAGCACATCCCTGATGTTGTCATCGCCTTGGGCTTGCCCATCCTAGAGAAGGGGACGAGTTCAAGGCTGGTCACCCCAGCCCCCCCCATCGCCTCCGATTGCTGTGGTGAGCCAGCCCCGTCCTGAGCTTGGTCGCCTCAGGCCGTCTCTGTCGCCAGAGGTTTGGGTCGCGGGGGGCTTCTGGAGGTCTCCACAGGCCTTCCTCCTCCTCCTCCTTCCTCCTCGTCCTCCTCCTCCTCCTACTCCGCCTCCTCCTCCGCCTCCTCCTCCTCCGCAGCTCCTCGGACATGCAGTAGCTGTTGGCGGCCCCTCCTGCGCCCAACTCGGCGCACGCCTCGACTGCCGCGAGCCCCAAAAGGGCAGCCCGGCCACAGCCTGCAGACCCGGTGGCACCGCCCGCGTGGCGTCGTCTCTCTCGCCCGTGGCGGCACGCCCCTCGGCATCGGCTGCAGCCCTGGCGCGGGTGGTGTTCGAGTGGGGGATCGACTGCAGGATTTATTTAGCCCCAAGTTGGTGTGATCGTTGAGTATACGAAGACAAATGCGTGCCATGTTGTGGATCTACGAACATTATGTGTATTTTTTTTGTAGAGATTCGGCGAGAAGACCAAGTTTTGGGTACATGAATTCTGTAGTCGATCCCCTACTCGAGGTGTGTGCGCGGTCCCAGAGGGCCCTACCAGCGCCGTTCCTCTCGCTGCTTGGGCTGCGTCCACGACGTTGGGTGCCACCTACACCGCCGCGCTCCGCTGCCGCTCTGTCGCGGCGGGTGTCCCACCGCCGGCGGAGGTATACAGCCGGGTCCTGGAGGCCTTCAGAGGCCCCAGAAATCCGACGACGTGCTTTCCACGAGCTGGCTTCCCAGAGGTCTGGGCCCCGGTGCTCATCACCCACCAAACCACCCCAACCCAACCCGAAGGCCCCGATTTGCCCTCCATTTCCAGTGTGGGGGGGGGTCGGGGAACATGGAAAAAACACAATGAAGCCCGTACCCCCCCCAACCCGAAATTCGAGCGAAATTCGGGTCTTCGGGTGGGGTTGGGATGTTTTGGTAGGTAGTCAGGTGCAGGTTTTTCATCACGGGCCGCTTTTTTGACGGCCCCATGGGCCAGTGGGGCCCAGCTTGGGCCCCCAGAGGCTGACGATGGCCGACGCCAGATTTTTTTTTCCCGTCGCGAGGATGTCTGGGTGGGGTCCTTCCCTGAGCCTCCCAGATGGGGTCCGAGTAGATGGTATCGGCGGATCGCGCCGTATCGCCGATGCATCGGCGATGCGGCTCGATGTGGAGCCCGATCTCTCCACGGCGACGTCGCTGATGCATCGCCGATGCATCGCCGATGTAGCGGCGATACGTCGGCGATGCTGTTCAATCCTCAGACCCCATCTACTCGGACCGCATCTAGGAGGTCTCTACTCTTGGAGACGTGCATGACTGCCCCATAGAGTGAGGGGGCTAAGATTGTATGGTCGGTCTCGGATACAGTGGATGCCCATGCCAAGAAACACCCTGCTTGCCTCCAGGGTGCCCTGGATTTCTTGGGTTTCGATGGTTTTGCTGTGGAAAGCATGACGCTCCCACACCAGAAGTCAAAGGACGTCCTGGGGTCTCAGGGTTGGGTCTCTTGTGGAAGGTTTCTTGCGTACTGGCCTCCACTGTAAGTCTTCGGCGTCACTACTAGGGTGACGACCTCACGGCCGATCGCGGGCCGTGGTCTCAGGCATCACGGCTCGTCCAGACTGCACGGCCCACGGTGCAACCTTCTCGCGTACCTGTGGTGAACGGCCTGTCGCGGGCATCCTCCCTCCTTCCTGCTCCCTCCCCCTCCTTCTCCTCCTCCTCCTCCCTCCCATCCCTCCCCAGACAGCCGACGTCGTGTCTTTTCCCAGGGGAACGAAGAATGACATAAACATAATTACACCAGAGAAAAAACCCAATCAGTGGATGGTTTTCGCTGAGGAATTCGACCGGGAGCCTGGGAACCCAGAACCCACAGAAATCGGCCCGGAAGCAATCACAGGGAGCCGGGGAACCCGGAACCGGGAACCCGGAACACAGCCGGCTACCAAAATCGGCGGGAAGTTTTCGCCAAATTTTTCATCTTCCGCTAGGAACCCTTCAGTGCAAGCACTGATAGGGGGAAAACTCAGGTCCGCGCGGATTTCTCGGATCGGCGCTGGACCCCCCTCCCTGGCGCGCGGATTGCGGCGCCGGAGGCGCCGCCGGGGGGCCCCCAGCGCCGATCCGAGAAATCCGCGCGAACCTCAGAGTTTTTCTGTCCATGTCATCCTTCGCTCCCCCACTTCCACAGCGTGGCTCTCCAGAGGCCTTCCCTCCTCCCTCCCCTCCTCCCTTCCCCTCCCTCCCTTTTCCCTCCTCCTCCTCCTTCTCCTCCTCCTCCTCCTCCTCCTCCTCCTCCTCCTCCTCCTCCCCCTCCTCCTCCTCCTCCTCCTCCCTCCTCCTCCTCTCCTCCTCCTCCTCCTCCTCCTCCCCCTCCTCCTCCCTCCCTTCCCTCCCCGGACAGCCGACATCGTGTCCTTTCCACAGCGTGGCTCCCCAGCGGTCCTGGGCCCCTCCCGGGGGGCACTTTTGTCCTCTCGTCACGGGCCAGTCTCTCGCGGCTTCGCGGGGCTCCCGGCGGAGGGGCTGTCGGAGGCCGGAGCCTGCCCAACACTCTCGGGGCTCGCGCAACGGGGGTCAGCGCTGCCGTGGGTCAGCCAAGCTCTTCCTTGTCCTCCTCCTCCTCGTCCTCCTTCTCCTCCTCCGAGGAGGAGGAGGAAAAGGAGGAGGGTTGAGGAGGAGGAGGAGGAGGGGAGGAGGAGGAGGAGGAGGAGAAGGAGGAGGGTTGAGGAGGGAGGAGGAGGAGGAGGAGGAGGAGGAGGAGGAGGAGTTGAGGAGGAGGAGGAGGAGGAGGGTTGAGGAGGAGGAGGAGGAGGAGGAGGAGGAGGAGGAGGAGGAGGAGGAGGAGGAGGGAGGAGGAGGAGGGAGGCAGGATGGCTGCAATGGGCTTCGGTTTGGGAGCCACGCTCCGCCCTCCGCTGTCCCTGGCTATTGGGAGCTACTCAGCTGCTGGCCGGGCTGTGCGACGGGGTCCGGGCCGGATCTCTAGTGCGCCTCCGCAGCAAGTCTTCGGACATGCGATGTCTCGATTTTTCTTCGACGTGGGGCTCCCGGACGTCACGACCCTTTCCCCGGGGCTGGTTTTGCAACCTCGAGCAGTTTCGTGACGGTCCCGTGGCCCAGCGAGGGCCCTCCTCTGGAGGCCGACGTGGCGAACAAAATCCCGTCAGTTTTTTTTTATAAGACGTTGGATGTTTGGGTCCCCGACGCGAGGAGGCTTGGCTTCTGCCTTCGATCGCCGTCCTCGTCGACATCCGTCCGACGTCCGTCGGCCGAGCGCGCGCGCGCGCGCGCGCCGCGCGCGACGCCGAGGGGTTCGCCGCCTCGCGACGCCGCCCGCGGTATACGGGGCGGATGGCCTGGAGGTGCCGCAGGCCGTCGGGGGGGTGGAGGGGGGGCCAAGGGCTGGGAGGCTTGGAGGCGGGTACCGACAGCACAGGGAGGTGTCTCCACTGAGGGTAGGGTCTCGAGGCCCTCGAGGTGTCTAAGAATACGTGCCCTTTCACCGTGCCTTCGTTACCGCTTTCGTTATCTATTGTCGCCTTTTACCTCGATGGGTCCAGATTCGTTCCATGCGGGAGGCTTGTAGATTCACCTCCCACATGGGGTCCGAGTAGGTGGGGTCGGAGGGTCGCGCTGCATCGCCGATGTATCGGCGATGCGGCTTGATATGGTGCTCGATTTTATCCACGCCGACGTCGCCGATGTATCGCCGATGCGTCGGCAATTTATTGGCGATGCGGCGCGATCCTCCGACATCTACTTGGACCCCATTTGGGAGGCCATTTAGAGATGGGTACCAACACCAACACGGGCAGGTGCCTCCACCCGGATAGGTTGGAGCCGGCTGGGGGTCTGAGATGGCCCAGCACTGATGTCCGCGAGCAGCTAAGGGGGTGGCGAGGTTCGAAGTTCTGGGCTCGAGGAGGTTTTTCTCCTTTTTGGGTCTCTGGGGGCTGTTTTCGGGCCCCAGGATTCAGTCGGGCATGTCCCTCTACAGGAGGAGTATTCAAACATAGAATATGATCATTGTTAGGGGACGATTTTTCCATTATGCTACTATTTTGAAACTTTGGTTCACCATTTTTCATTAGTTTTTAGGGCGGGCCGGGCGTTTCGCCTGAGGCTTCCTCACCACTCATGATTCTGAAGCTGAACAAATTGGCAACAGTTTCACAGATGGAGTGAGGGCCGTTTTCAAAATGTGGCTCTCGCTTTAGCGTGGCGTACATGCGTTTTATAATGTTTCAAGGGTTTCACGGATTGAGGGCGGCCAATTTCGAAATGTGGCTCTCGCCTTAGCGCGGCGCACATTCGTTTTAACAAATTGCAGGCGTTTCATGGATTCAGGGCGGGTCGTTTTCAAAATGTGGCTTTCGCCTCAGCGCGGCGCACAATCGTTATAAACAGTTGCCGATCGGCGGCTCCGCGCCGGCAGGTCCATCCGCGGCTGCGGAGGCCCAGGGGGGCACGCTCTGGAGGCAGGGGATGCGAGTTCCGCCTCGTGCGAGTTCCTCCGTTTTCAGGGGCCTCCGGACCCGCACGGGGCAGCCTAGCTGGCGGGGCACTGGAGGCCGCTAAGGCCCAGGCCGCTCGACAGGAGCGCAAAATCGTCGTCCTCCTCCTCCTCCTCCTCCTCCTCTCCGCGGGACGTGGCACGGAGTGCGCCGGGGTGGCCGCTCTTGTGCGAAGAATTGGCACTTGCGCCGGTTGCACGCGGGGGTGGGCCACTGACGTGCCGCCCGGTCTTGTCGGCCGCTCCCTCCCTCCCGGGAGCCGCTGCTAGCCCGCGCTGCCTTCGCTGGCCAGCCGCCTCCACGCGGCACGTCCGTGTGGACAGCCTCATCCACCACTTAGTCTATCAGTTGCCATTGGGGTGCAACTCTGTGCCTTGCCAGTCTCCCGCCGTTGGGGCTTTCTGGCACGCTCTCTATAGATCAGCGTGCTCGATTTATAGAACATCTGAGCTGGGATGGTCTACTGATTTCAATAATTTGTCTGGCTGTCCCCCCTCCTCTTTCCTCCCCGCCCCGCTTCCTCCTCTGCCTCTGCCTCACCCCCCCTCAGACAAATGCAACAAGGAGGTTGCATTTGAGTCGCAAATTTTTCCTCATCTGTAGTGCCACCCGTGTGCTGCTGTTCCCTGCTGTGTTAAGGGATCCAGGGGAATGGAGTGCCCGGCATGGTGCAAGGAGGAGGTTGCATTTGAGACGCGTTTTATTCCTCATATGTAGTGCCACCCGTGTTCTGTTGCTCCCTGCTTTTGAAAGGGGTCCAGCGGCATGGTGTGCTCTGTACGGTGCAACAAAGAGGTTGCATTTGAGACGCGTATTTTTCCTCATCTGTGGTGTCATTTTGCTCTGGGGAAAAAAAAAATCGTTATAAACAGTTGCAATGGCTTCACGGATTGAGGGCGTGTGGATTTTGAAAATGTGGTTTTCGTCTTAGCGCGGCGCAATCGGATATCCATCATCGACGTGTCAGAAATGGTGTTGAAAGGATTCAGGATTATGCGGGTGCCAGAGTTATGTTGATTCGCTGTGTTGAAGTCCCAGGAATGGTGTTCTGAAACGATCCAGGATTGTCAAGACGCAAAAGTCAGGTTACTATGTGGCGTTGGAATCCCGAGACAAATGTTTTGGCATGCTTCAGGGTCTTCAAACGGTTGTCTTCCACAGAGACAGTTCCTTCAATGGAAATGAAACGTTGTAGGGGCCTATGAAGAGGGAGTTTGGAGGGAGGGTTTATTCCAACATCGTTGATGACTCTTGGTGGGTTTACACTGGTCCTCCTCCTCCTTCCCCTCCTCCCCCTCTTCCTCCCCCTCCTGGCCCAGGGCCCGATGTCCAAGGAGACCCTGGATACCGTCACCTCCCGGTGGGTTCAGAGGGCTGAATTGGCGCTCGCTCGGGTGCTTCAAGTTGATGCTGAACCCAGATACCGAGGTCGTGGAGGCCCCCCCAAGGTGGTCCAGGTCCCTCTGCTAGGCCCTCCTGCCTCGACGCACCCCAGGGCCATCGGCGAGGGAAGGATGTGGCGCGTCTTGGAGAGAAGGCTCCAGGACATCTTGTACCTTTGGCGTGGGCCTCGGCCCACCTTGGGGGGGATACAGCAGTCTGGGGTCCTCCTGAAGAAGCTGGTGGGCTCCCGGGCCCCGTTCATCGATTGCAAGCATTGGGTGTCTTGGAGGCTGCGCATTGTGGCTGTCAACCCGTCCAGCGAGGCGGAGCTTAACGAGCTGATCTGGCAGGTCCGCAAGTGGGCCCGGGAGCATGAATCACACGCGGCCTCGGAGCGGGCCCGGGCCTGGAGGGAGTGGGTTTCGGATGCCCTGTCAGGAAGTGCCCGCATGGACCACAGGTTCACCAAGGATGTACCCAGGTGAGCTGAGTCTGGGCTGTCTCGCTACGCTGGACCCGAGGGTGCTCCTCTTGGGATTATGGCGGAATCTGAAGCTCGGGCCCAGGGCTGGCACAAGCATTGGGGTGTTGGTCTGGAGTTTCCTGAACCTGATTTCAGCTGGTGCCAAGAGGAACCCGAGCTAGAGCCCCCCACGCACGAGGACCTCCTCGCCCTCGCTAGGACGTACAGCACGCGCACGGCGGTCGGCGTCTGCGGCCTGCACCCTCGGCACTGGTCCTTCTTGGACGACAGCGCTGTTGAGATTTCCATGGGCATCTGGATGCAGATGCAGCGGCTGTGCTACGTGCCCAGGTACTGGGCGCTGCTGCTTACTGCTCTGTTGCCAAAGCCACCGCCTGACGGGGGAGATCGACCTATAGGGGTCTTCGCCTCCCCGCTTCGTATGTGGTCCCGCTGGGCCCGCTGGAAGGTTGCTGGGCCTTGGGAACGTGATCACCCCAGAGGATACAGGTTTGGCGATTCTGGAGCCTCCTGTGATATTCGTGTTTGGAAGCAAAGTTGGCGGAGTTGGCCAGAGATCAGGGCAAAGCAGCTGGGTCTAAGCTACTCGATCTCGTCGAGGCGTACGAGCACGTTCCCCATCATGTGCTCGCGGCGTGTGCCAAGAAGCACAGGTTTCACGGCAAGACTTGGAAGTTTTTGCTGACAACGTACGCCCTCGATCGGATGGTGATGGTCGAAATGATTGCGACCGAGATCGTCTCGACGAAGCGTGCGATCGTTGCTGGCTGCAGTTGTATGACTTCTCTTTTGCGCCTCAAGGTCCTTTCCCCTGCCGGTATGGTTGTTGCTCGGTAGCCGTCTGTTGATTTGGCGATCGTTGTTGACGATTTGCAGTTGCAGAGGGTGGGTGATGCCTGGGGCGTGGCTTTCGACCTGAAAGGGGGCGGAGGACCTACTCACGGCGGAGCTGGCCAAGTGCCAAGTGCGGCCACACGATCTCCTTCCCCAAGAAACACCATACTATCATTGGTCAGGACATTCGTCATGCTGTTCGGAAGGTTAAACCCCGCTCGGCTCGTTTCCTCACCCGGTCTATTCGGGACCTCGGGCTGGATTTCGGAGGTGGCCATCGGATCCATCATGCGGTTCGGGCACAGCGTCTGGGCAAGATGGGCTCGAGGGTCCAAAGGTATAGACGGCTGGCCAAAGCGGGGGGCAGAACAGTCAAGTTGGTCCAGACGGGCCTCAAGCCAGGGACGCTTTGGGCTGTCGGGGTCCACGGGATCAACGACGCGCAGCTTCTCAAAGCTAGCCTGTTGGCGCGAGCGGGATGCATATTCAGGCACAGGTCTCTCTCGCTCGACCTGATGCTGGCAGGCCGCCAAGTTGACCCCGCGTGCGAGTGCAACCGTGGGCCTATAGATTTTTGTGTATGCAAGCGCTCTGGGACGGTTGGGCACCAATATCTGACATGGCGCGTCTCCTGAGCGGTGCGTGGGCTCGTTTGTTAGTTGCTCCGGGCTCCAGGGTGTGGTCCGACATTCGGGGGCCCGCTTCGGCCCCAGTGGGCGCGATGATCCGTTTAGGATGGAGCTGGGCAGCCCGTTTCGTTGGCAGACCCACCGAGGGCCCGTGTCCATAGAGGAGATTTCGCCAAAAGATGGAGGTAAGTTGGCTGACGAGGCCACAGAGCGCTGGAATTTGTCAACAAGTTCTGGCTAAGCACCCGTCGTGGGCTTCGCTCTGTCCTCGCCCTCCGCTCCTGGAGCCTCTGAGGTCCCTCCTCCCTTCCTCTCGAGGCCCTGACTGGACCCCCAAGCATCAAGGGCTCCTCAAGTGCTTGTCTGCTGGAGGTTTTTGGTCCCAGGAGAGACTATGCAATGCGGGCGGGGCGGTCAACCCTGACTGCATGATCTGCAAAAGTCGGGGCACGACATGGCACAGGTTCTACGGCTGCCCCGCCCGTGGTGTTTTTCGCCGCGAGTATACATGTGAATACGGGTGGCAGGCCAGATGCTTGAGCTAGCGCATTCGGCCGCCGACATCTCGTTGTTTTGGACGAGGTTTCTTGCTCCTGACCTATCCTGGCTGTTGCCAGACCCGTGCATGGAAGAGCGAGTTGTCTGGACCTTGCGGTCGAACGACCTGCTCCTCGATGTGCATGTGTTCGGCGATGGTCCAGGCCTGCATGGGCGGCATAGCCTACTCAGGCGGCGTGGTTGGGGATTGTGTTCGCTGGGTGTTTTTCGGAACGAAGTCGCCAGGATGCATGGGCCACTGCCTTCTCTCTTCCAGTGTGTGCCCGCCGCGGAGCTGTTTAATAGGTATATGGGTGCTCTGATGAAGTTTCATACCGTTTGCAAGCCGTTGGTTGACGTTTGGCGCCAAGGGCTCGGCGCTGGCACTGCGGCCAGCGACCCGATGGCGATCCTCTGGAGGGAAGTCTGGAGGTTGGCGGCGGATCGGGGTCTGGAGGCGGTGGAGGTCTCTCACGTTGAGGCTCACACACCGCACTCGGCTGTGGTGGAAGGGCGTGTTGCACCTTGGCAACGTTTCGGTAATGCCAGGGCCGATGAAGCAGCCAAAGTAGGAACCACCATGCACGCGGAGAGTGTCCCCTTGCGCGAGGCGCATGGGTCATCGATCCAGGCGGTGAAGATGGTGGCGCAGTTTTGCATTCGTGTCGCGGCCAGGATCGGTTCGATCATTGGACCTGATGCCCAGGCAGTCGTGCTTGGGAGGGCTATCGGCACCATCGAAGGTGTGTTGGGCCCTACCAGGCCGCACTCTAGGTTCGACCCTGCGGTCGCTCGGATGGAGAAGAGATTTCGCTGCATGATTTGCCTCAGATAGGCGACATCTCG
>CAUYUJ010019946.1:0-50000 GCA_963575745.1 Prorocentrum cordatum | reverse complement strand
GGAATGGGATCTGAGGGATAGATATTGGGAGGGCAGGAGGAAGCTTGCATGATGTTAATGGTGATCATGCTGCTGATGATGATGATGATGATGATGAGGAGGAGAGGGCGGAGGAGGAGGAAGAGGACGAGGAGGAGGAGGTTGGGCACAGCAGAGTCGGGGCAGAAGGGGGACGCGTAGGATGGGGAGGGTCTGAGGAGTATCATAGTGATGATGATGCTGCTGCTGATGATGATGAGGATGAAGCTGAGGATGCTGATGCTGATGATGATGACGACGATGATGATAATGCTAATACTGATGATGCCGTTGACGATGATGACGATGCTGATGATACTGATGATGCTGATGATGACGATGCTGATGATGCTGATGATGATTCTGCTGATGATGATGCTGATGATGATGATGATGATGCTGATGATGATGATGATGGCGATACTGATGATGTTGATGATGATGAAGATGCTGCTGCTGATGACGATCTTGGCAATGTTGGTTATGCTGATGCTGGTAATACTGAGGATGTCGAGGATACTGAGGATGCAGATGAGGAGGATGAGGCGGATGCGGATGGTGCTGATGGTGATGCTGAGGAGGTTGCGCATGCTGATGCTGATGATGATGCTGATGATGCTGCTGAGGATTATGCTGATGTTGATGCTTCTTATGATGTTCATGCTGATGCTGCTGATGCTGCTGACGCTGATGCTGGTGATGCTGAGACTGATGCTGATGATGCCGACGACGGCGGTGCTGACGACGCTGATGCTGATGATGCTGATGCTGATGCTGCTGATGCTGATGCCGCTGATTCTGATTCTGATGATGCTGATGGTGATGCGGATGCTGATAATGCTGAGAATGATGATTATACTAATGATGCCGATGCTGATGTTGATGATGCTGCTGATGCTGATGATGATGATGATAGTTATGATGCTGGTGATGGCGATGCTGCTGACGAGGCTGATGATGATGCTGCTCATGATGCTGCTGATAGTGATGAATATGCTGATGATGCTGCTGCCGATGATGATGATGAGGATGATGATTATTCTGATGATACTGATGCCGATTATGATAACGACGATGTCGATGATGATGCTGATGATGACGATGATGATGATGATGCTGCTGATGATGATGATGATGATGCGGCTGAGGCTGCTGCTGATGCTGATGCTGATGCTGCTGCTGATGCTGCTGATTCTGGTGATTCTGACGACGACGATGATGATGATGATGATGATGATGACGACGATGACGATGATGATGATGATGATGATGATGATGATGATGATGATGATGATGATGATGATGATGCTCGTGATGATACTGCTGATGATGACGATGCTGCTGACGATGTCGATGCTGCAGCCTCTTGGTCGAGTGAGTGAAGTACCTTTCCGAGCGAGCGGGAACGATGCCAGGCGATTGATTTTTGGAATCATTAGCAAAGGCAGGTTACGCCATTCTTGCTTGCCTGGGCCGAACAGCTATGTATCTTCGTCGTCGTTCTCTTCGAACGCGCAGATTCTAATGATGAGGCTAGTAGCTGCACATGTTCCTAGGGCCCAGGGTCAACTGCACATGCCTCTCATGAGGATCCCTCTAAGGGCTGGAAGGGGTGTAAGGCTAGACGTCGTACCTACTACAAGGCTTACTGTCATGCAATCGATCGCACTACACACTGTAGGGTGCAACTGTATAGAAAGGGACAGGGCAGGAGATGACAAGGGATGGTATAGCTCAGGCAACATTGGCTAAACTGTTGCTGCTGGTGCTGCTGCTGCACCATCCCAAAGCAAAATAACAGCGGCCACGCATACTATTAACATATGACCAAATAAAGAAATAACAGAGCCAGATGTAGTCACTCAGCCTCCCTGGCATCGGGGTTGCGGCCTTCAGCAGTATCTGCACTACGTCGGAGAAGATGGCGCAAGGATCCCAGCTCACGAGAGCCAACACGGAGGTGGCAGCCTGTACATTTTTCTATTACGCGTAGAAATAGCATCCTCATGGTCGGCCGTCACATGCTTGAGCAGCTGCTCTGCTTTCTCTCCTTTCTCCCCCCTTGCCAACAATCATTGGCCTTGCGGAGTTCGTTCCATGCACTTTGCTTGACTTTTGTGATGCTGCTAACTGCAACACATAACTCCTTCGCTCAGCGCAGGGGCTTTGGCCAGCCGTCGAACGTCATCCCCGAGTACAGGAAGATATTCTGGGTCCTTTCCTCGTCTGAGTCTGAGGTCTCGATATCGAGGGACGCCTCGTACCAGCCCTGGCTCTGCCGTGCACGAATCACCTCCTCCCGATGGGCCTTCCGCCAGCATTCCTCGACGTACCACAGCAGGGGGCCGACTGTCGGGGATGTCATCGTGTTCAGCTGCACCATGCGTTTAAGTCACCGATGGGCTCGAAAGGCATGGTACTCACGAACAGTCGTTTGCACCACTTCGTCACGTTTCACGTCGAGTATAGACAGGGCCATTGCTGACAACGGGTTCGAAGAGGATAGTTATTGAGGAGGAAAAGACACGCGTACTCGCTGGACTCTGCGTTGTTCCCGCCGGGTGCGGGTCGCTGTAGATTCTTGAACGCCTCGAGGAAATGCTACGGAAATAGCTGGAGGGCCATGAGCTCGGGCGTGTCCGTTTTTTTATTGTGAAGCCAACCGCTGAAATAGACATTCACCGGGAAACGGAGCCTCTGGGAGCCCTTGGAGCACCACATCGTTGATAGCCAACCATTTTAAAAAAGGCCATACAAGAGCAATGATTTTAGCAGGAATGATATCTGGCAGGCTAGCAATTTTCCCTAACGTCCACCTTTCATCCTCTCTAGGTGTCTTAGCCATTCGTAAACTTCTGTCAGCTTTGCGTAAGTTTGTACGCTTTTGCGCATTCGGCGCAGCACATGGTTCTCCAGGACTTTTGTCAATCCATTTCGCTTTAGCGGTGGGGCATGCTCGAGCAATATTCACAACTTCGTATCGTCGGGAGTCGCGCCGGCGTTCAGGTAGGTATGTACGTGCCAAACTCTCCATCTTCCGACACACCATTTTCGCACTCCACTTCTCGTGGGTCTTCCACGACACATAGGCCCAGCTTCCAAACGTAGCAGGGCCACAGTATCGCAGCTCGACGGTGCGGGTCACCGTCGACGGGCGCCAAACAACGATCTGTCAGTTGAGAAACGAAGCTGCCTCGGAGCTGTTGCAATGGCGAGCGGGTAGGTGTTAACACAACCGTGGAGAAACAAGCTTCAGCAAGTAATTGAATCTCCACGCTCTTTGGCAGTTTGGGTCGAACGAGTCTCTCCAAGCCAGGGAATTATCCTTGGATCTGGTATTTCGCAAAATGAGCTCGCAATCCTTCATCAAACTGTGTTGCCAGATTCGCAGTACATGATGGTAGCGGAGCGTTCCAATACTGGTGTGCCCATGCTACACTGTGTGGGAGCGGTTCATCGTCAGCATCACGTAGCCGTCGATGTAGGCCGACTGAAACAAGTAGTGCCGCATCATTTTGTTGATATCTATCCTCAGAAACCAAAGGGAGCTTCGATCTATGCGCTTGTAGGTCATAACTGGGAAACAGTTGTAGGTATGTGCCAGGAGCATCTCGAGTAGCTTCATCAAGATGACGCCGTATGATATCTCGGCATCGCATGACTACGACGTCAGGGGTGGAAAACGAACTACTCTTGTCGGCAAGATAATCCCAGCCTGCAAGCTATATTCCGGTTTTCTGCGTGCTCGAACTTTGGCTTCGTGTGGTAGGTGTTTACGTGCATCTAATTGTCTGTGGGTGTACGAGTCAACATTGCCTTGTCGTCATTGCTTTAAGACATCCAAACGTGTTGACAGCTCTCCAAGAGACGGCGCCAACCATAGCGTATACCCTCGAAAGTAATGTATTCATCAACCGCCGCTTTGCTAAAACCAAGCTTATTTTGCCATTATCGCACCAACATAGCGAAATTCTCATTGGAGGCATGGAGGCGCTGGACCTCTCGGGGATCCACCATTCCCCTTCTCCTTTTCCTCCTGCATCTTCTTCTCATCGTCGTCCTCCTCCGCGTCCTCCTCCTCCCCCTCCCCTCCCCCCTGCCGCTCATCCCTCTCGGCGCTCCTCCTCCTCCTCCTGCTCCTCCTCCTCCTGCTCCTCCTCCTCCTCCTCCTCCTCCTCCTCCTCCTCCTCCTCCTCCCCCTCCCCCCGCTGCTGCTCCTCAATCCTCGGTGCTCCCCCCCCCTCCCCGAGCGCCCCGCTGTCCCCCCCCCCCTCCCCCCCGATGCCCGCAGGACGACGAGCCCTGGACGCGCGTCGAGGCGCGCCGCCCCGCCTCCGCCTCGGCGCCCCGCGGGGCCCTCGGGGAGGCGACGCGGCGCGCCCCCCAAAGGCAGCAGCAGGGCGGCCCAGGCCTCCCCGCAGCGAGCCTGCGGCAGCCGGCAGCGTGTCCCCGGAAGTGCGTCTTGCTCCCTCCTCCTGCATGCGGGCCAATTCTAGGGGAACGAAGAGTGGCATTAACATGCAAACTCGGAGGTCCGCGCGGATTTCTCGGATCCGCGCTGGACCCCCCTGGCGGCGCCTCCAGCGCTGAGTTTTTATGTTTATGCCATTTTCGTTCCTCTGAATTGGCTCTTCGGTTGCTCCGAATCGCTTCCCGCTTTTATGCAGTATACCTCGGCCTCGCCGCCGACGTAGAGAGTGTCCCAGAAGCGCTGTCCCACTCGTTCCCTCGGGGCTCCAGAGGCGGGGGTCGAGGCAGACGGGGGTCAGCCAGAGCGCCGGATCTTGCAGGATCCTGCAGGCCCAGGGTCGCATTGACCTGGGTTTGAGTGCAGGATCCTGCAGGATCTTGCAGGATTCTGCGAGGCCTGACTGACCCAGGTCTGGATTGACCCGGGTCAGTAGATCCCCGAGTTTCCAACAACGTGTGCCAGAGGCCTCTTTGCAGCTCCCTGGAAGCTCTCTGGAAGCCTCTGCGAAGCTCCTTCGAAGCTCTCTTCCTGGGCTCCTGCGAAGCTCCTTTCTGAGGCCTCCCGGATGGGGGGTCGGAGTAGATGGGGTCAACGCCGACAAGGAGTCTGCCTTCTTCACATGCACATTCGCTCGCACTTTCTCGGGATGCGTGCTTTTCTGGACAACCTGCATGGATTTCCGGACGCGCGGCCAGAACTCGAGGGCTTCCGCCTCGCGTCTACGGGCGGCTACAGTGCAGCGTTTTCCCGACGAAGCCTGCACCTGCATGTCGATGCCCTCCGCCGCTACTGCGGCCAAGTGGCGCGCCCGCAGAGCCGCGACCACAGCGTCGAAGATGCGTCTGCGATGAGGCCCAATGTGGAGCCCGACTTGCTCCACGCCCGCAGCGCCGAGGCATCACCGACGTCGACGATGCATCGCCAGTGCATCGCCGATGCTTTGGCGATGCGGCGCGATCCTCCGACCCCCATATACTCGGACCCCATCCAGGAGGCCTCTCGAAGAGGCGGGTCGAGAAGTGGGATGTCGCTCGTGAAAACGTGCGTTCCTAGGTATTCCTGGGGCTTCAGGGTGAAAGCACGGCCACGTGTACTGTAGTGTATGCTTTACAAGGGGTCGTGGCCGTGTGACATGGGTGAGAGAACGTTCCATGTGCACCGCTGTGTGTTTTTACAGGGGTCGTGGCCTTGTGACAGGGGTGAGTGCGCGGCCATGTATGTGCACCGCAGTGCGCATTTTTTACGTTGGGCCGTGGCCGTGTGACAGGGGTGGGAGCGCGGCCATGTGTACCGCAGTGCACTTGGTACACAGGGATTGTGGCCGTCCAGGCCATCGAGGCGAGACCACGGTTCCTGAACATATTGTGAGGACGTCCCAGGCGAAACGGCGGCCGCACTGGTTGCAGGGCCAAGTGTCCTCGTGCTCCCCGTCCCCCTTGGTGGACTCTTGTGTGGTTCCTTCGTACTTCTATCCGAACCCTTTTTAGCAAGACGCTATTCTGTCGAGCACGCCTCCAGCCGGATGTGCACGTATTTTGCTCTGTGGAAGTAACCAAGGGCCCATTTCGATCCGATCGATCCGATTCGATCCGATTCGACCCCGACATTCTAATGAACCGACGCGGCACGATGCTTGCATGGCGCTGTCACTCGATTTTGACCCCGTGCCGATGCAGCCCGATCCCGATCGGACTTCCGATACGATGCTCAGTGGTCCTTGCGTTGTTCTGTGAAGAGTCGTGCGGCACATGCTTTCGTGGAAAATGTTGTCCGCGGGGAGCCCGAGGGGATGACCTGGGGCAAGGCACGGCAGGGCAGGGACGGGGGTAGGGCAGGGCGCGGGTGAGAGGCAGGGGATCGGGATGGATCACGTGGAGGAGGAGGGAGGAGAGAACGAGGAGGAGGTAACGAATCACTACTTTTCAAACCACCCAAACCCAAACCGAATGTCCCAGGCCTCTCTACATTTCGGATTTGGGGGGGTACGGATTCCACTGTGTGTTTCTCGATGTTCCAGAGCGTACCCCCACTAGAATTTGGCAGGCCCAACGGCGACTTCTGGTTGGGTTGGGGTGGCCTGGTGGGTAGTCCAAAAAAGGTACAGGGTCAAGCCTGGACTCTCTGGGCCCCTGCGACTGGGGATGTGTGCAGGACCGCGCGGCACTCTGGACACTTTCGGCCTGCCTGGGGCGCCCCTCGGGCACCGAGGGGCGAGAGGAGGGCCCCGCGCTGCTGGCTGGAGCTCCCCGAAACAAACAAGAGCCATGCGAGGGGGATCGGGGGCTGGGCTCTTCAACCCAGCCCGAGCTTGGATGGTCTCCAGTCTACCTGCTTCTGGACGGCAGACGTCTGGGGCCTGGCCACAGGCGCCTATAGACACAAGCGTCTATGGACACAAGCGGCTAGAAGGTGTCCGCTCTCACGTTCTAGCCACCAGCGTCTACGGACACGCCTGGGTGTCGTGTCGTGCATGGACACACTCGGGGTGGAATCGTCTACAGACAACGCGGCCGTTGCGTTCGCCGCAGCACAGGGCCGGAGAACAGGCATATCCATCCACGACGTGTCCCTGCTCCAGAGCAGGCCCCGCGTAGTACTCCAGGCCCGAGCCACGCTCTCCGGGAGGCGAAGCTGGCGAGGGAGGCGGAGAGAGCACCCGCCTCAAACGTCGTCGGAATGCCAGCCCTTCGTGCGCGCACGCGCCGGCGCGCGCGGCGCGCGCGGGGCGGTGGCGCTCCTCGTTCCTCGAACCCCCCTCCTCATTTTTTTTCCCAACCCTCCTGTGTTGGGTACTCGTTTTGAATGGAGCAGTGTGGTCTCCACCTCCTGCTCCTCCCCTCCTTCTCCCTTCTCCTCCCCTCCTCCTTCTCTCCTGTTTCCTGTGTTCCCCTCTCCTCTTCTCTCGTGCCGTCGGGCTGCGATCTGCGCAACTGTCGCCACTTTCGTGGGCTCCTGGGAAGCCCAGCGGAGGTACTTCTTACGCGGATCACCACGGGACCTCGCCGCCCCTGGGGGGCTGCGATCTGCGCAATTGTCGCCATTTTCGTGGGCTCCTGGGAAGCCCAGCGGAGGTACGTCATATGCGGATCACCACGGGACCTCGTCGCCCCCCCGGGGGGCTGCGATCTGCGCAACTGTCGCCACTTTCGTGGGCTCCTGGGAGGCCCAGCGGAGGTACGTCATACGCGGATCACCACGGGACCTCGCCGCCCCTGGGGGGCTGCGATGTGCGCATCTGTCGCCACTTTCGTGGGCTCCTGGGAGGCCCAGCGGAGGTACGTCATACGCGGATCACCACGGGACCTCGCCGCCCCCGGGGGGCTGCGATCTGCGCAATTGTTGCCCTTTTCGTGGGCTCCTGGGAGGCCCAGCGGTCTACCCCATTCGGTCGTCTACCCCATTCGGTCATGTGATGGTTTCCGTTCGGGCGCATAGTTCCCCACTCGGGCACGTGATCGTTTTCTTGGCAGTCCATTCGGGCACGTCGTTGCTTCCATTCGGGCACATACTCGCCTTCATTGCAGTGCCATTCGGGCGCGTTATCGTTTCCATTCGGGCGCATTGTAGTTTTCATTCGGGCGCCCATTCGGGCGCGCCATTCGGGCGCTGGCTCGGGCGCGAAACGCGCTGCGGCCGAATCCGCGCGCGGTTCCCCAGAAACGGCCGGGTTGCTTCGATCGCATTTAACACTTGTTGCCGCAAACCGCCCGCCGCCCCGAGGTCGATGATCGGCGTTAGTCGTGCCGCGGTCTTGGGGTGCCAGCGTTGGGCTTCGCGGTTGTGGGCCACTTCCGCGGGCGCCGTTGGAGGTCGCGGTTCATCGCCCCGTGGCCCCCGGCGGTGAACGGGGCGCCAGGGCGCGTCCGGGGCCGACGGGTTGCGCGAGGGCATCCCCCAACAGGATCTCTCGGGGGGCTGCTTGGGGGCCTTTTCTTTGACCTTGTTCATCCGCCGCCCGTCGTTGAAAAGGCGAGCGCGTCGGGGAGGGGGGGCCATGCAAGGCGGTTGGATGGGGCGAGGGCGCGGAGGGTGGGCGGGGGGGCGGGCGCGCTTGGCCCCCCCCCACGAGGCTACCAAACGCCTTGAGGCAGCTCGCGGGCGCGTCCAGGGCGCCGCCGAGGGGGCCCGAGAGACCTCGCAGACGGCCCAAGGGGCTTCGTTCCAGCCCGAGCGAATTCCGAGACGACCCAAGACGGGCCAAAACGGGCCCCATTGGAGCTCTCTCGCGGCTGTTAGAGCGGCCCCGCGGGATTGTGCGAGGCCGTGTTGGGGGCTCCGAGAAGCCCGGCCACCCGCCGGGAAAACGCTCCAGGGGGATGTCCCGCGTGCTCCGCATTGCAAGCTTGTTGGTGACCTTTGGGAGTTTTCTCGCGCCCCGGAATAGCCCGAAGAGGCTCCCCGCTTGGGCCCCGAAGGGCCGCTATGTCAAGTCTCTATTGGACTCCCATGGCCCTCTCGTAGCGATTTTGATGCCCCCTGGGGGCCTTCCTCGGCCCGGTGCCGGGGTGTTTTCGGGGCCTCAAGGCGGATCCAAAAGGGCCCGAAGAGGGCATTTCAAGCAGTCATTTTGAGGGGGGCAAAAAGGATTGCGTTGCTGTTCGCGGCCTTCGGTCTTAGTTCCCTTTTGAGGTCCTCTCGGAGTCTATCGGGGCCCTGCAGGGCCCCTCTGGCTCCTCCCAGGCAGTCTTGGGCCCCAACGGGGGCTCCGAGAGGCCCCCCCAATGGGGTTTCGAGGTGGCTCGATGTCGAAGCGCGCGGTGCGACTTGAAATCGAGACCTCTCGGTGTTTTCTTGGATCCCCCCCGGGCTTCTCTCGGGGCTCGCAGGGGCCGTCTCGGGGGCCCGGGGGGACGCGGGGAAGTGTCGTTTCGAGCTCCTCTGGGCGGGGCTTCGCCGGGTGCTCGCAGGGGTCGCTCTTGACACCTTCTTGGGGCTCTTTCGGGGCCTTCCTGGGTCCTGTCGGGCCCCTCGGCCCTTCTTCGGACATCCTCGATGGCCGTTGGAGTGGGGGGTGGGGGGCGACGGAGAGGGCGGGGGAATGCTTGGGGAAGGGCGGCACCTGATGACCAACGGGGGCGGAGGAATAGGAAGAGGGGGGGCCATGTTGAGTGGGGGCATCAACGGGAGACCGACAGATCGACCACCGACCGCCGATTAGCCGACCAGCAGACCGACTACCACCGACCGGCCAGCAGACCCACCGACTCCCACAACGACCAAACGACGACCCACCGACCACCGACCAGCAGACCGACCAGCAGACCGGCAAACCAATGGGCCGAACGCCGCGCCGGCCGACCAACCAGCAGACCAGCAGACCGACCACCGACCGCCGACTAGCAGAGCAGCAGACCGACTGCCACCGACCGACCAGCAGACCCACCGACTCTCACAACGACCGAACGACGACCCCACCGACCACTGGCCAGCACACCGGCCAGCAGACCGACCAGCATGCCAGCAAACCAACAGGCCGAACGCCGCGCCGGCCGACCAACCAGTAGATCAGCAGACCGACCACCGACCGCCGACTAACAGACCAGCAGACCGACTACCACCGACCGACCAGCAGACCCACCGACTCCCACAACGACCAAACGACGACCCCGCCGACCTACCAGCAGATTGACCGGCAGACCGGCAAAGCAGCATACCGCACGCCAGACCGACCGACCGACCAGCAGAGCAGCAGACCGACCCCCGCCCGCCGGCCAACAGACTGGCCAACCTACGACCGACCAGCGACCAGCAGACTCACCGACTCCCACCCTTCACACCGAAAGAGCTAAACAAGGCGATCAAAGGTCTCCGGCTTGGCAAAGCCCCAGACAAGAAAGGCCTCCGTGCAGAGATGCTCAAAGAAGGCACAGAGGAACTCAGAGGTTCACTTCTCCACCTCTACAACACGATCCTGCAGCGCGAAGCCCCGCCGCCGGCCTGCTGGAAGAGCACAGTCATCACAGTCATACCAAAAAGTGGAGATCTCGCGCTTCCACAAAACTACCGCCCCATTTGCACGATACCATTGTTGTACAAGCTCTTCAGCCGACTACTGTACAACAGGCTACAACCGACGCTTAACTCACACCAGACTGCCGACCAGGCGGGCTTCAGACCGGGCCACTCGACCACTGACCACCTCTTCACCTTCCATTTTTTGCGCGAGCGCGCAAACGAATGGGGCCAAAACCTCTGGGTCGCAGCACTTGGCTTCGAAAAAGCTTTCGATTCAGTTGAGCACAAGAGCATATGGGCAGCACTGAAGGCACAAGGGGTCCAACCTGGATACGTCGCACTACTCCAACAGCTCTATGAGGGTCAGACAGCCACGGTGAGGACAGACGTCAGCAGCAGACCCTTTCGCCTCCTGCGGGGCACGAAGCAGGGAGACCCACTCAGCTCCCTACTCTTCAACGCTCTTCTACAATACATCCTTGGACCGCTGGTTTCCGAATGGCAGCAAAAAAGGAATGGAGTTGAATTGGGATTCGCGAGCACCACCACGCTGACCAACCTACGCTTCGCCGACCACGTGCTCCTGACCAGCCAAACTCTCCCGCGCCTGACAGCGATGCTTGACGACATTGTGCGCGCGACGAGGGTGCACGGGCTCGAACTGCACCCGAGCAAAACCAAAATACTGAGCAACCAGACGAGAAGGACCGGAAGGGCGAGCTCACGCACAGCACGTTTCCAAGACATGGAAATAGGAATCGTTCCATACGACGGCAGTATCAAATACCTCGGCCAATTGATCAGCTTCCATGAACCAACGGCAACGGAAATCCACCACCGCACGCGAGCTGCATGGGCATCGTTCACGTCTCGCAAGCAGGAGCTGACCAACAAACACTACCCACTGGCTCACCGACTCCGACTTTTCAGCAACACTGTAGCACCAACAGCGTTATACGGAGCAGAGACGTGGACCCTCACGGAGCCTCTACGGCAGCATCTACGACGCACACAGCGACGCATGCTTCGCATGATCGTCAGAACGCCACGGAGACGCACAACAAAGCAAGCCGGCCCTCACAGCGGCCAGGGACCGAATCTCGACGGCGCGAACAACGACGCACAAGACCACGAAGACCGCACCAACAGCACTAGTGACGACGCAGACAGCAACCCATCACAGCGTGATGCACCTGACACGCCTGACAAGCACAGCGAAGACGGCGAAGACAGCTCCACCGCAGACGGAATGGAACCATGGGTCGACTACATCCAGCGAGCGACGCGACGCGCAGAGCACCTCATGAAGCTTCACCACATCGACAATTGGGAGATGCTACACAAACGGAAAGTCTGGCGCATGGCTTCACGAGTCGCAACCCACGACTGGACGAGGTGGACATGGCGAGTGCTGCGCTGGCACCCAGTCCTCAACCCGCGCCAGCAGGGACACAGGCAGCACGGTGGCCAAAACAAGCGCTGGGACGACGAAGTCACCACTTACTTACGTCAACGCAGACCAGACCTCCACCGACCGCCCACGCAAGCCCATTCGAAAGGACAACCGAACGACATCACATGGACGCAAACAGCCCAAGACACCGAAGCATGGACAGCGCTCGAGCACCACTTCACCGACCTCACGTCGACCAACACCCGGGACTCAGACCAATGACGTGATCTCGCCCAACCCGCGCCGACACCGACACCAAGGACTTTCTTTTCCTCCTCCTCCCCCCCTTCACCTCCTAACCTTCTACATGTCTCGCATTGCATGAATCCAGACACCTCAGATCCTAGAGGTCATGGCCTCACCCACCTGGCCTGCCCTAGGCCCGGACGATGTCCGCAACGGTGGTCGCATCGCATCGCATCAACGGGAGACGAGAAGGAGGGCGGGGCGGGGGGCGGAGGGTGACCGCCTGCAGGTGAGACTTCAACATAGGAGGCGCCATTTTGAGCGATGTCGCGCAGCGACCCAGTGCTGTCCCTAGACGGCCCAGACAACCCCCGAAATGTTCCAACCAGGCCCTGAGAGGACCTCCAGCAGTGCTTCGAGAAGGGCTCTCGAATGTCGGGGCGGTATCGACTAAACCGTGCCGCCCTCAGGGGATCGCCCGGATCGCGTTCGTTTTTCTATGCCAGTGGCGTCTGCGCTTGGCGTCTCATGGGCCCCGCAATCGAGGACATCGTGGGTTGCGTGTGCGCGTGTCTTCGCGCGGCTGAATCGCGCGGCCTCTTCGAGAACAACTGCATCGCCCAGGAGTCTCCCTTTCGTCCCGCCTTGCCGCAATGGCGTTATGAGGGGGCGCCTCGTTGCGTGCTTGCGCCCGACCTCCGCCTCTTGCATTGCGACCCTGTTCCCGCGCGCGCGCCCCCGATATCCAATCGTCGGTGCGTCGCGCAGAAGAGTTGACATGTTGGCGGCGTTTCCGCGCGCGCGCGCCGCGCTCGACCCCGAGCTGCGCGCTTGCCGCCGCGCCCGCCTCGCGCGGCCCAATCGGGCCTTCGCGCCGTGTCAGAACCGACCGGGCGGTGCGCGAGAGCACGCACGCGCTTTCGTCCGGGCGACCTCGAGCATGCGATGATCGCGCCAACGTTGTAGCCTCCAGCCGCCGCGCGCACATCCGCATGCGATGTGCGCCGTTGTCGTGGCGACGTTGGCCCCCGATCCGCGGGCAATGTTGCCCTCGCAGGCTGATGCGCAGGCGCGAAAAAACAACGCGACGCCGCGTAATCATTGAAGCATCGTGCATTCAATTCGGGAACCATTCGGGCGCAGTTCGGGCGCCATAAGTTACTTGGGCCTGTTCGCTTACGAATCAAGCGCAAGTTCCTTGTGGAACCTACACGCGCTCCGTTTCTCATTGCGATTATTCGGACGTTTATTATGTATGTATATATACATATGTAAGGACACACATATATATGCATACATATATATATAAATGTATATATATAGACAAAATCGCGTTCTATGGAATCCGTTTTTTATTTAAATAGGGTTTCTTGTAAACATCCTATTATAAACCAGGTTTGTCTGTAGAGTCCACGGGCGTAATATCATATTGAATAGTTGTTGTATGTGGTATCTTGAGGTGATCCACTTTCACGGTGCTGGTATTTTGGCGCACGCAGGCAATGCGGTGCACGGGGGCGCTGTTGCGCACACGGCTGTTGCAGTATACAGGCTGTGCGGTGTGCAAAGGCGACGTGGTGCTGCAGTGCACGCGGTTGTCGTGGTGTACGGAGGCAGTGTGGTGTGTACACACGTGGCGCTGCGTTGCACGCAGGCATTGGGCATTGTCGTCTACAAAGGGAGTGCGGTGCACACAAGTGATTGATGCGCCAGTGTCGCGGACGCACCCTGGCGGGCGCACGCCACGGCCGCCGTTACTGTTACACTCCCGCCCGACCCCCCCCAAAGTAAACGTTACCCGGGAAACAAACGTGGGCAAGAAGAAACATGTCTTTTTGAGCTGATGCTGGAGTATCTTTGTGCTTTTCGGACCTTTCGATTCCTTCGTGGGATTCACTCATCTCGTTTGATCTGCACCTGGCCAAGCTCATGGTCATCGAGTGTGTTTGGTTCTGCAACGTTCTGATGTTGATTCCCACGTCGGCGACTTGCTTGTTCGGCGTGATCTCGAAGCTGACGATGGTCTCGTGGGCCTTCTTCAACACATATTACCTGCTCTCTCCGATTGCCTGCGAATCATGATCGCCCCTGCCAAGGTCCACATTGTGCGAACCTTGTCATGTCCATTTGGCAGTATATTGAACACATAAAAGGTATCGGTGGACGAAGGCGCTCCGCACACGTAAAAAGCTGGTGGATACGTTCTCGTCGTTGTTGTTCCTCGTTTGCTTTTCCTTCTACATTCATATTTTCATACGTAGTACGTAGTCGTAATCCCCCATCCATTGCTGGAATCGTTGTTCCGTAGGGCGTCGCACGAGGGGAAGGGACGGAGGGGAAGGGGGATAAGGATGAGGCAAGCGTAGGAGGAGGGGGGTGGGTATGTGGGAGGGGGACGAGGAGGGGAGAAGGGGGGGAGGGATGGAGGAGGGGCTATTTTTTCGTTGGGATGATTTTTGGTTGTAAAGCGAACTCGCAGGCAAGAGCAGAGCTGGCAAGAGGTATGGGCAGCACCTCTCCACCAACGACTGACGCAGGTGGGGATACGCCAACACCAACATTAAGTGAAAGGCTTCCCTGCCGTAGGGCGCTGTCCACTCCACAGTCGTTTCAATCTACCACTGGCCGTGCGCGGGCTGGCAGGCACGCGCGCCTTGGCAGTAAGTGCGTTGCCGCTGCTCCTGCGCGAAGCGGCGACAGTTCTTGCAGAGACCGTGGTCCACCCTGAATACAAGTCGGTGGTCCTTGTCTCGAGCTAGTTGTATCAGGAGTGCCCGATCCTCCGCGGGCGGCGGACTAGCCGCCAGGCGCTGCTTGGCCTTCCGGCGCCTCCAGAACGGCATACTCCGTTTTCTTTGTGTCCTCCACCTCGCGGCAAAGCGCTCCAAGGCGGACATGAAACTCCAAACTGTCCTTCACTCAGTAGTAGCGGGCCCTGTATGCCTGCTGCTCCCGCTCGGGGTGTTGGACAGACGCGGCTCCGCGTTTCGCAGACTTGTCTGCGGTAGCTCTGCCCTCAAATATGCGTCGCCCTCGAGGCAGAAGGGAGGGAAGGAGGAGGAGGAGGACAGAGGAGGGCCGGGCTGCTCAGCGGGGGGAGGAGGGGGTTGGTGGAGGACGAGGGAGGAGGATGAGGAGGAGGACCCCTCATGGCGACATTTGGAGAGGCCGCCCAAATGGTGTTGGAGCAGATGGTGTCGGAGGGTCGGGTCGCATCGTCGATGCATCACCGATGCATCGGCGAGACATCGGCGACGCATCGGCGACGTTGGTGTGGAGAAAATTGGGTTCCACATCGGGCCGCATCGCCGATGCATCGCCGATGCGCCGCGATCCTCCGACCCCATCTACTCAGACCCCATCTAGGAGGCTTCCCGAAGAGGCGGGCCGAGGAGTGGGAGGTCTGCTCGTGAAAACGTGCGTTCCCAGGCATTCCTGGGGATTCCTGGGCGTGATCGGGGTGAGAGCAGCACGGCCATGTGCACTGCAGAGTATGTTTTACAAGGGGGCGCAGCCGTGTGACAGGGGTGTGAACCCCATCTGCTCGGACCCCATTTTCATACCGGGTGGTCTGCTGCTGGCGGGGGCCCGAGGTGATCTTCTGGGGGGCGGCTGGGACGAAGGACGGGCGTCCGTACCGAGGAGACCGCCGACTTTGAGCCGATGCGGCGATCGCCGATTTAAACACCGATTCCAAAATATTCGGCGCGATTCCGATTTCGATCCAGCTTCGCGATTAGATGCTGGTCCTTACTGCCCTCCCCCTCGAGGCAAGACGAACAACCAACGAAGCATCAGCATTCCAGATTTGTTTGTGTTGTGTGTGTGTGTGTTTTTGTGGATAGCTTGGATCTGCGCTTGGGTCCGCGCGCTGGAGGTTTTCCTTCTTCCATCCCTTGGGCCGGTGTTCAGGGGAGTGATCTGAAGGGAGGGTGAAGACCGCTGCTTCTCAAGGGGCCCTTTAGGGCCCCGTTTGGACCTCTATTGGCTCCACAAGGGGCCCTTCAACTCCCCTTCAGGGCCGGCCTCTTTCTTCACCTCATTTATCCAGGAGGGAAAAACACAGACACAACTCATCGTCAATACCCCAAAAGACATTGAAAACAGGGGAGGTGGAGGGTAGGACAAACATTTCGAACATGTGTGAAGGTACCAGGATTTGTGCCTATTTTTTGTGCGTCCCTGGGCGCCTTCAGTAACACCCCGCCGACTCCTCTGTCCTCCTCCTCCTCCTCCTCCTCCGCCTCCGCCTCCTCCTCCGGCCGACCCGACGGACGCCTGCCCCGAGAGGCCACGGTCTCCGCGGAGGTGGCCGGGCTCCTGCTCTCGGGCGAGAGGGTCCGCTTGGGCAGCGCGCCAGGGTCGCTCGGGGGGGGGGCAGGGGGGCGAGCGCCTGGGCCTCGTCGGAGCTGCACGGGGGGAGGAGGATCGAAGAAGAGAGGGAGGAGGAAGAGAGATGGTCGAAGAAGAGAGGGGAGGAAGGGAAGAGAGGCAAGAGAGGATCGAGGAAGAAAGGGGTGCTCGAGAAGGGCGGAGGATCGAGGAAGAATGGGGGGAAGGGAAGGGAGCTGCATGGGGGGAAGGGAGGGTGATCGAAGAAGAACAAAAACGGCATAAGCATACATTTTGGGCGCGCCGCGCGGATTTCTTGGATCTGTGCTGCGGCCACCTGGCGGCGCCCGCCTCTGGCGCCGCCCCTGGCGCGCTCCCCTCGCCAGGGAGGGGGCTCTAGCCTAGATCCAAGAAATCCGCGCGGACCTCCAAAAGTTTATGTGTATGCTGTTCTTTCTTCCTCTAGATGAGGAGGGAGGAAAAATCGGACGGTGCTAGGACGAGGATCGATCCGTTCCAGAGCGTTCCGGAGCATTCTCAGATCGTTCTGGAGCGCTTTGGGAAGGCCGCGGCACCAAGGACACTCTCTGCGGCCGCCGGATCTCAGAGATTCTCGATTTATTCTCACCCGATTTTATCCTCGCCTTAAAACGGCAAGGTTAGGAATGACTAGTGGTATCGTCGATGTAGTGCTTGTACATCTGTATATATACACATAGATACATACATGCATCATTATATCACCTGGGAAGGACATGGGGTCCAAAAGCTGGGGCCTTGAATGTTCAATTTGTGTACGGGGCCTTCCAGACCTTTTCCCGGCTTTTCAAAAACAGTCTTAGGACTCCCCCTCAGAGGCCAGGAATACTGCAGAGTGCATGCATAAACGACAAGGAACCCCAAGGGCAGCTAGGACGCCTCCAAGACAGTTCAAAACAATTCAAAATTGCTGCCACCTGCGCCCAGAGGGCTGTTGGGGCTCCGATCGCCCTGTCTATATACATAGCTATGTCTATATGTATAGTATCGTATTGTGTTCGCATGAACGCATACACATGCATGTGTGCATATGTGTACACGCATTCATTTGCACATGCAGATATATGCGTACGTTCGTATATCCGCGTGCACGTATGTGTACATGGAACATTTGTATATACAGGGTGACATGTACAAACGGAGGTCCAAGGTGTCTCTTTTCCTTTCCTGGGGCTAGTCTTTCATGCCGAGGGCGGGTGGAGGTCGCCGCTGTTCCTGCCGCGCGACCCCGGGCAGGTGGTCGCTGGCCAGCAGGCTCGCTGCCATACCACGTCGTCGTCGTCGTCGTCGTCGTCGTCGTCGTCGTCGTCGTCGTCGTCGTCATGGTCGTTCTCGTCGTCGTCGTCGCTGCCTTCGCCCTCCCCCTTTTCTCTCCTCCTCACTCTCCTCTTTTCGTCTTTCCTCTGCTCACCGTCCAGGAGACCACCCGGCCATGCCCCCGGGGCGCCCGACAGTTCCAGGAGCTTCGTGGCTCGGGCGGGCCATTCATTGGCAGAGCACCTGGCTGCTCGCGGAGAGGAGCAACAACAAGAAATCATGTGGTTGCTCCCCCCCCCGCCCCAGCAGCCCCAGCTGTTCCTTCGATGATTCCCACCCGTCGTCCTCGACACCTGTTGCGCACACGGCGATCCAATCTCGGCCAGCGGAGGGCGCGGAAAACTCCAGAGAGTATGGGATCGAGAGGAGATCGCCATGAAGGAAAGGAGTCCCGGAGGATAAATGGGCCTTGTAGGTTGATGAGGAGTTCGAGGAGAAGGAGAAGGAGGAGGAGGACGAGGAGGAGGGGGAGGAGGAGGAGCAGGAGGAGCAGGAGGAGGAGGAGGAGGAGGAGGGGTAGGAGGAGGAGGAGGAGGAGGCGGAGGAGGAGGAGGAGGCGGAGGCGGAAGAAGTGCCCCCCCCCAAGGTGCCCCCCCCCCCAAGAGGCCAACATGTGGCCAAAAACTTAGTAAAATCAATGATTTGGCATTCTCGCCGAGGCCTCTTGGAGCATCTTGGATGCCTCTGGGGGGTCTCTTGGGGCCTCTTGGGGGTCTCTCGGGGGCCTCTTGGGTGCATCCTGGGGGCCTCTTGGGGCTTCCTGGCCACCTCTTGGGAGCCTTGGGGGCCATCTTTGGGCCATCTTGGGTAAGATCGATCACAGGATGGGGGGCACTAATTAGGGTCCCCCCCCTGAGGAGGCCAAAATGGGGCCAAAACCATAGAAAAACCAATGATGTTGGCTTCCTCGCCGAGGCCGTTTTGGACGCTCCGACACCTCGCGAACCCCCCTGTCCAGGTCCGTGGGGAGGGGGTAGGGGGAGGGGTAAACCCCTCCCCGAAGGGGAAGAAGGAGGGGTGGAAGAGGAAACTCTCTAAACCACCGACGCCCAGAGGGCTGGTGGGATTTGCCCGTCGATCTACGTTTGGATGGAACCGCTCAGAATCGGGCCCCAGGTTGGTCCATCGCCCTGCGTCGACTCTGGCGGCCCCCTGGGGCCCAGAACGTGGCTCCTGGACGCCGAAATGGACGGCCTCGATCTTTTTTTGTTCGTTTCTCTGTGCCCCGATGTGGCTGCCGCTCGCGAGGAGCGGATCGACCGCGTAGCGGGGCGGGCGCGAGGTCGCAGCCTCAGCGGGGCGTCCCCCTCCGGCCGTCGGTGGCCCGGTCGGACTGAGGCCCAAGTATTTGTCGGGGGCGGCCAAGAGGGGGGTGATTCCTACGGTGGGGGGGGATATCATGGCGGGGGCCATGATTTCCCCCAGATCTCATGGCGTCTCTTCTCATTTCATTACGTCCCTGGCCCCCCCCTGGGCAGCGCACGTGCCGCCGGCCATGATTTGCGCCCCCCTCTCTTGGACGCCCCCCTCTTTTGGCCGCTCGCGATACTTGCCGTTCAGCAATACCGCAATTTTGACGGAGCGGATGGGTGCGAAGACCAACAGCAGTTCTTGTCCATTGGATCGGAGTCGCTGTCGGCGTCGCCGCAGGCCTTGCCCATCTGAGGTAGAGTGGCCGCTTGCCCAACAACGGCCACTGCTGGGCATCGTGCTATCGAAGACGCCTACGGCGAATCGCCGCCGCCCCCTGCCTTCTAGACTCGCCCATGTGGGCGAGTGTTGTGGCTAGAGCTCTGCCAAGCTATCGGACCATGTGCTTCCCCAGCCGTTGTGGAAATCCTTCGGGGAACACTTAAGGGAGGATGGCGGGGACGATCAGCAGGAGGAGGACGAGGAGGAGGAGGATGATGATGAGGAGGAGGAGGGGGAGGAGGAGGAGGAGGAGGAGGAGGAGGAGGAGGGGGAGGAGGAGGCGGAGGAGGGGACATCTTGGGAACCTCTGGGACACTCGTAGGGCCTCAAGGGAGCTTCCTGGGAGCCTCGTGGAGGCATCTTGGGGGCCTCCTTGGGCCACTTGGGGGCCTTTGGGGGCTTTTCGGGGGCCTCTATTGGGCGTTTTGGTGGCTTCTTCAGACGTCATCGGGCCCTCCTGGGGTTGTCTTGGCGGCCTCTTGGACCGTTCTGGGGCCATCTTGGCGGCCTCTTGGGCGATCTTGGGTCGATCTTTGGGGGTTCTCGGGCCGTCTCGGGCCTTCGGAAAGCGGAAAACAAGTGCCAACATCCTTGAAGGAACCAAGGGAAAATCAATGATTTGGGCATCTTTGGGCCTTCGTGGAGGACCTCTTGGAGGCCTCTCGGGCCATCTTGGAGGCCTCTTGGAGGCCTCTGATGCTGTCTTGGGACTTCTTGAGGCCGTTTAAGGCCGTCTGGGGTGCATTTTGGGCCGTCTTGGAGGCATCTTGGAACCATCTTAACCGTCTTGGAGGCCATCTTGGAGGCATCTTGGAGGCCATCTTGGGCCATCTTGGCGGTCTTGAAACCCATCTTGAGCCGTCTTGGGAACATTTTTCGGCACATTCCGCGCCTTCCAGGTGGCCGGCGGGACGGGCCGAAGCCCCAGGGGAGAGTTCTTCCGGAAAAAAACCAAAACCAAAAACGAAAGGGCCTAGCACGCCGGGCACCCCTGTGACAAGCACAGGGGGCGGCTGATCGAAGACGCCTACGGCGAATCACCGCCGCCCCCTGCCTTTTTGGAAACGCCTATGTGGCCGACAGTTTGGCTAGAACTTGGCCAAGCTATCGAACCATGAGTTCCCCGAGTCGGTTTGGACAACATTCGGGGAACACGTGGGGAAGGAGGAAGAGGAGGAGGGGGAGGAAAAAGGAGAGGGAGGAGGAGGCCTCTTGAGAGCCTCTTGAGGCACCCTTGAGCTCTATTGGGCCATCTTGGCGGTCTTGGAGGCCATCTTGGCTGTCTTGGAGGCATCTTGGAGGCCATCTTGGCCGTCTTGAAGGTCATCTTGGGCGTCTTGGGGGCCTCTTGGGCTGCCTTGGGGCCTTCTTGGGGCCCTCTTGGGGGCCTCTTGGGCTGTATTGGGGCCATCTTGGAGGCCTCTTGGGCGCTCTTGGGGCGATGTTGGGGGCCTCTTTGGCCGTCTTGGGTCGGCGGAGAGCTGAAACGAAGAAAATGCCAAAATCTCTCAAAAGCCTTCGGGTAATCAATGATTTGGGCTATTTCGGGCCTTCCTGGAGGACGTCTTGGAAGTCTCTTGGGCCGTCTTCGAGGCCTCTTGCGGGCCTTTTGTGGGCAGTCTAAGGCTATCTTGAGGCCATCTGGGACCGTCTTGGGTGCATCCTGGGGCCATCTTCGCCGTCTTGGAGGCCTTCTTGGCTGTCTTGGAGGTATCTTGGAGGCAATCTTGGCCGTCTTGGAGGCCATCTTGGGTGTCTTGGGGGCCTCTTGGGCCGTTTTGGGGTTTTCGTGGGGCCTTCTTGGGGGCCTCTTGGGCTGTATTGGGGCCATCTTGGAGGCCTCTTGGGGGCTTCTTGGGCAATCTTAGTCCATCTTGGAGCCATCTTGGGCCGTCTTGGAGGCTTCTTGGACGAACTGGAGTTACCTTGGACTCTCTCGGGCCGTCTTGGAGGCCATCTTGGACCATCTTGGGCGGACTTGGAGGCCATCTTGGAGGCCATCTTGGGCCAACGTGGCCATCCTGGAGGCCATCTTGAGCCGGCTTGGAGGATTTTTCTGGTGTTGAGCTCTTGGGTGGTCTTGGAAGCATATTAAGGCCATTTGAGCGTCTTGGAGACCACCATGGCCATGTTGGAGACATCTTGGGATCCACCTTGGCCAATCTTGACGATCTTGGGGAGTCGTTTTTTTAATCCGCCCGAAAATGCGGAACTACCCAAATCCTTCCACTACTGTGGACAAATCAAGGATTTCGGCCTCTTCGGGCTTCCTGGAGGACCTGTTGGAGGCCTCCTGTGCCGTCTTGGAGGCCTCCAGGGGGCCTTTTTGGCAGTCTTGGGTCATCCTGAGGTTATTATAGCCCGCCTTGGGTACATCTTGGGCCGTGTTGGTGGCATCTTGCGTCTTCGCCGTCTTGGAGGGCATGTTAGCCGTCTTGGAGGCATCTTGGAGGCCATTGAGAGCCATCTTGACCTCATTGAGGACCATCTTCGAAACCCTGCCTTTTTGGATACCGCTATGTGGCCGAGAGTTGGGCTAGAGCCTGGCCAAGCTGTCGGACCATGAGTTCCCCGAGTCCGTTTGGAAAGCTTTCGGGGAACACGTGCAGGAGAGTGAACGTGAACAGGACGATGAGGAAGAAGAGGAAGAGTAGGAGGATGAGGCTTCTTGGGATTCTCATGGGGCAGCCTGGGGGCCTGCTGGGAGCTTCTTTCGAGGCCTCTTTGGGGCCTCCTTGGGCCTGCTGGGGGCCTTTGGAGGCTTCTTGGGGGCTTCTCGGGGGGCTCTTTGGCCGTCTTGGGGCGTTCCTGGCCGTCTGACGCCGTCGGAAGTCGTCTTGGGGCCCTCTCTGGGTCGTCTTGGAGACCATCCTGGGCGTCTGGGAGGCTTCTTGTGCCGTCTTACGTAGGGCCTCCTGGGGGAGTCTTGGGGGCCTCTTCGGTCGTCATGGGGCCATCTTGGAGGCCTCTTGGGCGATCCTGGGGCGATCTTGGAGGCCTCTTGGGCCGTCCTCAGCCGACGGAAAGGCCAAGAGACGCAAATGCCAAAATCCTTCAACAACCAAACGAAAATCAATGATTTCGGCCTCCTCGGGCCTTCTGAAGGACCTCTTGGATGCCTCTTGGGCAGTATTGGAGGCCTCTTGGGGGCCTCTGGGGCCGTCTTGGGCCATCTTGATGCCATCTTAGGCTGTCTTGAGTGCATCTTGGCTCGTCTTGGAGGCATCCTTGAGCCATCTGAGCCGTCTTGGAGGCCATCTTGGCCGTCTTGGATGCATCTTGGGGACCATCTTGGGCCGTCTTGGAGCCGTCTGGAGCAGGAAAGCCATTTGCAATCGGGTCTGGAAGAGTTTTCCCGACCTTTCGGGTGGCCGGCGGGACGCGCCGAAGCCCCAAGGGGAGTTCTTGTGGAAAAAGAGCCAGAACCAAAACCGAACGGTTCCAGCACGCCAGGCACCCCTGTGATGGATCAACAGGGGGCGGCGGACCTAGTGGCCTTCGGCCCGTTCCGCCACCGCGCCTGGGTCGTGCGTCAGAGTTCTCAGGGATGCTTCTTCGGGGCGCTCTCAGGGGCCTCTTGGGAGCAGTTTTGGGGCCTCCTGGGAGCTTTCCTCTGTGCCCACTTCGGTCGTGCCCCCCGCCCCTGGTCGGGCAGCCCCGCCCCCAGCGGCAGGCCGGCGAGTGCGTGCTGAGCGGGGCGGGCGTGCTCTGCCGCGGCAGCGGCGCGTCTGTCCTGGATGGGGGGGGCGCCCCGCCAGCGGCTCTTCCGCCGCCTCCTCCCCCCCCCTTCCTCTCTCCCTCCTCCTCCTCCTGCTCCGCCTCGTCCTCCTCTTCCTCCTCCTCCTTTTTCTGCGCAAGCCGCTAAGCGATCACACCTGTGGCGTCAGGGACCTGCCGACGGCAGGCGGGCAAGAGCAGACGCCTCCTCGTCCGCACGGACGGATGAGGCAACAAGGCAGGCGGCCTCGTGGAGCACGAGGACGAAACAGACAGGTTCGCAACAGGAGCGCGTAGAAGGAAGTGCAAGAACGGACCAGGGATTGTGGTGGGGACGAGATGGGGTGAACGCGAGCAACAGCACGAAGACAGAGGAAGCAGCAAGAAGAAGGTATACGTCAAACAGCAACATGATGGTTGAGCGGGGGAGCTGCCTAAGGTCTTTATCTCATACAGAATGGATCGGCAAGAGCCTCGGTGATGGCGGCCGGCTCTGACTGCAGTTGCCGCACCCCCAGGAGTCGAAGATCCACCAGGCCGCCAGGGCCCCGAGCAGGCTAGCAGGCAGCACAGAATCGCAACATCCTCCAACAAAGCCTCCAACCTCCTGCGCACCTCCACCTCCACCTCCATTCGATCCTCGATCCTTAAGGCTCGGGCTGCACGGCAGGAGGCACACGCCGCCTGCGAGCAGCCAGAGCTTGCAGAGAGGCCGATGGGCCAGAGTCGCAAGGCCTACATCGCGAGAGCTCGATTGGACAAGGGCGCGAGGGCCAGCTGGCCTGTCGGGGAGTGACCCGCTCGCGGTCACACGACCCCTGTCGCCAGTAATCGCCGCCGAGGAACGAAACAACACAAACGTCGCCGTCTCCCCCGTCTCCTCAAACCACCCTCCTCCTCCTCCTCCTCCTCCTCCTCCTCCTCCTCCTCCTCCTCCATAAAGGCATCACTCACGCCCCGCCTATGTCACTCCCGCGAGACGGAGCAGGTATTGCTCCCCGTCGTGTCGCATCTCCACCTTGCGGGGCCACTTTTTCAGCAAACCCACCGCGTCGCTCTCGCCAGCCTGCTGGGGGTCGAAGGGAAACTTCCACTGGTTCATGAACTCCCTGGACGACTCGCTGATCGAGAGATCGCCTTTGTCTGCAAGCGCTCTGTCCCGTAGCACGCTCGCAACGCCGTTCACTAGCATCCTCGCGAACACCTCCGTGTCATGAGCCGTAGTTCCCTCCCCTTCTGCGTCAGAATCCAATACCAATCCCTCGTCATCCTGCCACTCCTCGCGCGTTCGGCACGGAGGAGGCGTTGGCGCCGACGGACGAACTGGCCAGAGCTGGAACTGGCACGCCAGGCGCATAGGCGTAGCCAAGCCTCGGGAAGCCCATTCTCACCCAGCTCACCTCCGTGATGACCCAGCTTGCCTCCGCGTTGAACCAGATCACCTCCACTGTGGACCCGCTCACCTCCACGATGACCCAGCTCATCTCCGTGCCGGCCATCACGTTGAGCCAGCTCACCTCCACGATGACCCAGCTCACCTCCACGATGACCCAGCTCGCCTCCGTGATGACCCAGCTCACCTCCACGATGACCCAGCTCACCACGGACCCAGCTCACCTCCACAATGACCCAGCTCGCCTCCACGTTGAACCAGCTCACCTCCACGATGACCAAGCTCACCTCCACGATGATCCAGCTCACCTCCACGATGACCCAGCTCACCTCCACGATGACCAAGCTCACCTCCGTGATGACCCAGCTCACCTCCACGTTGACCCAGCTCGCCTACACGTTGAACCAGCTCACCTCCACGATGACCCAGCTCACCTCCACGATGACCCACGTCTTGCTCCACGATCACCTTCGCGTCCGCGTCCTGGCCGCGGTGGCAGCCGTCGGCGTCGCAACCCAGGTTGACTGTCGCCACCTGGAACTTCTTCAGGCCAGTCCTGCGCCCGATCTCCACCTTGACGTACTCCTTGTTCGGCTGGCCTTCCACGGGGGACACAATGTCTTTGCCCCTCTGCACAGCCGTCGCCTGCTGCAAGGCGAAGGAGAGCTGCGCTGTATGGTGCAGCACCAGGTAACAAACGTCTTGGGCGTCCGCGGCCTCGCCACGGCGCAACGAAGATGCAGCGCGACGCCGAGCAGCCTCTGCACGACTCCACGCTCGATCACCTGCGATTCGAGAATTCCGACGATGGTGCCGAGAATCACACAGACCCTGACATCGGTAGCCTCCGTCTCGCCAATGATGGCGGTCAAGGTCTCGTCGGTCACGCCGACGGTCATAGTCTCGTAGCCCTTCTTGATGATGGCCAGGCCGCTCCTGCCAGCAGAACGTAGCTCAAGATCAAGCTGGCCAAGTTCAGGTCAGCCGCACCTGCGGCCGCGGGCGAGACCGCCGCGCTGAGCTCCGACCTCGCAGGCGGGCCCGATGGCGCGGCGCGGCGCGCATCCCCGCCGCGGACGCCGCCCCCCCCCAGCTTAGGAGAGGTCAGGGCTTCCTCCTCCTCCTTCTCCTCCTCTCTCTACTCGTCGTCGTCGTCCTCCTCCTCCACCCCCTCCGCCTGCTTCTGCCCCGCCCCCCCCCGCCTCTTTCTCCTCTTTCTTGTCGTCGTCGTCGTCGTCGTCGTCGTCGTCGTCGTCGTCGTCGTCGTCGTCCTCTCCTCCAGCTTTCCCTCCGCCTGCTTCGGGTAGTTTTCCTTCTCCTCTTATTCCTCCGTCGCCGCCTACTCCTTGAGCAGTATGGAGGATCGAGATATTGTTTTTCTTTGTTAGACGCTCGCTTCTGGAGGGTGTGGGGATTTAGGCGGCGGACTCGCGAGGTCTCCGAGAACCCCAGGACGCCTCCAGAGACATTATGGGTCCTCTGGGGACCTCCAGAGGAGCTTCTCCTTCGGCGGTAGGGTTTCCAGATGATTTCGGGGGCTTTGCTTGGGGGACGTAAGCAGCTCTTTGAGGTGGTTTCAGGCTCAAGGAACGCCTGCTAGCAGCGCGGTCATCTTCTCCCCTCGCTCGCTCTCTTCGTGTCTTCATGGCCCTCATCCGCCTCCCCCCTTTCTCACTCTCTATCTGCCTCGCCCTCTGCCTGTCTCCCTCTCTGCGCCCCCCGTTGGCGGTCCCCTCGCGCGTCGCGGCGTGCATGTTGCATGCGGTCGGCTGTCTTTGCGACGTGCCGCTGCATCAGCAGCAGTTGTGGCATAACTTGCGTGCAGCTTGCTGCGTGCGCTGCTTCTTTTCACTGCCTGCCTGTTTGTGCTCTTGGCTTCTGCCGCGGTGGCTGCTGCCAGACCCTCGGGAGCAGGCGGAGCATGAGGGAGGAGGGAGGAGGGAGGAGGGAGGGATGGATTGTTTTTTTTCTTTTGGATTGCGACGCTGATGAAGCCGAGGGCCTGGAGGGAGGAAGGAGGAAGGGAGGAGGGAAGGTGGAGCAGGAGGCGGAGCAGGACGGTCCCCCCCACTGGGAGTCGAGAGGAGCTCAGCTTCTGCGGCACCGGCGACGTCCCTCCGCTCGAGCGTGAGATTCCGGTCCGCTGCCCAGGTAAATCGGGTATGCGTGGAGCTGGGCTTTCTGGCTCCCTTCTCGCTCTCCCTCTCTTTCATCCCTCTCTCTCTTTCTCTGCCCGTCTCTCTCTCTCTCTCTCTTTCTCTTTCATGTATATATATATATATGTATAGATTGCTTTTTTTTTTTTTTTTTTTTCTCTCTCTCTCTCTCTCCCTCTCTTTTATCACTCTCTGTCACTCTCTCTTTCTCTCTCTCTCTATGTCTCTTTCGCTTCCTCTTTCATGTCTCTCTCCCGCTCTCGTCTAATCTCTCTCCCCCGATATATATATACACACCTACATAAGCATGCATACATATATATATATATATATATATATATATATATCTATATTATATATACAGTTGTATATATATGTATGTAAACTATATATGTAAAACTATATATGTATGTATGCGCATGTCAGATTGAGGGGGCTGAACCGAACGGTCATTCACTGTCCATGGGTGCGTGGCTGAAGTGGAATTCCGCGATGCGGATTCTTGTTGTTGTTGCTGTTGTTGTTGTTGTTGTCGTCGTCCCATCCGCGACCCGCCCCGCTACGACCCACCCACGACCCACCCCGCGACCCACCCGCGACCCACCCGCGACCCACCCCGCGACCCACCCGCGACCCATCCCGCGACCCACCCGCGACCCACCCGCGACCCACCCGCGACCCACCCCGCGACCCGCCCGCGATCCACCCCGAGACCCCCCTGGCGACCCACCCGCGACCCACCGGCGACCCATCCGCGACCCACCCGCGACCCACCCCGACCCACCCCGCGACCCACCCAAAATTTCGGCGCCTGCGCGGTTTCTTTTGCATTCGTTCCAGGTGGAGAACCTGCGACCCCCGCGACCCAAACCGCGCCCGCGCCCACCCACCCACCGCGACCCCCGCGACCCACGCGACCCACCCACCCAAATTTTCGGCGCCTGCGGCAGATTCGTTCCCCTGGAGAACCTGCGACCCACCCGCGACCCAACCGCGCCCGCGACCCACCGCACCGCACCGCGACCCCCCCGCGACCCACCCGCGACCCACCCCGCGACCCACCCAAAATTTTCGGCGCCTGCGGCGGGTTTCTTTTGCATTCGTTCCAGGTGGAGAACCTGCGACCCACCCGCGACCCAAACCGCGCCCGCGACCCACCCGCGACCCACCGCGACCCACCGCGACCCACCCGCGACCCACCCCGCGACCCACCCAAAATTTCCGTTTCGGCGCCTGCGGCGGGTTTCTTTTGCATTCGTTCCAGGTGGAGAACCTGCGACCCAACCGCCGCGTTCAGTGTACAAATCAAAATGTTCGGCGCCTGCGGCGGGCTGTTTTTGAATTCCTTCCAGGTGGAGGTGGAGAGCCCGCGACCCACCCGCGACCCAAACTACGTTCACTGAACAAGCCAAAAATTCGGCGCCTGCGGCGGGCTGTTTTTGCATTCGTTCCAGGGTGGCCCAACAGCGATCCCCCCCGCGCGCTGAACTTGTCAGAGCACGCAAATCGGCACCTGCGGCGGCTGCTCGGCTATTGGTTGGAGGAGGAGGAGAAAAGGAGGAAGGGAGGAGAGGGGAGGGGAGGAGTAGGAGGAGGAGGAGGAAGGAGGATCATGGGAGAAGGAGGAGAGGAGGAGGAGGAGGAGGAGGAGGAGCAGGAGGAGGAGGAGGAGGGCGCCATCGACAGGGAAGGTGGGGGCCACGAGGTCCGCCGGCTCGACGCCCGCGTCGCACGCGCCCGCCCCCTCACTCTCATCCGCAGGTGCGGGGTGCTACGTAGATATGTTGTAGCACCCCGCAGTTGCGGATAGGAGTGAGGGGGCGGTCGCGGGGTGGGTCGCGGGGTGGGTCGGGGGTGGGTCGCGGGGTGGGTCGCGGGTGGGTCGCGGGGTGGGTCGCGGGGTGGGTCGCGGGTGGGTCGCGGGTGGGTCGCGGGCGGATCGAGGGCGGGCCGCGAGTGGGCCGCGGGCGGGGTCGCGGGTGGAACGACAGCAACGCAACAACATCAACGCAACAACAACAACAGCAGCAACAACACCAGCAAGGACCAATCACAAAACAGCGGCACCAACAACATATACAGCAACACCAGCAACAACACTAATATGGTTCGCTCTTATCTGCTCGCACGCCCTTCAACACGTATATTCCAACCCTCGATACCCGCCCTTTTCGTCTTCGATGGTGCCCTCTTTGGGGCATCTCTTTCTTACCTGCAAAGTGTATTTCGTGCAGCTCCATAGGTCAGGGGAAGAGGAGCGGATGGAAAGAGGGGGCAAGAGGAACACTAGAGAGAGAAAGAGAGAAAGAGAGAGAGGGAGTAGCAGAAGAGGGGGTTAGAATGGGCGGGTCGGGAAGGCGGGCCCAATCGGCCAGGTCGAAAAGGCGGGTTGCTGAAGCGTGAGTCATGCATGACTAGCGAGGAAGACTCGAGCGAACGCGCGATTTCGAAGTAAATCGTGAGAGAGGCCACCGCGAGATTCCTGAGTTTCGAGGGCGCGGCGTCTGAATACATTGAGGGGAGGTCCCACGCGTGAGCTCGATTCCTGCATACATTGTGATGCAGTCCGGCGCGAGAGCGCGATCTTATAATTCATTGTGAGGAAGTATCCGGCGGGAGCCGTTGTTGTTGCCGACCCGGGGCCAACAACGCAGTTTGGCGACACTTCATTGTCCTTTCTAAAGAGCAGGGTGCGAGCCCCGGGAGGAGCACTTTTATTGAAAAGTGCAGAGTGGTCACTGGAGGGAAGGGATGGACACTAATTATTCTTTGGGAGCGACAATCCAACACCGACGCCAACGGCAGCAGCAATTGCAACAAGAACGGCAACATCGAATACCAGCACCACCATTTCCACCAACAACAACGACTACAATCAGTTTGATATTGTTCGCTCTTTCTCGCTGACGTGCCATTCAACGCGTATATCCCAAACCCTCTATGCCCGCCTTCTTCGTTTTCGATCGTCCCCCCCTGTGGGTATATCATCCTTACCTGCCGCGTGCAATGGGTGCAGCCCCGGGAATAAGGGAAGAGAGGACGGATGGAAAGGGGACGGAAAAAGGATGGATCGGTGGATTCGCAGGAGGGCGGGCTGGGAGCAGTGCGGTTGGGCTGGTTGGGGCTCCTGCTGCTGTGTTGATTGCATGGTGCCAACTTTCGTCGATGTAATTAATGTGTATTGTGGCCATTTGCTCTGCCAACTTCATGAGCTGCGTGACCATGATGTTGTTGTTGTTGTTGTTGTTGTTGTTGTTGTTGTTGTTGTTGTTGTTGTTGTTGTTGTTGAACATTATTCCTTCTAAAGAATTATTATTGTTGGGACCCCTGGTGCGCGACCTCTGCGCCGCGCCTAGGCCGCAGCTACATTTTCATCATTTTTTCGCGAAAGCTTCAGAAAAGTGGATTACCCCCGGATCCGGTTTTATGTTGACGCTCGTTTTCCGTTGCAAAAAACAATACAACATGAAAATTCTTGTTCTTACTTGATCAAATTGCAAGAATCCCTTGCAAAAAATAAGGTAAAGTGGACATTCGTGCGCGCAAGACGAAATCCTTCCAAAACCTTAGGTTTCGTAACGATTTTAACATAAAAACATCAAAAACCCAATGTTTTTCTCAGAAAAAATTGTCAAAATGTCCTTCCGCGCGCTCTTGCGGATTCCTAGGAAACCCACCAGATTTTTAACATTTCTGTTAAAAGGGCCTTTGCGAGGAACCTTTTCAGGTGCTTCGACCTTCTGCAACAACGGTTGCGAGCCTACGAGGGCCACCATCCCTTGCAAAAAATGACAAGAAGTGCACATGCGCGCGGCCGCCGCGCGCGCGTGCCGAAATCCTGCCAAACATAATGTGATTTCAATAATTTCAAGATGCGATGTTCCGAAAACATATGCAAACGCAAGACTTTCTCATCCGAAAAATATCAAAATCCACCCGCGGGCTCTTCATGAATCTTTAAAACCCAAGATGGCCCCAATAGGCGCTCAAGATGGCCCCAAGAGGCGCCCATGAGGCCGCAAGAGGCGCCCAAGATGGTCCCAAGAGGCCCCAAGAGGACTCCAAGAGGCCCCCAAGAGGTTCCAAAGAGGCTCCAAGTTGGCTCCAAGAGGCCCCCAAGATGGCCCCAGGAGGCGTCCAAGCGGCTCCAAGAGTCCTCCGGGAGGATCCAATAAGCCCCCAAGAGGCCCCAACATGCTTTCAAGAATCCCCCCAAAGCCTCTCAAGAGGACCCCATGCGGCGCCAGGAGGCTTCCCCCCTTCCCCAAGAGGACCCCCAGCGGCCCCAGGAGGCTTCCCCCCTTCCTCTCACGCTCATATCCGTAGCCATCTCGGATCAAGGTATCGCCTGTGTTCTTGGATCATGGCTTTGACGGCGAAAAACCTTCACGAGCAGTATGGCGCAGAGCTGTCCCGGCCTCCCTTGGCCGACTGCGAGAGTGCGTATTATTTGCATCAGGCGCTCGCGGCAAAGGGTATCAATGCCAGTCACCAGGCGTGCAAGACTTGGTGGGCCAAGTATCGGGTTGTGACTGGCAAGGTCAGTATTTCTAGCGCCAAGGAGCTGGAGGAGCAGCACGGGTCTGCCATCCGCCACCTGGGCATCGGGTGTGTACTCCACGCCAGTGTAGTATCCACGATCGTCCGCGCGCCACGAAGTGAAGTGTCCTGACGTCATAGGGCGGGAAGCTGGGTGTGGGTGGTTCCCGAGAGTCGTGTGGATGTTTGGTAGAGCTTGCATTGCCCCCCCACGAAGTGGGGGTATTGGCTGGCGTCGCATGAAAACCCTGGCACTGGGGAGAACACTGAGCGTTCGGGTAAAATGATTGTTGTTGTTGTTGTTGTTGTTGTTGAACAAGGCGGTCATGAAGGACGCCCCGCCCCCCCCAGCAACCCAGCAACCCAGCAACCCCCCCCTCCCGAACGGCCTTCGGCAACCCCCCCCGGGGGTGGGCTACGCCCCGCATGTAGCCCCCATCCACGGCGCGGCAGCGGCGGCGGCGGCGGATCTGTGGGACCGGTGGGGCCGAGCTCAACCGAAGCTTCATTTCGGCACACCCCTCTCGAGGATCGTGGCCCTGGCCCCACAGGGAGCTCCACCGAAGTGTCATTTCGGCACACCCCTCTCGAGGATCGTGGCCTTGGCCCCACAGGGAGCTCCACCGAAGCTTCATTTCGGCACACCCCTCTTGAGGATCGTGGCCCTGGCTCCACAGGGAGCTCCACCGAAGCTTCATTTCGGCACACCCCTGTCGAGGATCGTGGCCCTGGCCCCAAAGGGAGCCCCACCGAAGCTTCATTTCGGCACACCCCTCTCGAGGATCGTGGCCCTGGCCCCACAGGGAGCTCCACCGAAGCTTCATTTCGGCACACCCCTCTTGAGGATCGTGGCCCTGGCCCCACAGGGAGCTCAACCGAGGCTTCATTTCGGCACACCCCTCTCAAGGATCGTGGCCCTGGCCCCACAGGGAGCTCCACCGAAGCTTTTCATTTCGGCACACCCCTCTCGAGGATCGCAGCTCTGGCCCCACAGGGAGCTCCACCGAATGTGGATTTCGGCGCAAGCCCTCTCGAGGATCGTGGCCCTGGCCCCACAGGGGCCTCCACCGAGGCTTCACTTCGGCACACCCCTCTTGAGGATCGTGGCCCTGGCCCCACAGGCAGCTCCACCGAGGCTCAATTTCGGCACACCCCTCTCGAGGATCGTGGCCCTGGCCCCACAGGGAGCTCCACCGAAGTTTGATTTCGGCCATCTTAGGGACCTGTCGAGGAATCGTGGCCCCTGGCCCCACGGGAACTCAACCGCAAACTTCATTTCGGCACACCCCTCTCGAGGATCGTGCCCTGGCCCCACACGGGAAGCTCCACCGAAGCCTCATTTCGGCACACCCCTCTCGAGGATCGTGGCCCTGGCCCCACAGGGAGCTCCACCGAAGCTTCATTTCGGCACACCCCTCTCGAGGATCGTGGCCCTGGCCCCACAGGGAGCTCCACCGAAGCTTCATTTCGGCACACCGCTCTCGAGGATCTTGACCCTGCAGGGACACGAATCCGTGTGTTTTTACGTATGTGCTTATAGATTTGCCCTATCCAGAGGCACGAATCCGTGTTACACATATAAGAACATTGTATATATGTATATGTATATAGAGTAAATTAATAACACATCCATAGGACACATGTAAAACACATGTAAAACATATACTAAACATAAATAACATGTTTTTATATATAAAAACAAATATAACACATTTAGAAATCATATAGAAACATCTGTATACAAACCATATATATATATATATATATATCACACATATGAAACATACCATATTATATATATGTATGTATGTATATACATGTATATGTATTATATATATACCATATGAAACATATAAATAAACATAGAAACGTATAGGAAATATATGGACAAACTATAGAATCATACAGGACAGTTATACGAAACATATTGAGACATATAGAATACATAGGACACATATACAAAACACAAATAGAACATACAAAAGAACAATTAGAACACATATACGAACATATAGAATAATATAGAACACCTTATAGAACACCTCTAGAACACATACAGGAAACATATACAACACATAAAGAAACATATAGAACACATATCGGACACATATAGAACACATCTAGAGAACAGTTCGGAAACATATAGGACACAAATAGGAAACCTATAGAAACCCATATAAAATATATAGGACACAAATAGAAAGTATTTAACACACATATAGGAAATACATAGGACACAAATAGGAAGCCTATAGAAAACCAGTTGAAAACATATAGGAACCACGTGGAACACCTATAGAACATATATAAGAAACGTTGGGAAACTTATAGGAACACACATAGGAATCATATAGGAAACCTATCGACAACATTTAGGAAACATATACACCTATATAACATATATAAGAAACCTGGGAAAACTTATAGAAAACATATAGGAGTCATATAGAAAACCTATAGAAAGCATTTAGGAAACATATAGAACGCCGATACAAAAAAAAAAAAAAAAAAAAAAAAAAAAAAAAAAAAAAACTACAGGAAACATATATGACACGTTATGAGAAACGTATAGGGAATCCTATAGGATCTTTGTAGGGAATCCTATCGTATCCCTAGAGGATCCTATTGATCCTATAGGATCCCTATCTGGAATCCTATAGTATCCTCTAGGATCCTATATAATCCTATAGCTCCTCTAGGATCCTATAGGTATCCTTATGGGGATCCTACGGATCCTATAACTATATAGGGATCCTATAGGATCCGACAGGGTCCTATAGGGATCTTATAGAGATCCCATAGGAAATTCCTATAGGGATCCTATTGGGATCCTATAGGGATCCTATTGTATCCCATAGGGATCCTATAGGGTTCCTATAGTATCCTATAGGATCCTATGGGGATCCTATAGGATCCTATAGTATCCTATGGGGATCCTATAGTATCCTATAGTATCCTGTAGGGATCCCTATAGTATCCTATTGGGGTCCTATAGGTATCCCATAGGATCCCTATAGTATCCTATGGGGATCCTATAGGGATCCTATTGGGATCCTATAGGGATCCTATTGTATCCCATAGGGATCCTATAGGGTTCCTATAGTATCCTATAGGATCCTATGGGGATCCTATAGGATCCTATAGGGATCCTATAGGATCCTATAGGGATCCTATAGGGACCCTATAGGGACCCTATAGGGATCCTATATGGATCGTATAGGGATCCTATAGGATCCCATAGGGATCCTATAGGGATCCTATAGGGATCCGGTAGGGATCCTATAGGGACCCTATAGGGATCCTATAGGGATCCTATAGGATCCTATAGGACCCTGTAGGAATCCTATGAGATCCAATAGGAATCCTATAGGATCCTATAGTATCCTGTGGGGCCTCCGTTCCGGAGCCTCGCGGGAGCAAACGTCGGAACCTGCTTGGGGTTTCGTTGGGCGGACATAAGGAAAGGTTTTTTTTGTTGTCGGGTTGCTGGGTTGCTGGGTTGCTGGGAGGGGGGGGGGGGGCTAGCAACGGCGACCCTGTCGTCCGCCTTGAGTACTAGTAGTCGAGGCGGTCAGAGCGAACGCGTCGGGACGCGTCTCTCATGACGGCCTTGACCTTGTTGTTGTTGTTGTTGAACATTATCACTTCTAAAGAATAATTATTGTTGGGACCCCTGGTGCACGACCCCCCCGCCGCGCCTAGGCCGCAGCCTCATTTTCATCATTTTCGTGAGGAAGTCTCAGGCAAAACGGGTTGGTCCGGATCCGGTTGTGTTGTTACGATCGGTTTTCCCTTGCAAAAAATAAGCTAAAGTGGACATTTCTTGTTCTATCATATCCAAACTTCAAGAATCCCTTGCAAAAAATAAGGTAAAGTGGACATTCGCGCGCGCAAGACGAAATCCTTCCAAAACCTTAGTTTTCGTAGCGATTTTAACATACAAACATCAAAAAACCAATGGTTTTTCAAACAAAAATTGTCAAAATTTCATCCCGCGCGCTCGTGCGGATTCGTAGGAAACCCAACACTTTTTAAACATTTCTGTCAAACGGGCTTTTGCGAGCAACTTTTTCGAACTTCTGCAACAACGGTTGCGCACCTGCCAGGGCCATCATCCCTGTCAAATAATACCATGCGGGACACATTCGTTTTTTCTGCGCGCGCGCACGCCGTCGTCGTCGGCCGCGGGGCCCTGAATAGTAGCCACGGTCGTCCGCATGCCACGAAGTGAAGTGTCCGAACGTCATAGGGCGGGAAGCTGGGTGTGGGTGGTGGCGAAGAGTCTTTGGAAATTTGGTAGAGCTTGAACCGGCCCCCCACAAGTGGGGGTATTGCACGCTCCTATGAAAACTGCCTGGCACGGGTGAGAATCGGCTTCCCGTCCCTTGATGATCTGTTTGTTGTTGACGTTGTTGAGTTCTCACCATTGAAGAACAATTATTGTTGATCCGCCCTGCTGGGCACATTCTGTTTTTTTCAATTCGAGTGTTCCCCCCGGGGCTCGCGCCTTGTCTTTTTCAAGGGAAGGTGAGGGGTCACCAAACTGGGCCCCTGGCCCCCGAGTTATAGCAACAACGGCTCCCGCCTGATACATCCTCACAATGTATTGAAAAACCAGCTCTGGCGCTGGATTTGCTCACAATTTTTACATGAATCGCGCTCTCGCGTGGCTTCCTTTCAAATTATTCAGACGCCACGCCCTCGCCAATCAGGAATCACGCTCTCGCTGTGGATTTCCTCACGATTTATTTGGGAATCGCGCTATCGCTCGAGACTCCCTTTCGATTCATGCAGGACGCACGCTTCAGGAATCCGCTTGCTCGACCTGGCCGCCTGTTTAAGGTCTATCCGCCCGATCTGCCCGTCTGCCCGTCTGGTTCTGCCACATGTTTCTTGCTCTTAGCCCCCCTCCTGCTACTCCCAGCACTGCCCCATCCTCCTCCCTGCTATTGTCCCTTCCATCCGTCCCCTCTTCCCCTGCCGTAGGGGCTGCATGAAATCCGCCGCTCCTCGTCGATTCATCGCAGGGGTGCCTGGCGTGCCGAACGATATGGCTTTTGGTTTTGTTTTTTTCCAAAAGAACTCCCCCTGGGGCTCTGGCACGTCCCGCCGGCCACCCGGAAACTGCATCCGTCAATGCCTGAAACGGCCGTTTCGCTCGGGACATCTCCCAAAAATCGCGAAGATGGCCCAAGATGGCCTCCAAGTCCGCCCAAGATGGTCCCAAACGGCTTCCAAGACGGCACAAGAGAGTCCAAGACGGCCCAAGACGGCCCAAGAGGCCCCCCAAGGGCCTCCAAGACGGCCCAAGAGGCCTCCAAGAGGTCCTCCAGGAGGGCCCGAAGAGGCCACAATTATTATTTGTTCTTAGGTTTTTGAAGGATTTTGGCATTTGCCTCTTGTCGGCATTCCAACGGCTCAAGACGGCCCAAGAGGCCCCCAAGACCGCCCAAGAGGCCCCCAAGAGGGCCCCATGACGGCCCCAGTGGCCTCCAAGACGGCCCCAAGAGGGCTCCAAGACGGCCCAAGAGGCCTCCGACACGCCCAAGATGGCCTCCAAGACGCCCAAGATGGCATCCAAGATGGCCCCGAAGCGCCCCAAGAGGGCCCCCAGTCGGTCCAGAAAGGCCCCCAAGACGGCTCCCGACGGCGTCAGACGTGCCAGGAACCCACCAAGATGGCCGGCGTTGGCTCGAAGCTGGCCCAAGAGGCCCCCAAGAGGGCCCCCAGGCAGACCAGAAGAGGCCAACAAACATGGATGTTCCTAAGGTTTTTGACGGATTTTGTCATTTCCTTATTTTCGGCCTTCCGACGGCCCGAGACGGCCCAAGAGCCCCCACAGATCGCCGAAAGATCGCCCAAGAGGCCTCCAAGATGGCCCCAGAACGGCCCAAGAGGGCCCCAAGAGGCCCCCAAGTCGGCACAGGAGGCCTTTAGGACGCCCAAGATGGCCTCCGAGACCTAAGTCGGCCAATAGAGGCCCCCCAAACTGCTTCCGACGGCGTCAGACGGACCAGGAGCCCACCAAGACGGCCGAGCATGGCCCTAAGGTGGCCCAAGACGGCCCAAGAGGCCTCCAAGAGGGCCTCCAGGAAGGCCCGAAAATGCCCAAATCATTGATTTCCCAAGAGTTTTTGAAGGATTGTGGCATTTGCTTGTTTTTCGGCCTTCCGACGGCCCGAGTGCCCACAAAGATCGCCCAAGAGGCCCAAGACACGGCCCCAAGAGGCCCCCAAGACGGCCAAAGAGGTCTCCAAGACGCTCAAGATGGCCTCCAAGACGGTCCAAGAGCCCGCCAAGACGTCCTCCAAGAAGGCCCGAAGGGTCAAAATGGCTTCCAGACGGCCAACATGACCTTCAAGATGCCCACGTGTTCCCCGAAGGCTTTCCAAACCGATTCGGGGAACACATGGTCCGATAGCTTGGCAGGTTTGGCCTCAACGTTCGGCCACATAGGCGCTTCCAAAAAGGCAGGGGGCGGCGGTGATTCGCCGTAGGCGTCTTCGGATCACGTTGCGGCCAGAAGTTGATGAAATCCCAAGAGGCACGAGAATCGACGACGAATAGAGCGGCTTCGATGGGTTTGCATATACGTGTTGAAAAGACACGGCTGTTGTTGTTGTTGTTGTTGTTGTTGTTTTGTTGTTGTTGTTGTTGTTGTTGTTGTTGTGTTGTTGTTGTTAGTAGTAGTAGTAATAATACTTGTTGTTGAACATTATTAATTCTAAAGAATAATTATTGTTGGGGCCCCTGGTGCACGGCCCCCCTGCGCCGCCTAGGCCGCAGCTACATTTTCATCATTTTCGTGAGGAAGCCTCAGGTAATACGATGTCATCAAGATCCGGTTGTTTTGTTGTAGTCGCTTTCCCTTGCAAAAAACGAATATGAAAATGACATTCTTGTGCCTATAATCAAAAATAAAATAAGGAATTCACATAATTTCAAGAATCCCTTGCAAAAAATCAGGTAAAGTGGACACTCGCGCGCGCAAGACGAAATCCTTCCAAAACCTTAGTTGTCGTAGCGATTTTAACATAACAACATCAAAAAAAAAAAAATAAAAAAAAAAACATAAAAAACAAATGGTTTTTCAAAAAAAAAATGTCGAAATTTCATCCCGCGCGCTCATGCGGATTCGTAGGAAACCCAACACTTTTTAAACATTTCTGTCAAACGGGCTTTTGCGAGCAACTTTTTCGAACTTCTGCGACAACGGTTGCGCACCTGCCATGGCCATCATCCCTGTCAAATAATACCATGCGGGACACATTCGTTTTTTTCTTCGCGCGCGCACGCCGTCGTCGTCGGCCGCGGGGCCCTGAATAGTAGCCACGGTCGTCCGCATGCCACGAAGTGAAGTGTCCGAACGTCATAGGGCGGGAAGCTGGGTGTGGGTGGTGGCGAAGAGTCGTTTGGAATTTTGGTAGAGCTTGAACCGGCCCCCCCACAAAGTGGGGGTATTGCCCGCCTCCTATGAAAACCCTGGCACTGGTGAGAACGGAGTGTCCCCAGTCTTAAATGATTGTTGTTGTTGTTGTTGTTGTTGTTGTTGTTGAATTCTCATTTCTGAAGAATAATGTTTGTTGATCTCCCCTCACAGGTGCATGCTGCTTGTTCTCAATCAAAGTGCACCCCTCGACATTCGCACCCTGTTTTTTGACAGGGGAAGTCCTAGTGCTCAAAGTGTGCCCTTGGCCCCCAGATTACAACAAAGATGGCTCCCGCGTGAGACTTTCTTCAAATTTACTCAGGGCCCCCGCTCCTGAGATTCCTCACAGTTTACTCAGGATCGGTGCTCCCGCCTGTGACTTCATCGCAATTTAGTCAGGACCCCCGCGCCCATCTGAGACTTCCTCGCAATTTGCGCAGGAACGGCGCCCGCTTGAGACTTCCTCGCAATTGAATCAAGACTTCCTCGCAATGTAATGAAGACCCCCGCTCCCGCCAGAGAGCCCTTCACATTTTATTCACGAATTGCGGTTTCGCTTATGACTTCCATGCAATTTATTCACGAATCGCACTTTCGACGCTCAGGAAACACGCTGCGCCAAGGACGCCGCGACAGTTTACGTAATAATCGCGCTCTCGCCATACTCAGGCATCTCGCTTGAAAGTCCCACCCGCCCGACCCGCCTGTCAGGGGATCGCCCGCCCGTCGTGGGCTCCCGCCCGAGACTTCCTTCAGGAACGGCGCTTTCGCCTGGGACTTCCTCGAACGTTCACGCTCTTACCTTCCTGCTCCTCCCTCTCCCTCCTCCTTCCTCCTCTCCTCCCTTCTCTCTCCCCCCTCTCTTCCCTCATCCTTATGCCTCTCTGCCCTATCCACTCTCCCTCCTCTCCCTCCTCCCTTCCCCCTCCCCTCTCTTGCCTCCTCCCTCCTTTTTTTTTATATCTCTCTCTCTCTCTCTCTCTCTCCCCTCTCTCTCTCTCTCTTTCTCTACCTCTCTTTTGTTTGTTCTCTGTCTGTCTCTCTCTCTCTCTCTCCCTCTGCCTGTAATCGACCGCCCCCCTCCTCGCTCCTTCTTTCCTGGCTTTTCCCTCTTCCTTCATCCCTCTCCCTCCCTTCCTCCCACTCTCCCTCGTTCTCCCCCTCCTTTTTTTGAAGGGCCCACACCAATTCCAATGGCAAACACATGTACGCCCACGAAGGATTGTCCGCCCGTTCAGGTTTGCCCGCCTGTCCAAACCCGCCGCACCCCGCAAAGAGAAACTATCCCCCCACAAGGGTGTGACCGAAGACAAACAGGGCCGGGTATCGAGGGTGTGGGGATCTCGTTTTGAATGACACGCGGGCAAATAAGAGCGAACAGTCGTATAATGATTGATGTTGTTGTTCATGGGTTCGTTGTTGTTGTTGTTGTCGTTGTTGTTGTAAGCCGTGTTGATGTTGTTGTTGGTGGTGGTGGCGGGCTTGTTGTTGTTGCTGCCATTGTTGATCGTATTGTTTCTGCGGTTGTTGCTGCTGCTGCGGTTGTTGATGATGGTTGTGATGTTGATGGTGTTGATGTGGTTGGTACGATTGTTGTTATTCCTGTTGGATCAGCATTGAAATAATTGTTGTTAGTCCCCCGGTAACCAGGGCATGTTTTGATTGAAGTGTTTTTCCGGTGCTCGCACCCTGTTTTTCCAAGGGATAGCGAGGTGTCACCAAGCTGGGCTCCTGGCTCCCGGTTTACAGCAACAGTGGCTCCCGCCAAATACTTCCTCACATCGTACTTCCACCTTTTGCTCTCGCGAAAGACATTCTCGCATGTTATACAGGAGTCGCGCTCTCGCGTGGGACCTCCTCGCCTTTTGTTCAGACGCGGCGCCCTCGACACTCAGGAGTCACGCTTTCGCTGTGGATTTCTTCACGATTGATTTGGGAATCGAGCTGTCGCTCGAGATTTCCTTGCGATTCATGCAGGAAGCGCTTCAACAACCCGTTTGCTCGACCTGGCCGCCTGGGCCCGCCTTCCCGACCCGCGCATTAGGGTCTACCCGCCCGATTTGCCCGCCTGGTTTTGCCACATGTTTTCTGCTCCTGGCCCCCTCCTGCTGCTGCCTCTCCTGCTCCATTCTCCTCCCTTCCCCTTGTCCCTTCCTTGCATCCGTCCTCTCTTCCCTTGTCGTAGGGGCTGCATGAAATACATGTTGCAGGTCAGAAATGTACACCTCCAAGGGGGCAAGGTCAATGACGAAGAGAGCGGGTATCGAGGGTTTATATACATAACGGGGGCCGGCGTCCCGACCACAAATGTGGGGCCCGGGCGTGATTTTCTGTGTGTTTTTGTTTAAAAGGGTTTCGGCGACCCGGGACCAACATGGCCCAAAGAGGCTGCAGGGAGGCCCCAGGAGGCCGCAGCGATGGCTCCAGACGCCTTCCAAGACGACTCCATGACGCCAAGAAGGCGCCCGAAGGCCCCAGTGACGCTCCAAGAGGCACCCCGAGAGAGGCCCAGTTAGCAAACATCGTCGATTCCCCATGGGAAAACTGATATGTTTGGCGTGTTTGCTTTTTGGGCGTCCACTGCGTCCAAGACGGCCCGAGAGGCCCCCAATATTGCCCCACAGGCTCCCAAGAGTGTTCCAAGACGACCCCAAGAGGCTTCCAAGAGACCTCCAGGAGGCCTCCAAGAGGCACCCCAATAGAGCCCCCAATACGCAAACATCGTCGATTTCCTATAAGGAAACTAATGTTTTTGGCGTGTTCGCCTCTTGGGCTTCCGCTGCGTCTAAGACGGCTCAAGAGGCACCCAAGCCGGTCGAGGATGCCCCCAGAGGGCCCCAAGACGGCCCACGAGGGGGCCAAGACGGCCCATGAGGCGCCCAAACCGCCCAAGAACGCCCCAAGGCGGCGCCCAAGACGAGGTCGAGGAACCGGAAATTCGCGCCTTTTGGTGGACCAAGAGACCCCCAGGAGACCCTAAGAATTTCCAAGAAGCGTCCACTCCCCAAGAGGCCCCCATGAGACCAGAAAAAACACCAAAAGAGGCCCCGAAGACGCCCCAAGAGGCACCCCAATAGAGCCCCCCCCGGCCCCAGGTGCCACACCTTCCCGTGACATCTCGGGGACGCTCCGGGTACCGCTCCCCTGGGCGTTCCGGGGGGCCTCCACAGCGCTCCAGGAGGGCCCGAGACGCCTCCCAGGAGCCCCCAGAATGCGAAAGGTTGATCCAAACCGCCCCCAATCAGCCCAAGTCAGCCTTCCGACGGCTCTCGAGGCTCCCAGGCAACCTCCAAGAGACCCCAAGAGAGGTCCGAGAGGCGTCCCGGGACGGCCCGAAGAGGCCAACATCGTATATTTTGAAAATGATGTTTTTGGTTTCTCGCGTCCAAGAGCGCGGATGAGGCTCCCAAGACCGCCCCAAGACCACCCAAGAGACCCTCAGGACGGCCCCAAGACGGGCCAAGAAGGCTCCAAGATTGCCGAAGAGGCGCCCAGGACAGCCCCAGACCACCCCAGAACAGGCCCAAGATGGGGCCGAGAGCGGGAGCAGGAGGCTTCCAGAGACCTCCGAAAGGCCTCCGGGACCACCCAGAGGCCCCTGGAAGGCCCCAGGAAAGACCCCAACGAGGCTCCAAGAACAGCCCAAGAGAGCTGCGAGAGCCATCCCGAGAGAGCCCTAAGAGAGTCAAACCGTTGATGTCCCATGGTTTTTCTAATGTTTTTCGCAGTATCACGTTTTCCCGCTTCCGACCCTCGAAGATCGAGGATTAAGTATTACCCTGGCCCTGTGCCCAACCTTTGCGCAATGCGGGGCAGAAGTACATCAGAATTGCTACAACGGGGGCGATGACGTAACATGGACGCATGTGATTTTGCGAGCAGCAATCGGAAGGCTCGCAGGCCCCCGATCAAGATATAAGGGCGTCGTAGTGATTACTACACGCAGCCCCCCACATGGACGGCGAGGTCTCGCTCAGGTCCCCGCGGTGCCTCAGTCCGCAGGACCCACCAGCAGCCCTCACGCACGCACGCACGCACGCACGCACGCACGCACGCACGCACGCACGCACGCACGCACGCACGCACGCACACGCGCGCACACGCGCGCACACACACACACACACACACGCCCGCACGCCCGCACGCCCGTCCGCCCGCCCGCCCGCCCGCCCGCGCACGCACGCACGCACGCACGCGCGCGCACGCGCACACGCACACGCACACGCACACGCACACGCACACGCACACGCACACGCACACGCACACGCACACGCACACTCACACGCACACGCACACGCACACGCACACGCACACGCACACGCACACGCACACGCACACGCACACGCACACGCACACGCACGCGCACACGCACACGCACACGCACACGCACACGCACACGCACTCGCACTCGCACTCGCACTGGCACTCGCACTCGCACTCGCACACGCACACGCACACGCACACGCACACGCGCACGCGCACGCACACACACACACACACACACACACACACACGAGGTACGCACAAGACAAGAAGAGACAAGACGGAAACGGGAGACGGGAGGCGGGAGAGGAGGAGAAGGACGCGACCATAGTTCTCTATTCAAGACGAGTACCCAACCAAGGAGGGTTGGGAAAAAGGGAATTCTCAGAATCCCCTCCCTTTTTTTCAAAGTGGGACTCCTACTCGGGGGTCATACACATCCCCTGACATCTGGCCAGTACGGCGCCTCCCGGCTTCCTGGGGGGAGACCCCAAGTCGCCGAAGGACAGCCCATGACGACCCCAAGGAGCCCCCAAATTGTAAAGAATGGCCCAACACGCTCCCGCGCAGCCCGCGACACCCTTCCGACAGCTCTCCAGGCCTCCAGGAGGCCTCCAGAACCCCCACGGGTTCCAGAAGATCCCACACCCTTGATGAGGGGCCCGACTAACAAAACCCGCGAGGCACAAACAAGAAACAGCGCCGAACAGCGCCGAGGAACTGGAAAAACATGGAAATCCCACAATTCCTGTTTTGTTTTTCAAGTTTCGCCCCCGGTCTACTCTTGCACAACAGACCACAATTCAGACCCCCCTCGCCTCCCCCAAAAGAACCCAGGAAGCCTTTGAGGGCCCCAGGAAATTGATGATTTCTGCGTTTCCGCGTTTCCCCTTCTATACGATTCCGAGGCTTGCGCAGTGCTTCCAAGGGAGTCCTTGGACGCAAGAAGCGACATACATGAGATAGCATGAGTTAGTCTATCAAGCCTAGCTAGAACTTGAGCGCGCGCGAAGCGCGCGCGATGGTTCTAGTGGGATATACGTGTTGAATGGCGCGCGAGCAGATGAGAGCGTTCAGTCTTAAAGTGATTGTTGTTGTGTTGCTGCTGCTGTTGCTGCTGTTGTCATAGTTGTAGTGTTAAGTCGGGCATGTCCCTCTACAGGGTCAACATTCCAATATTGTTAAAACACAGCCTGGGCACGTTTGTTTCTATTAGTTTGACACTTTGACATGTTTGATTATTTCCCAGCCATGATTTGGTGTTGAGTCCTCGTTTTGAAGAGACGGTCCCCGCGTTCCCTCCTTCCCTCCTTGCTTCTTCCTCCCTCCTCCTCCTCCTCCTCCTCCTCCTCCCTCTGCTCCCACCTCCCTCATTTCACCCACCCAGTACTGCGCTTCGTGCCCCCATAGGGAGCTCCACCGAAGGCTCCAGCGGCAGGGTCCGCATGCAGTTCCACCTCTATTTCGGCGCACCCCTCACACGTTTTATGGCCCCATAGGGTGCTCCACCCAAGGCCCCAGAGTCCGCATGCAGTTTTCCCTCCATTTCGGCGCACCCTCACACGCTTCGTGGCCGCATAGGGAGCTCCACCCAAGGCCCCAGTGGCAGGGTCCGCATGCAGTTTCATCTCCATTTCGGCGCACCCCTCACACGTTCCGTTGACCCATAGGGTGCTCCACCGAAGGCTTTAGCGGCAGGGTCCGCATGCAGTTCCATGTCCATTTCGGCGTACCCCTCACATGCTTTGTGGCCCCATATGGTGCTCCGCCGAAGGCCCCAGGGGCAGGGTCCGCATGCTGTTCCACCTCCATTTCGGCGCACCCCTCATACGTTCCGTTCCCCTATAGGAAGCACCACCCAAGGCCTCAGCGGCAGGGTCCGCATGCAGTTCCACCCCGATTTCGGCGCAGCCCTCACACGTTTCGTCGCCCTATAGGGTTCTCCACCGAAGACCCCAGTGGCAGGGTCCGCATGTAATGTACTTCCATCTTCATTTCGGCGCACCGCTCACACGTTTCGTGGCCCCATAGGAAGCTCCACCCAAGGCCCCAGCGGCAGGGTCCGCATGCAGTTCCACCTCCATTTCGGCGCACCCCTCACACGTTCCGTTGACCCATAGGGTGTTCCACCCAAGGCCTTAGCGGCAGGGTCCGCATGCAGTTCTCCCTCCATTTCGGCGCACTCCTCACACGCTGTGTGGCCCTATGGGGTGTTCCACCGAAGGCCCAGGTGACAGGGTCCGCATGCAGTTGCACCTCCATTTAGGCGCACACCTCACACGTTCCGTTGACTCATAGGGTGCTCCACCGAAGGCCTTAGCGGCAGGGCCCGCATGCAGTTCCATTTCCATTTCGGCGCACCCTTCACACGCGTTGTGGCCCCATAGGATGCTCCACCGAAGGCCCCAGTGGCAGCGCGCGCGTGCCGCCGCCATTCCACTTTGGCAGCCACTCTACAGGTTGCGCCTGCCCCCCCCTACGCACACACAATGAGCTCCACGGGCGACGATCCTTACGTCTGCGGCACTTACAATTGCATATGGCTGGGTCCTTCGCCATACTAATTTGCATGTTTTGTTCAAAATCCGCCTTCAGGAGGACATGCCCGATCTAGTAGTAGTAGTAGTAGTAGTAGTAGTAGTAGTAGTAGTAGTCGTAGTAGTCGTAGTAGTCGTAGTAGTCGTAGTAGTCGTAGTAGTCGTAGTAGTAGTAGTAGTAGTAGTAGTAGTAGTAGTAGTAGTAGTAGTAATAGGAGTAGTCGTAATAGTAGTCGTAGTAGTCGTAGTAGTCGTAGTAGTCGTAGTAGTAGTAGTAGTAGTAGTCGTAGTGGTAGTAGTAGTAGTAGTGGTGGTGGTGGTGGTGGTGGTGGTGGTGGTGGTAGTAGTAGCAGCAGCAGCAGCAACAGCAGTAGTAATACTCGTAGTCGAAGTCGTAGTCGGGGTCGCAGTCGTAGTCGCATCAGCAGAAACTTGTATTAGACGTAGTAGTAGAAGTAGTGGTACTAATGTAGTAGTAGAAGAAGGAGTCGTAGTAGTGGTAGTAGTGGTAGTAGTAGTAGTGGTAGTAGTAGCAGTAGTAGTAGTAGTAGTTGTAGTAGTAGTAGTAGTCGTAGTAGTAGTAGTAGTAGTAGTAGTACCGGTACTAGTAGTAGCATTCATCGTCGTAGTCGTAGTCGTAGTCATAGTAGTAGTAGTAGTAGTAGTAGTAGTAGTAGTGGTGTAATAGTGGAAGTAGTATTCGTGGAAGCAACAGCAGCAGCAGCAGCAGCAGCAGTAGTAGTAGTAGTAGTAGTAGGTGTTGTTGTTGTTGTTAGTAGTAGTAGTAGTAGTAGTAGTAGTAGTAGTAGTAGTAGTAGTAGTAGTAGTAGTCGTAGTGAGTAAGTCGTAGTAGTAGTAGTAGTAGTATTATTAGCAGTAAGTAGTAGTAGTAGTGTCCGTCGTAAGTGTGTAGTAGTCGTAGTAGTCGTAGTAGTAGTATTGGTAGTAGCAGTAGTATGTAGTAGTAGTAAAGTAGTAGTAGTAACCGGAGTAGTGTAGTAGTAGTATAGTAGTAGTAGTAGTAGTAATAGTCGTAGTTAGTAGTTATAGTATCGGAGTCCGGTGTAGTAGTAGTAGTAGTAATAGTCAGTGAGTAGTATAGTAGTATTAGTGGTAGTAGTAGTAGTATTATGGTAGTGGTAGTAGTCCGTACAAGTAGTACGTGGTGGTAGTGGTATTAGTCGTAGTCCGTAGTCGTATGTTGTAATACTAGTAGCGTAGTCGTCATAGTCCGTAGTTAAGTAGTAGTAGCAGTTGCAAAGTCTCAGTAACAGTATAGTAAGTAGTCTAATTGAGTAGTAGTATAGTCATCAGTAGTAGTAGTAGTAGAATATAGTAGTAGTAGTAGTAGAATTAATTAGACTTCGTGTCGTAGGAGTAGCGTAGTATAGTAGTAGTAGTAGTCGTAATAGGATAGTAGTAGTAGTAGTAGTAGTCGTCGTCGTCGTCGTCGTCGTCGTCGTCGTCGTCGTCGTCGTCGTCGTCGTCGTCGTCGTCGTCGTCGTAGTCGTAGTAGAAGTAGTAGTAGTAGTAGTAGTAGTAGTAGTAGTTGTTGTTGTTGTTGATGTATTTTTAGTAGTTCTGGTAGTAGTCGTAGACGTAGTAGTAGTCGCAGTAGCAGTTGTAGCAGTAGTTGTAGTAGTAGTAGTCGTAGTTGTTGTTGTTGGTGGTGGTCGTGCTGTTGCTGATGTTGTTGCTGCTGCTGATGTTGTTGGTGACATTGCTGGTGTTTGCGTAGGTATTGGTGCTGTCGCCGGTGTTGGTGTTGTAGTTAAGTTGTTGTTGGTGGTGCTGTTGTTGTTGGTGTTGCTGTTGCTGTTGCGCTTTCTGTTGGACATTATTTATTCTAAAGAAAAATTATTGTTGGGCCCCCTGGTGCACGCCCCCCCTGCGCCGCCTAGGCCGCAGCTACATTTTCATCATTTTCGTGAGGAAGCCTCAGGTAAAACGATGTGATCCAGATCCGGCTGTTTTGTTGTAGTCCGTTTTCCCTTGCAAAAAAACACTATAAAATGACATTTCTTGTTCTAATATAATCAAATTTCAAGAATCCCTTGCAAAAAATAAGGTAAGTGGACATTCGCGCGCGCAAGACGAAATCCTTCCAAAAGCTTAGTGTTCGGAGCGATTTTAACATAAAAACATCAAAAAACCAAGGGTTTTTCAACAAAAAAATGTCAAAATCTCATCCCGCGCGCTCTTGCGGATTCGTAGGAAAACCAACACTTTTTAAACATTTCTGTCAAACGGGCTTTTGCGAGCAACTTTTTCGAACTTCTGCGACAACGGTTGCGCACCTGCCAGGGACATCATCCCTGTCAAATAATACCATGCGGGACACATTCGTTTTTTCTTCGCGCGCGCACGCCGTCGTCGTCGGCCGCGGGGCCCTGAATAGTAGCCACGGTCGTCCCATGCCACGAAGTGAAGTGTCCGAACGTCATAGGGCGGGAAGCTGGGTGTGGGTGGTGGCGAAGAGTCGTTTGGAAATTTGGTAGAGCTTGAACCGCCCCCCCACAAAGTGGGGGTATTGCCCGCCTCCTATGAAAACCCTGGCACTGGTGAGAACGGAGTGTCCCCACGTGCTAGTAATTGTTGTTGTTGTCGTTGTTGTCGTTGTTGTTGTGATCACACGGTTGAAAAATACTGATAATTGATCCCGCCTTTTGGGGCACATTGTATTTTTCAATGGAAGTGCCCTTCCCAGGGCTCACGCCCTGTTTTCTGTCAGAGAAGATGTTGGATCTCAGAATTGGGTTCCTGGCCCCCCGAGTTGCCAGAACAACGGCTCCCGCCAGATACTTTTTCACAGTGTGTTCCCAAATTGCGCTTTCGCGCGGGAAGTCCCCACGACTTATGCAGAAATCGCGCTCTCGTTTGGGATTTCCTCACATAGTTCCCAACCATCCTGTGATGTCGGGTCCCCGTTCTGAAGAGAGAGCGCCCCGCGTCCTCACTCCCGCTGCCCCTCCTCCTTCCTCCCATCATCCCCCTTTTCCCGCTGCCTCCATTTCGGCGCACCCCTCACTTTCGTGTTCCAAAAGCGAGCTCCACCGAAGGCCCTACTGGCAGGGTCAGCATGCAGTTCCACCTCCATTTCGGCGAGCCCCTCACACGTTTCGTGGCTCCATAGGGTGCTCCACCCAAGGCCCCAGGTGACAGGGCCCGCATGCAGTTCCACCTCCATTTCGGCGCACCCTTACACGCTTCGTGGCCCCATACGATGCTCCACCGGAGGCCCTAGTGGCAGGGTCCGCGTGCAGTTCCACTTCATGTCGTCGCACCCCTCGCACGTTTCGCAGCCCCACAGGGTGCTCCACCCAAGGCCCCAGTAGCAGGATCCACGTGCAGTTCAACCCCCATTTCGGCGCACACCTCGCACGTTCGGGTGGTCTGTAAGATGCTCCACCGAAGGCACCAGTGGCAGCGCCCGCACGCGGTTCCACTCCCAATTCGGCGCACCCCTCACACGTTTCGTGGCCCCATAGGGTGCCTCGCCGAAGGCCTTGGTGGCAGGGTCAGCATGCAGTTCCACCTCCATTTCGGCGCAATCTTACACGTTTCGTGGCCCCATAGGGTGCTCCACCGAAGGCCTCAGTGGCAGGGTCCGCACGCGTTTCCTTCCATTTCGGCGCACCCCTCACACGTTTCGTGGGCCCATAGGGTGCTCCGCCGAAGGCCCCAGTGGCAGGGTCCGCATGTAGTTCCACCCCTGTGTCGGCGCACTACTTAAACAGTTTCGTGGCCCAGTGGGGTGCTCCGCCGAAGGCCCTAGTGGCAGGGACCGCATGCAGTTCCACCTCCATTTCGGCGCACCCCTCAAACGTTTCGTTGCGCCATTGTGTGCGCCCTGGAAGCAAGGTCCACATGCAGTTCAACCCCATTTCGGCGCACCCCTCACACATTCCGTGGCCCCATAGGGTGCTCCACCGAAGGCCCCAGTGGCAGGTTCCGCACGCGTTTCCACTTCCATTTCGGCGCACCACTCACACGTTTTGTGGCCCAAAAGCGAGCTCCACCCAACCAGTGGCAGGGTCCGCATATTCCACCTCCATTTCGGCGCACCCCTCACACGTTTCGCGGCCATAGTCTGGTCCACCGAATGCCTGGTGGCAGGGCCCGCGTGCAGTTCCACCTCAACATCAGCGCACCCTCGCACGTTCATCTACCGAAGGCACCAGTGGCAGCGCCCGCACGCGGTTCCACTCCTATTTCGGAGCACCCCTCACACGTTTCGTGGCCTCACATGAGGCTCCACCGACGGCTCTGGTGGCAGCGTCCGCATGGCGCACCTGGTCGAATTTTGGCACACCCGTCACACGCGTCGCGGCCCCTGAGGGGGGTTCGCCGAGGACGATACCCACAACTACGTTACTCACAACTGCACATGGGGTTGGATCTTCCGCCAGGATAATTTTCAGACGCCGCGCCCTCGACACTCAGGAATCACGCTCTCGCTTTGGCCTGTCTCACGATTTATTTTGGAATCGCGCTATCGCTCGA
>CAUYUJ010019945.1:0-165000 GCA_963575745.1 Prorocentrum cordatum | reverse complement strand
TCCTCCTCCCTCGCCTCATCCCTACTCCTCGCCTCCCCTCTCCTCCTCCTCCGCCTCCAACTCCTCCTCCCCCTCCTCTCCTCCTCCTCCTCCTCCTCCCCCTCCTCCCCCTCCAAGCCTCCAGAACTGAGACGAGGGCCGGGCGAGGACGGATCGCGCGAAGCTCCGGGAGCCGGCGGGTCCGGGAGACGTGTCTCGGGCGCTGCGGCCGCTCCGAGCCGCGCTCCAGAGCGGGCGTTGGTGAATGTGCACGAGCGCGTTCCACTCCTCCTCCTCCTCCTCCTCTCCTCTCGCCTCCTTCCTCCTCCTCCTCCTCCTCCTCCTCCTCCTCCTCCTGCTCCTCCTTCTGCTACGCTTCCTACTCCTCGTTGTCCTCCTCGTCCTCCTCCTCCTCCCTCGCAAAGTAACTACTCGCAAATGGCATGGATCTGGCGCGGGGAGTCTACGATACATCACGTCGAAACCAGCATCTGTGTTTCGGACGTGTGCGAGTAGGCACTCTGCGAGCAGTGGAGCGCGCTCGTTGATAATTGGGGGCGAGGAGTCAAAGGGGGGGGAACGTTCACCAGGGCTAGACCTAAACGTAGTTTTTCGTTTTGTGGTTGTTTTGATGTTCGTTTTGCTCCACCTGTCTTCCTGGACCTCCCTGCCAAAACGAAGGACGAGACACAGCCGACGACCAACAACACAACGTTTAGGTCCAGCCCTGACGTTCACCTTTCGTGCCCTTTTTGTGCCTCAGGGGGGCCCTCCAAGGCACAAGAGGTGCACCTTTCGTGACACTCCCCATCTATCGCGCCCTCCTTTCGGCGGCAAGCGAGGGGGGGAAGTGAGAAGGAGAAGGCCTACTTAGAAGGCGGCGGGGCTTCTCAGAAGCCCTCCGGCCCTCTCAGAAGTTTCTCCAATGTCTTCGGAGATGGCTGAGGAACCTCCTCCGAAGGCTGGGGGACTTCCGGGCCTTCTGAGAAGGCCCGCCCCTTCTCACTTCCCCCCAGGTTCGCCGCCGACAATATCGCACCCCTATTGCTTGACCCTCGACCAGAACGCCCCTGAGAGCGCTCCGGGACGCTCTGGAGCGGCTTGTCCTCACCCTACAGGCCTGCCTGACTCCCCAGGGCGCCGGCCTGGGCTTGGTGCCGGAGTCGCGCGGCAGCGCAACCGGATATCGCTTTCCGTCGACGTCCCAGACGTGGACGCCCTTCTTGGCGGCGCGCGCAGGGGGGTAGGGGGAGGGGGGAAGGCTTCTTAGAAGGAGGCTGCTTCTTAGAGGCACTGGCCTTGCGTCTATAGATAAGGCCCACGCCTTCTGAGAAGCATGGATGCTTTTGAAGAGCCTCCCCCCAATACTTGCGACCACGGAGTGCAAGAGAGTGGTGATTTCAAGGAAAGGCGCGCTCGTTACAAAAAACGCGCTGGTTACTCGATTCGATGCTATACCCATGTTAGAAAAAATACCTCCCAAATCCTATGCTCACCCCCCCAAAAAACGCTTTCGTGGTTTTAAGGAAACCATCTCTCTCTCTCTCTCTCTCTTTCTCTCTCTCTCTCCTGCACAGCGCGGCTGCAACCCCCTGCCCCCCTCTGCCACGTGGCCGACCTTCCCCTCCTGGAGCACCACCGGCATGGGGTGGTAGTTGTGGGCTCCGTACCTGTCCTCGGGCAGGGACCAGCAGCCGGAGAGGAGGAGGGGGAGGAGGGGGAGGAGGAGGAGGAGGAGGAGGAGGAGGAGGATGGAGGAGGAGGAAGGAGGAGGAGGAGGAGAAGGAGGAGGCGGAGGAGGGAGGAGGAGGAGGAGGAGGAGGAGGACGAGGACCCGGGGGCCCGCGCGCCCTCCCCTCGGGAGCCAAAGGTGCGCGCGGCGCGCCGGAGGCAAATCTCTGCAAGCGGCACCTCGCGCAGACGGCGCTCCGCCTGCTCGCCGGCCGTGCACTCCCCCCTTCCCCCCGGCAGCCCGAGAGGAGGAGGAGGAGGAGGAGGAGGAGGAGGAGGAGGAGGAGGAGGAGAGGAGGAGGAGGAGGCAGGAGGAGGAGGAGGAGGAGGAGGAGGAGGAGGAGGAGGAGGAGGAGAGGGGGGAGCGTGGTAGGGATCGGGATAAGTTCGAGGCTGATAAGCAGGGGCTCCCTGGCCACTGCGAGCGCCTCGGCCACGACGAGGCCCCCCCCCCCGCCCAGCGCACAGCTCGGCAGCGGCCCGCCCGCCCGCGCCCCTCCTGGGCACCCAGGCGGTCCCGACTTCGGCGCCTCGACCGCCGGAAGGCTACAGCGACACCGCCCACCACCAGGGTCGAGGGGCCGGGGGAGGGGTCCTGTTCGGGGAGGTGCTCTCGGGAGTCCCCGAGTCGCTGCTCGCAGGAGTTCTCAGGGGTCCTGCTCCCAGGACCCCTCTCAGGAGTTCTCAGGGGTCCTGTTCGTGAGTTGTTGTGGTGCAGCGTCGCTGTTCTCAGGAGTCCCGCTCGCCTCCGCTATCCAGCTCGGGAAGGCGTCGCGGACTTCCTCGCCGAGAGGACCCCCGCCGGCGATGCTGGTGGTGCGGCCGTCCAGGCGCCATACACTGGGCGTGCACACCCGGAGCATAGCTTTGGCAGGTTACGATACAGCCAAGCTGCTCCTCCTCCTCCTCCTCCTCCTCCTCCTCCTCCTCCTCCTCCTCCTCCTCCCCCTTCTTAACGCTACGAAGGAACGAACCCCCTCGCGGGGCCCCAGCAGCGCCCGGGTGCGGGAGGAGCGCTCGAGGAACAGCCGCGGGAAGGCCCCGAAGAGCAGCGAGCCCCTGCCGAACCCGACCTGCCGAAGGACGGCACACGGCACAGCGGATGCCCGGTGCCGCAGGGCGGCGAGCCCCGAGCGCGGCGACGGCGACGGCCGCGAAGGCGAGGGCCGCGCGGCGGCGGCGGCGACGGCGCCCTCCCTGGAGGCCCCGCGGCCGTCCCAGGCGTGCTCGCGTCGTGAAGGCCGCACCGTGCCTGCACGGGTGCACGGGGCCACACAGAGGGCGCCTGCCTGCGGGGGGGTACCGTCGGGGCGCTGACCTGAGGAGCGATGAGTGCAAGGAGCGAGGTCCCCGTCTCCCAGAAGTTGGACTCCGATGTTCCCTGGAACACCGCAGGAAAACCCGAGGAGCACCGCAAAGCAACTGAGGAGCACGGAGCCCCTCCCAAACCGAGAAGGGCCCCGACACAAGCTGAATCTCGACTCCCCATCGAGGGCCCGAGGAAGACCGAGGGCGCACTTCGAAACAGTGAAGCAACACGGAGCCCCTCCCCAACGCAACGGGTTCCTTCTTCAGCGCCCCGACCGCATCTGCAGAGAGAGAGAGAGAGAGTGTGCGCTCGACGTACAGTGAAAACATATAGTAAGGACGGGTGGTAAGGACGCAAGACCCTTGGAGGCCGAGGTTGGGATTTGTTGGGCGGCGGCCTGAGAGGCTGGCCAGGGGAAACGGCAAAGGACGGGCCGTAGAGGCAAGGACACAAGGGTACCCTAGAAAAGGCGCGCGTCCTTACTGTGCGCGTTGACTGTAGGTGATGTGGCGCGCCGCAGTCGCAGCGAGAGAGGGCCTGTTTTTCCCCGCCCCCTCTCTCTCCGGCCCTCCAGGCTCCCATTCGCCGCGGGGGGGGAGGGGACTCGACGGCGGGAGGAGAGGGGGCTTGTGGGGTGAGAGGAGCGGGTGGAGGAGGAGGAGGAGGAGGAGGAGGAGGAGGAGGAGGAGGACGAGGAGGAGGGAAACAAAAAAGAGGAGGAGGAGGAGGGGTAGGAGGAGGAGGAGGACGAGGAGGATGAGGACGAGGAGGAGGAGGAGGGAGGAGGGAACAGTTAAAACCCAAGACTCATCAGCGATATTGACAAACAACTCCCTTCAGGCTCCCCATTGAAACTGAAGAACCGCCCCGTTGGAAAACAACAATTTGAAAATCCTAAACTGTGCCATGACACCATTCCTGGGACTTCAGCACCGCGAATTACCGTTATAGTCGCGCCTTGACGATCCTGACCCGTGCCAGAACACCGTTGCTGGGACTCCAACACCACGAATCAACGTAAATGTTGCGCCTTGTCAATCCGACATCGCGCCAGAATGCCATCTCTGGGACGTTAGCCAAGAGAACCATTGCAACGATTGTAAACTCTGAGCAAGGAATGTGTGCGGCGCTGAGGCGAGAACCACATGTTGACAAAAAACGCCCTCTATCCGTGACCCTCTTGCAATTTGGAAGACGAGAGTGCGCGGCGTTAAAACGATAACCACATGTTGAAAACCACCCGCCCTCATTCCGTGAAGCTCTTGCCATGTCCCAAAAAATGCGCGCGGCGCTAAACCGAGAATCGCATGTTGGAAACGGCCTGTCCTGGATCCGTCAAGCTGTTGCGAACTTTCAAGACGGATGTGTGCGGCTCTAAGTCAGGAGCCATATGTTGAAAGCGAACCGTCATCCATGTGTGAAACTACTGCAACGCGGAAGCTTCAGGATCATAAGTGGTGAGAAGTCCCAAAGCGAAACGCCCAGTCCACCTTCGAGACGGGCCTCGGGATGCGACGCGGAGGACTTGTTCGTAAGGAAAGAAATGGGGGAGAACGGAGAACGGCGAGGAGGAGGAGGAGGAGAAGGAGAAGAAGGAGGAGGAGGAGGAGCAGGAGGAGGATGAGGAGGGAGGAGGAGGACTTGAGGTATTATGGCTGGGGCGCATTGACCCCGTTACTGGGACCAGCTTCCTGGAGCCACCACCCTGGAGGGCACGGTGGCCTGATGGTGCAAACGGCCTGGGGGCGTGGTGCGGACCGCACGGGACGAATCGTAACCTGCCAGGGTCGCAGGAAGGCCGCAAAGAGGGCTAAAGCAGGGCTAGGATCGGGATAAATCGCCCCAGAGCGTTTCGGAGCGCTCTCAGAGCGTTCCGGAACGCTCGAGCGCTCCGGAACGCTCTGGAGCGGCCGCGGCGCCCAATACATCCTCCAAACCCGCCGATTCTCAGAGATTTCGAGTTATCCCGATCCGATGTTGTCCCGATCTTCGCGTCGTTTGACAAGAGGGCCCCAAGAGGGCCCCCAGGGCGGCCACAGGATGGCCTGCAAATGAAATCAACGGCGTGGATCTTGATGTCGGAACCTGCCAGAGCAGCAGGCTGGCCTCCAAAGGGCGACGAGGAGGAGGAGGAGGAGGAGGAGGAGGAGGAGGAGGAGGAGGAGGAGGAGGAGGAGGAGGAGGTGGAGGAGGGATGTGCAGGAGGAGGAGGCGGAGGAGGACGGAGGAGGAGGAGGAGGAGGAGGAGGAGGAAGAGGATACGGCACTGCCATGGGAAGCGTCGCGCGGTGCACGAACGCCCTCCTGAGGCGCCAAGCTGCTAGCAGCCGGGCTGGCCTGCGGAAAAGCTGGGACCCCACCTAAAGGATCTCGGGTACCAGCTGCACAGACAGAAGATAGCAGTGACAAGGCCGAAGGTGCCGACGCGGGGTGCACTTAGGATGGTGCACCTCTCTCACGTCGCGGCCTAAGCGAAGGCACGCAGGAAAGCGTCAGCCCAGAGCACCAGACAGGTACGCGGCATCACCTGGGACAGTGCTATGCGCTATCCTCCAGGCTGTGCCCCCCTCAACGCGAGGGGAGTCCACCGTGGCCACTCCCTGGGAGCAGAGGTGTGCGGCGTCACCTGGGACAGCACAGCTCGTGCTATCCTCCAGGCCGTGCCTCCCGCAAAACGCAGGAGGACCACCGAAGCCACTCCCTCTAGATTCCTGCCCGTGGACCCGGTGTGCGGCATCACCTGGGATGGCACAGCTCGCGCCATCCGCCAGGCTGTGCCCCCCTCCAGGCGAGGGGAACCCACCGAAGCCGCTCCCTGGTCGCTGGGGCCAAAGGTCACAACGAAGCGAGCACCTGACGTCATCTGAGGCAGCGCCTAGGCATCCTGTCCAAGGCGGCTCAGCACTCGTCGGCGCATCATCGTCCGCCTTACTAGGCTCTGGGCGGCAGAGAATATCCAGCAGGCCTTCAGCGCACAACGCCCACTTGTACGCCATGTCACTGAAGAGGTTGTCGCCGCTTGCGGTCTCCGCTGCCGCACCATGAGCAAGAGCGGTTCTATAGGCCTCGACGTGGGAAGCAGTACGGCCGCTGAGTACCTTGAGACCTTCTCGTGCCAATTTGGTGCCATTGAGTGGTGGCCCAGCCTTGAATACGCGCCCTCGAGGTCCGACGAGCGGGCGAAGAGCACCATTCCACGGCCGAGCACGAAAGAGACGCCCGCGAGGCCCAGGGACTCGACGAGGGACGGCATCTCGAACAGCGTATTGAGGCCCAACCTTGAAGACGCGCCCAGAAGGTCCAGGGAGTGGCCGAGGAACGCCATGCCAAGGTCGCGGGCCAAAAACTCGCCCACGCGGCCCAGGAACTGGGCGAGGAGGAGCGCCATCAGGGGGTTCATGAACGGCGTCGACACGAGCACAACGACCATATTGTGGGCACACTTCGTCGCATCGATGAACGACCTGAGAATCATCAGCTGCACCTCCAAGAGGAAAGACATCATGGACTCCGTCACGCACTTCACGGCGATGGTCCTCAAGAAAGCCACGACGTGGGACAGCAGCAGCACGGCCAGCGTGAGTAGTACCCAGAATCGCGGCTCCAGTGACAACACCCCCAAGACCCGTAGCAACGCCACTGCCCGACAAGCGCGAGGCAAAGTCGTCGGATCCGTCAATGTCAAGCGAGGCGAGAGGACCAGCAGGGTAGTATACAGCAGCCTGGCTACGAAGGGGCGTGCGCACCGTGGCGGCGGTGCGGATCCGTTGCGCAGCCAAGTTGGCCCCTGCGGCCGCGGAGAGGCTGGTGAGCGTCTCCAGCGCGTCCATGCGTGGAGCCCTGTCCGCAACCGGCGTGCCCGGGTCCCGTGGCTGCAGCAGGGCGACGATGGCGCCAGCCGCTGCCTGCGCATGGCGCGCCGCCGTGCACCGCGCCCTGGCACGGCGACGGGCAGCTCGGGACAGCGAGGCCGCACAGGAAGGCGGCACGTGCGCTGTCAACATGAATCGTACCAGCAGCTCCAGGCGAGGCCAGGGGCATCCGCGGACGCGCCAGGGGGAGAGGCCTGGCGCTGGGGGCATTGGCGCGGCGGGCGCCCGCCGCGGGGCAAAACAGCTGCGGTGCCCGCGCCAAGCCACCTAGGAGGAGGAGGAGGAGGAGGAGGAGGAGGAGGAGAGGAGGAGGAGGAGGAGGAGGAGGAGGAGGAGGAGGAGGAGGGCCGCCTGTCCGAGGCGGCGTGCGGGGAGGAGGAGGAGGAGGAGGGAGGAGGAGGAGGAGGAGGAGGAGGAGGAGGAGGAGGAGGAGGAGGAGGTGGAGGAGGTGGAGGAGGAGGAGGGAGGAGGACGAAGGATGGAGGAGAGGGGGGTGGATGGGGAGGGGGAGGGGGGGGAGGCCCGCTGCGCTTGGCGTCCTCGACGTCCATTATGGCCTGCTGGGTGCTGCTCACCCCGCGCAGCGAGGTCCGGCCCGCAGCGCCCGGGGCGCGGCGCGCCTGCGGGGAGCGAGCGATAACGAACACCGCTGCAGACATCCGTCTGTGCCCGGTTGAGTGCAGGTGGGCGAGGCCGTGGCCTCTGGAGCCCGGCCTGCCTGGACGGCGTGCGCCGCGAGACACGCAGCAGACACGCATGGCTCACCGCCTCCTCCCGCTTCTTATTTTTCTCGCCTCCTCCTCCTCCTCCTCCTCTCCCGCCTCCTCCTCCTCCTCCTCTCCTCCTCCTCTCTCCTCCGCCTCCTCCCTCCTCCTTCCTCCTCCTCCTCCTCCTCCTCCTCTCCTCTCCTCCTCCTCCTCCTCCTCCTCCTCCTCCTCTCTCCTCTCCTCCTCCTCCTCCTCCTCCCTCCTCTCCTCCTCTCTCCTCCTCTCCTCCTCCTCCTCCTCCTCCTCCTCCTCCTCCTCCTCCTCCTCCTCCTCTCCTCCTCCTCTCCTCCTCCTCCTCCTCCTCCTCCTCTCCTCCTCCTCTCCTCCTCCTCCTCCCTCCTCTCCTCCTCCTCTCTCCCTCCTCCTCCTCTTCCTCCTCCTCTCCTCCTCCTCCTCCTCCTACCTCCTCCTCCTCCTCCTCCTCCTCCGCCTCCTCCTCGACCTCCTCTCCTCCTCCTTCATCCTCCTCCTCCTCTCCTCTCCTCCTCTCCTCTCCTTCCGCCCTTCCTCTCCTCCTCCTCCTCCTCCCCTCTCCTCCTCCTCCTCCTCCTCCTCCTCCCTCCTCCCTCTCCTCCTCCTCCTCCGTTTCTCCTCCCCTCCTCCTCCCTCCTCCTCCTCCTCCTCCCCCTCCTCCTCCTTTTGCGCTGGTCAAGTTTATGATTACGTGTCCTCCTCCTCCTCCTGCTCCCCTGCTCCTGCTCCTGCCCATGCTCCTCCTCCTGCTTCGCCTCCTCGTCTTCCTCGTCCTCGTCCTCCTCGTCCTCGTCCTCGTCCTCGTCCTCCTCCTTCTCCACTTCCTCCATTCCTTTTCCTTCTGGGTGAGAACTCCTCGCCGTCGCACCCCGAGGCCAGTCGAAAGGACTGACCAGGCGTTTCTTCTGCGACTTCCTCACCACTTATGACCTTCATGCTCAAAGACTGACAACGGTTTCACAGATGGAGGGCTGGCCACATCCAATTGTGGAGCTCGCCTTAATGCCGCGCCCGTGTTTTTTTAACATTTGCAAGATTGTCACTGATTGAGGGCTGATGTTTTTCAACATGTGGCTCGCGCCTTAGCGCCGCGCACATTCGTTGTAAGCCATGCAAGATATGTACGAATTGAGGGCGGGCAGCTTTCAACATGTTTGTCTCGCTTTAGCTCCGCGCGCATTCGTTCGAAAAACTGCAATGCTTCACGGATTGAGGGCGGTTGGTTTTCAATGTGTGACTCTCGCCTTCGCGCCGCGCACATTCGTTTCAAGCAGTTGCAAGAGCTTCAAGGATCGAGGGCGGGTGGTTTTCAAAATGTGGTTATCGCCTTAGCGCCGCGAGCACTGGCTTAAAACATTTACACGAAGTTCACGGATGGTGGGGCAGTTTATTCTCAACATATGGCTCTCGCCTTAGCGCAGCGCGCATTCGTTTTAAGCATTTGCCAGAGTTTCACTGTTTCTTATGACGTGCCAGATAAATGTTTTGGAACGATTCAGGACTGGCAGGGCAGCGGTTACGTTGATTCGCTGGGTTGAAGCCCCAGTCAAGTTAACCCGCGGCGTGGAAGTCCTGATCATGGTCTTCTGGCACGCTTCAAGATGTTAGCACGGCTGCCCCCGAACAGGGCACTTCCCTCATTGGCCATGACTCCTTGTAGGGGGCTGCGAAGAGGGATCTTGGAGGGAGGGTGTATTTCAACATCGCTGATGTGTCTTGTGCACAGAACCTTTCGGTGACTCAGAAGCGGACGTTCTCCAACATTGAGAAGAGCAGAACACTGATCCTCCTCCTCCTCCTCCTCCTCCTCCTCCTCCTCCTCCTCCTCCTCCTCCTCTCTCTCTCTCTCTCTCTCTTTTTTCTCTCTCTCTCTCTCTCTCTCTCTCTCTCTCTCTCTCTCTCTCTCTCTCTCTCTCTCTCTCTCTCTCTCCCATCCCAGGGGGGGCGAGCCCCCGCGGAGTCCACAACATGCAACGTCCTCTGCTCGCCCAGCGCCTCCATGTGCGGCCCCGCCGCCTGGCGCCCACTATGTCCGCGGCCAAGACCGCGACCTCGCCAGAGCCCCGCCTCGGGGCGGACCGCGCACCGCGGCGGCGCGCGCACACGGGCCCAGCAGGGCGGCGCTGTTGACGCCTCTCTGGCTCACACGCTGCCTTCTCGCACACGCTTGCTACGCTTATCTCACACACGTGTACCACAATTCTTGATGCACAAGAGAAGGAAGAATCGTAATCCGTAGAAGGGGGAATCTCTTCAGCGGTGCAGTTGATACTCAAGGGCCTCGAGCTGAGCCAGGACGTCTGCGAGCCGCGCCGCCTCCCCAGGATGTTCCCACTGGGTCACTTCCGCAACCCGATTGAAGTAATATGTGTTGCCCGAGCTCGCATCCACCGCCGACTCCCAACCGAGGGGGAGCTGTAGCTGTTCAGTCGGATGCGGGACGTCGGCCTGGCCATCGTTGGCCAGCTGCTCCGTGGCCCCCTCAGAACTGGCAAGAGACGGCTCTCTGGAGGGCCAGGGCGTAGGGCGGCGGAGACGGAGCCGACAGTGCCCCACAAATGGCTCTTCTCGCACGCGCTGACTTTGGGGGTGTAGTTGATGATGCGCATTCCCAACTTTAGGCGCCCCTGCGTGCACCTTCTCGCAATCCAAACTATTAACGTTTGGCTCCACTGCCTGCACCTTCTCGCACGCTTGGTGAGCGGGCTCTGCACCTAATGCCGTAGCTGGCTCTTCTCGCACGCGCTGACTTATGGGCTGTAGTTGATGATGGCTGTACTCATATTTAGGCGCCCCTGTCTGCAGCTTCTGGTGATCCAAACTAATATCGTTGGGCTCCACTGCCTGCACCTTATCGCACGCGCGGTGGTCGGGCTCTGCACCTGATGCCACAGCTAGCTCGTCTCGCACGCGCTGGCTCTGTGACTGCAGTTGATGATACATGCTCCCATCTCTAGGCGCCACTGCCTGCAGCTTCTCGCAATCCAAGCTAATGACTTTGGGCTCCACTGCCTGGCCCTCCTCGCACGCTCGGTGAGCGGGTTCTGCACCTGATGCCACATCCAGTGTGTCTCGCGCCTCCAGCTCCTCGTCGCTTGACGGTGCTTCGTACAACTGTTCGAACAATGCCGTATCGAGATCACCCTGCACGGCTTTCTTAACCACTGCCTGCAGCTTCTCGCAATCCGAACTAATGACGTTGGGCACCACTGCCTGCACCTTCTCGCATGCTCGGTGGGCGGGCTCTGCATCTGATGCCACAGCTGACTCTTCTCGCACGCGCTGACTTTGGGGCTGTAGTTGATGATGACTGTATCCAACTTTGGGCGCCACTGCCTGCAGCTTCTCGCAATCCAATCTGACGACATTAGGCTCCACTGCCTGCACCTTCTCGCATTCTCGGTGAGCGGGTTCTGCACCTGATACCACACCAGATGCCATAGCGATCCCTTCTCGCACGCTCTGACTCTGTGACTGTAGTTGATGATGCACGTTCCCGGCTGAGGGCTCCACTGCCTGCAGTTTCTCGCAATCCAAGCTAATGACTTTGGGCTCCAGTGCCTGGCCCTCCTCGCACTTTCGGTGAGCGGGCTCTGCACATGTTGCCACACCTGGCTCTTCTCGCATGCGCTGACTTTGGGGAAGTAGTTGATGATGACCGTCCCCAACTTGAGGCGCCACTGCCTGCAGTTTCTCGCACTCCAAGCTGCTAACATTGGGCTCCACTGCCTGCACTTTCTCGCACGCTGTGTGCCAAAATTCTTGATGCCCAAGAAAGGAAGGAAGAAAACATTGTAGCCGACAGCATTCGGCATCCTCTTCACATCTGCTATCATGCGGGTCCTTAGGCCACCACATATCAAGGGACTGCAGAGGGTTTGGGTCTGCTATCGCCTCCCTGATCTCGACTACTATGTAATTAGTCTGCTGCTTGGCCTTGGTCGCCTCGCGCCTTTGGCCGGTGTGCGCCCTCAACCACGCCTCAGTGGCGTCGCGGCGGCGTCGGCGGGCGAGGCGCCTGGCCTTGGTGGGACCGTAGGAGTCGATTTCGGCCTGGCGCAAGAGGTCGGGCCGCCACGCTTTCGGGCGGCCCCCCGAGTCCATCGTTCTTGACGCGACTGGCGAGAACAAGAGCAACGGATGAAAGCAAGGCAAGATGAAAGAGGCAAGATCGAGAGATCAATGACACTCCATCGTTGCGGGCTCAGCCGGCGGCTGGCCGCGCGGGGTCACCCTGCGGGGCGGCGGGCGCGCGCGCGGTGGGGGGCGCCGCGCCCCGTTTCGATTAGGGCAACGCCTCCTCCTCCTCCTCCTCCTCCTCCTCCTCCTCTTCCTCCTCCTCCTCCTCCTCCTCCTCCTCCTCTCCTCCTCTCCTCCTCCTCCTCCTCCTCCTCCTCCTCCTCCTCCTCCTCCTCCTCCTCCTCCTCCTCCTCCTCCTCCTCCTCCCCCCCCGCCCCGCGGCCAGGACGGCGGCGGGCCCTCCTCCGAGCAGCGGCGCAGGAGACCGCGGGGGGACCCAGGGCAGCAGGACGCTGGCTGACTGCCTGGAGCGGCTGCCGCGGGCGGCCCAGCAGCTGGAAACGGCGCGGCGCTAGCGAGCGGAAAACCCGCCCTCACAATAGTGCAGCACCCCGACGAGCGCAGCCGTTGAGAAAACGTGCCCAAGCAACGAATCGAACAGGGCAGAGCTGTTTGGCAACCGCCCAAGACCGTTCAGTAAACGTCTATTATCGTGGTCGGGGTGGTTGTTCCCCCCTTGAGGCGCGGACTGCAGGGCCAGGGGCTTAAGCTCGCGCCGAAGGGGGAGGGACCTGGCGACTGCCCTGCAGACGCCACTGGAGCAAGGCTTGGCCACTGAGAGGGTGCGAAGGACCCTGCGCGCAGCTCTGCTGCGACGCTTGCCCCCCTCCCCGACAGGCCGAGCTGCGGTACGCGGCTGGGAGCGGCACCAACGCCTTTCTGGGACACCGGCTACGTACCCAGGGGATGCGCTCTGCACGCTCGCGAACGCCCTCTGGCAGGCTGTGGCGCGGCGGCGGCTGCAGCTCCCGCGCGCTGAACTCGGCCAGCAGGAGCTCGCGACCGCACCGTCTGCGCGCCGTCAACGGCGCCGGCTTCCACGGGGCGCTGGGCGAGCGCGGTGCGGGGGGCTGAACAGGAGGGCTGGGATCAACGTCGCTCGGGCAGGCGGCTCCGGCACAGAGGCCGAGCTGCGGGTGGCCGCGCGCTGGGACGCGGAGGCGACCCGACGCGGCGAGCGGGGCGAGCACGCCCGCTACCCGGGCGACCGGCTGACGCCCTTCGTCCTCGGGGCGGGGGGTCGGCTCGGCGCCGTGGCCCGCCTCTGGCTGCTCGGGCAGGCGAGGCGCCTGCCCGAGGACCAGCACTAACGCTGACGCGGGCCTGCAAGGCGCTGCAGCTGCGGCTTTAAGGCGGCCGCGGCGCGCCAGCCCCCAGAAGGCGCCTGGCCTCCGCCAGGCTGAAGCTGGCGGCTGGCGGCCCGCGGCCGCCCGCGCGGGCGCCGCCGACGCCGGCAGCGCGCCAGGCGCAGCAGGCGGCCGGCGTTCCGACGACGGTGGTCGCCAGACGCCAGCTGGGCGGACGCTGCTTGCCAGGCAGGGCGCCGCTGCTGGCTGGACCGGAACGAGGCCAGCTGGGCGCCGACGCTCGGCGCCTGTGCTGGCAGGGCTGGGCGGCGCCGGGCTTCTGGCCTTGCCGCCGGGCCCACTTCGCGCTCGCCTGGGTAGCGCTGCCCAGGCCCTGCTGTCGCAACCCCTCCCCCCCGGGAGTGACCGCTGTTCGTCCCTCGTCCCAGCAGCAGTTGCTCCCGCGGAGTCGGCGCTCCGAACTGAGGGTTTGCGCCGGCCTCTACCAAAGCTACACGATGACGGGCTGCCCTCTACAATTACTCAATATGAATACTACTCTCCCTCTTCCCCTGATGGCGTGCTGGGAGTGGCCGACCCCCCCCCCCCCGCGTATTGTTTTTTTTACACAGGATTCCCGGGAGTTGGGTTTTCGCCTGCGTTTTTTTCAAAATGCTGCTCTCGCTGAGGCGCCGGCCTCATTTCTGCTCCCGAATCGTTCCGAATCGTGCTCCCGCTGCAGCGTGGGCCTCATTTTCGGATCGGTGTTTGGCCTCCGTCGTTCAGGATGGCGTTCTCGCCCCAGCGCGGGCCTCTTTCTCGCGCGCCCATCCGCCCGCCACCACCGCGCCGCCACCACCACCACCACCACCACCACCACCACCACCACAACCACCACCAGCACCAGCACCACCAGCACCAGCACCAGCACCAGCACCACCACCATCACCACAACCACGCACACACGCACGCACGCACGCACGCGCACCACCACCCACTACGCACGCGCGCGCGGAGCCACAGGTCCGCTACGACACGCGTCCGCGGATAGAGAAAATCAGCGCCATGGTAAGGGATGGGAGGGAGGGGTAGGACGTCAGATATGACGCGAGCGCACCTAGCTTGCCCCCTCCCCCTCCCCCTCCTCCTCCTCCTCTTCTTCCTCTTCTTCCTCCTCCTCCTCCTCCATTCCTGTTCCCTACACTCATAAGCAGTTTCTCCCCGTCGCAACCCAAGGTTAGTCTTTAGGGCGGGCCGGGCGTTTCGCCTGAGACTTCCTCCCCACTTATGACCCTGGAGCTTTAAACTTGGGGGAGCAGTTTCGCAAGTGGAGGGCGGGTGGTTTTCAAAATGAGGCTCGCGCCTTAGCGCCGCGCGCATTCTTCTTACAAAATAAAACGATTTTCACGGATTGAGGGCGGGTGGTTTTCAAAATGTAGCTCTCGCCTCAGCGCCGCACACGTTCGATTCAAAAACATACAAGAGCTTCACGGACTGAGGGCGGGCCGTTTTCACAATGTGGCTCTCGCCTAGGCGCCGCGCACACTCGCTCTAACAAATTGCAAGAACTTCACGGATTGAGGGCGGCTCCTTTTCAAACTATGGCTCTCGCCTGAGCGCTGCGCACATTTGTTTTTGAACTTTGAAAGAGTTTCACGGATTGCCATGGTCAGCAAACCACACATGGTTTTGCAAGAATTCAATATCATGAGGGTGCAACACTTGCGCAAGTTCGCTGTGTTCAAGTCCCAGGAATGGTGGCACGGTTCAAAATCGTCAAGACGCAACAGTCAGGATCATCCGTGGCGTTGGAATGCCGAAAACAATGTTTTGGCATGGTTCAGGGGTTTCAAACGGTTGTGTTCCAACGAAGCAATTCCCTCAGTGGAAATGAGCCGCTGTAGGGGCTTATGAAGAAGGAGTTCGGAGGAGGGTTTATTCCAGCATCGTTGATGACTCTTGGGTTTTCACTGGTCCTCCTCCTCCTCATCATCATCCTCCGTTTCATCCTCCTCCTATTTCTCCTCCTCATCATATTATCCCCCTCCCCCCTCTTACTTCTCGCCACGATCACAGTTCTCCTTCCTCCTCTACCCTCCTCATCCGTTCTCTCCCGCCGTCCTCCCCCTTGCCCTCCCTCCCTCCCTTCCTCTGCCCCCGCCTCCTCCTTCCTGCATCCTCCCCCTCCTCGGCCCGCACTCGGCAGCCTCAGCAACAACTCTCGGTGCCGCTCTCCCACGCGAAGCTCGCGACGGCCCCACTGTGCGCCGCACGGCGGTGCTGCCCGAGAGGTGCGGGCCAGGCCCGCTGTCGCGCACGTCGCCCGCCGCGCGCGGGGAGGCTGCGCTGCGAGGAGGGGCGGATGAGGATGAGCCTGGCGAGGGGGGGCTCGCTCGAGATTGCCTGTTCGCTCTCTTGCGCAGCCGTGTTCTGTAGCAGAGAGGGGGGAGCGGGTCCCGGACCCCGGGGCCTTCCCCCACGACGCGCTCCTCATCCTGGACCGTTTTCTGACAGTCCCGAGGCCCGTGGAGGGCCCCGAGGGCCCGAAGACGGCACAAAAACCTCAGCACCCGTTGCCACCAGGACCCGTTTCCCCCCCCTATTGCGAGTTTCAGTGCTCGGACATGCTTTTCTGTTCGCTCGTCCTTCGGTCGTTCGCTCGTGGCCCCCCCTGCCGCATCTGCCGCTGGCCTGCCCTGCTCGGGCCGGCGCACAAACACACACACACACATGCATACATACATACATACATCACATACATAATTTTGGGTCAGCGGCGCAGGAGGTCCTCAGGCGCGGGCAGCAGATGGAGGTGCGAACTGCGACCGAACGTAACGAAGCGTCAAACGCTGGAATGCAAACGCTGGGCGGTGGAGTAGAGGGCTTGTGAGCCCAAAAAGAGAGCGCGCAGCGGCCAGAAAACTGAGGAGTAAGCACGACGCAAAGTGAACTGAAGCGCAAGCACTCTGATACGAATTGGCGGCAACTGAATCATCGGTCAAGAGATGTTTGACAATGAAGCACGTAAGAATTTGTAAAACACGAGCCGGGGTGGGTTAGCGTAGGGTGCTAAAGTACGAGCGGCGACGCGAGACGCAATAGCGTGAATGGGCGGAGTACCAGTTCTACAAGGCGCGGCAGCACCACAACAGCGCGACGGGAAGACACAATGAGCGTCACCGAAAGCGGACGTAATTTGCTCGAGCGATGAAGTAGAAAGCGCGTGCGTGCGACGCCGCGCGCGTAACGCTCGACCGCGGAGCTCTGCAACCAACTGCGTAGAGAAATGCGATCTGCCAACACCTCTAGACGCGCCCCTGTATTGGCACGTGATGGGCGGCGGGCCGACCACCCAACCGGACGCCGCCATCGCTGTCAGAACGGGGGGGGGCAAGACAAAGTGAGAAACAAGTGGGGGAGGAGAAGCGTAAAGAAGCGGACCACGCCTGCCGCGACCGCCAGGCGAACGCGCAAAATAGGCCCATCCCCTCGGATCACCCCCCGCGCCGGGGACGACGCAGAAAAACGGGCCGAGCCCACGCCCGAAGGCGGTGACCGAGCGAACCCCGCGACCCACGCTGAGGAGAAGGGGGCTGACGAGCCACCGCGGAGGAGAGATCCACGAGGGGTGGTGGGACCGTCGCGCCACCATCGACAGAAAACAAGGCGCCACGGGGCGTAAGGCCAGGAGTGGCGGAAGTGAGGAGCAGGAGGAGGAGGAGGAATACGGTGGGTACTGCGAGACTTTGCCACATGCCGCGCACACCCCGCGCCCTTCCCATTGCTGCGAGAGTTGATTAGGTGTTGCGCACACCCGAATGACAAGTACCGCCGTCTACTCTTCCTGCCCCCACACGGGCCAAGATGTCCCTTCTCACCCGCCTTCATGGCACTACAAGAAATGATTCGGTGCTGCGACACCGCGCCGCTTTCCAAATCAAAACGTATTTAGCAAAGATGCGCGTGAAACGCGAGTTGCGCCGCAATGGATAACTACTAGCCAGGAGTGGTGGACAGGGGAGGGAATTCGGGAAGAGGAGACAAAGAAAGGGAGGCGGAACACGCCAGCCGCGACCGCCAGGCGCGCACGCGGAGGAGGCTCACACCCCCGCGGTGGGGACGACCTGGAAGAAGGGGGGTAGGGGGGGAGAGGAGGAGGAGGGGACGGACAACCCACCGCGGAGGGGGGCGACGCCGGGGGTCGGGGGAACGCCGCGCCACCTCCGACAGAAAACAGACTGCCACGGGACCTAAGGCCGGGAATGGCTGAAGCAAGGGCGAGCAAACCACAGCAAAGCCAGGAGGCAAACGGTCGGCGCGCGCCCAAAGCGACTAATCGGTTGGTGACAAGGCAGAATAGATCACTAATAGTGCGTGACCAGATTGAATGATCGGTGGGGGACAAAGCAAAAGAGGCGACTGATCGGCGCGTGTCGGTCCGTGACCGCAGAACAGGCGACCGCGGCGCGGTGCCCAACTGCCAATTGGCGAAAAACCCAAGCAGGAAGCTCGCGCCATGCCGCCACGGGTCCAGCGTGTTTCCGCCGCACCGAGCGCAGCGCGCTCTCCAAGACTCCCTGCAAACGTCTCAAGGGCCAAGGCGTGCCCTGGCCCCCGAGCCGTTGGACGCGGGCCACGCGAACCGATTTGGTACCGCCCGCCAGGTCAGCCAGGCGCCCAATAGAGCCAGCGTCGTCGGCGGCTCCGCGCCGACCAGGCGGGTCGCCCAAGGCAGGCGAGCCCCAGGCGCCAGGTGCCAGGCGCCGCTCGTGAGCTGGTACGGAGCGCGGGAATTCGATCGCAAACCGGCGTGGTACCTTCTCTGGGCGAGCTCATCCTTTTGCCGGGGCCTTGAAATCCCACGCGAACTGATACCAGCGTTCCCGCGTCCACGGAAAGACAGCCCACGACTCTTTGACGCGCCGCCAGAGGTCGCCCTGCCCAAGGCCGTTGAGGCAAGGTCTGTCCACGGGCAGCGCCTTCGCAGCAGGCGCGCCAGTCGCAATTGGTGGGGGGCGATGGACGGCGAGCGCCTGTCGTGCGCCATTGCCTCTGCCGCCCGTAGCGACGGCTGCCAGTCTGCCTTTCTCGACATAGTCGACAAGACAGCCGGCGCGAGCGGACTCTGGACCTCTGTTCTAGCGCCAATGTCGCTCGCAGCAGCGATGCGCGAGCGCGACGGGTGACCGCGCGCGCCCAGGCGAGCTGGAAGCAGACCGCTGTCCGTAGCGGGGGGAAAAGGAAACCCGCGGTTCGACCCTGGAGGCTTGCCAGATGGACCAGGCCGGCCGCGGGGGCTGCCGAACTCGGGGGTCTTGCGCCAACTTTCCGAGCCCGCGCAGCCTGCCGGCGGATAGTTGCCTAGCTCTTGCGCGCCCACGCCCTCATTGGGTGGCGGCGCGAAGTGGGAGTCGACAGGTGAGCTGACAGAAGACGCATCGCCTGCCAAGCATCCTGCGGCGTCGTCTTGGTCCGCGGCCGCGTTGCCATAGTCGGGCGACACAGGTCGGAGCGGCGCAACGCGGCCGTTAGCGACGAGGCGGCGCAGTGCGAGCTCATCCGGCCCCTGTAGATCTGAGCTGCTTTCCCCACAGAATGGTTGGCTAGGACAGCGTAGACAGAGGTCCCTCTCCATCTCATCCATAATCTGCGCCCAGCCCGCCACGGGGGCCATGACGTGACCGGGCACGCTCGGGATGCTCGCCAACTTCAGCCCTGTAGGTGACCCCAAGAGACCAGGTAATGAGCTGCCCGGTGACGTTCGGAGGGGTGTTCCCGTGGCCGCCAACATGCTCACGCGGCCGCGTATCAATCAAGGTCCCAAAAGGCCACCTTCTCCGCGACCTCCTCGACCTCCTCCTCTGCGCCCTTCAGCACGGAGGCGGCGCAGTCATCGTCGATGTCGCCCTTCATCTCCTCCTCCTTCTCCCCGTCGTTCTTGGTGCCCCCCTCCGCCGCCTCATCGACGTCTTCATCGTCCTCCTCTTCGCCCGTCTCGACGTCCTCCGTGGCGTCCGCAACGGCCGCGGCGGCCGCCGCGCTGGCGACGCAAGCGGCAGCCGGCGCAAACGCGGAAGGCGGGGCAGCGCCCGAGGCAGCCGCGGCGGCGGCGGCGCGGCCGGCTGGAGACCGCGCGGTGCTGCCGGAGTCAGCGGGCGCCCAGGCGGCGGCGGCAGCGCCGGCGGCCGCGGTGGCGGCGGCGGCGGCCGCACCCGCGGCCGCCAGCCCCAGTGCGGACGCCCGCGCACGGCGGCCGCGGCGGCAGCCGAGCAGCCAGCGGCAGCGGCAACGGCGGCGTCCGCAGCGGCCGCGGCTGCCGCTGCGCTGGTGGCGCCAGCGGCAGCGGGAGCAGCCGCGGCAGGGGCGGCGACCGAGGCGGCTGCGGCGGCGGCGGCGCGGCCGGCCGGAGGCCGCGCGCGGCTGACGAGGGCAGCAGGCGCCCATGCGGCGGCGGCGCCGAGCCGCGGGCGACTCCCCGAGTAGCATGGCCCAGCGGGCCCGTCCCCACTCCCGCAGGCGGGAGGCCGAGGGGCAAGCCCCTGGCCGCGGCCCAGCAAGCCAGCTCGGGCACCTTGAGCCAGAGGGCTTGAGCCAAGGGGGGTATTGGACACACACACACACACAGACACACAGACACACAGACACGCAGACACACAGACACACGGACACACGGACACAAAGACACACAGGCACACAGACAAACAGACACGCAGACACATACACACACCTATACCTATACACATATATATATATATATAGACATCCCAGGACCCCCCATGTTGTTTTCTATACTTTCTGGAGTTTCGTCTTACCCCCACTTCCCATCGCCGATTCTTTGTGTCTGTGTGTGTGTGTGTTCGTGTGTTTGTGTGTTTGTGTGTGTGTTTGTGTGTGTGTGTGGTGTCGCCCCCTCCTTCACTGTTCCTCTCGGACCGTTCTGGGCCCTGCGTCCGCGATCTGCGCACCAGTTCAGTGTCCCTCACCCGCGGCCCTCGCTTAGCGACGGGACCGCCTTTCGGCCCTCTGGCCGCGCCCCTGCCTCGCCCTGGGGCCTGGGCTGGTTCTGCCGCCCGCGCCCCGCCCCGCCCCCGCTTCCGCCTTGCCTGGTTTTCAGGCCGACCCCGCACCTTGAGGTGGTTAAGCCGGGCCCGACCGTCCCGGCATTCCTACAGGCCTACCACGACATGTCCTTAGAACCTATAAATGCTCGAAGAACAAAAAAAACATGTTCTTAGAACATGAACCCGATGTGTTAAAAACAAGACAGCCCCGGCCAGAAATGTTCCAGGAACATATCGTGCAGACCACAAAAGGGTATCAGAACATTGTTTGGTAGGCTTATAAGCACGCTGGGACGCTTCGCCACTGCTTGAGATGGTCTCGTACTGGTCGCAACTGGCCCGGCTGCTCGCGTAGGTCACGCGTGATCTCGGCACCCGCTGGCCCCCGGCGCTGCGTGCACATCTTCGCCAACAACCTTTGCTGGGTGCTGTCCCCCCTGCACGGCCTGCTGCCTGGCAGCCCGCCTTGCCGGCTTCCGCCACCCAGCCGCCGCCCCGCTGCTGCTGGTCCCCGCCCCCCGGCGCCGCCCCCGCCGCGCGCCTGACTCTGCTCTGAGCGGGCTCGGCTTCCGTCTCCATCCCGCCGCCGCCGGGCGCCTCCTCTCCTCCTCGCGCATCGTGGCGTAATTCGCGTTCCGTATGTCCTGCAAGTGCCCTACCCGCCAGCGCAGTGACCCTGCCTAGCCGCCGACGAAAAGCCTATGCTTGTGTGTTTGTGTGTTTGCTTAGCTTCGACCGGAAGAGGTGCGCTCTCGACCCGCGAACCAAAAACAGTTTGTGTGTTTGCTTGTGTTCTCTTGTTGTGTGTGTGTGTAAATCTGCGTGTGTGAATGCGCGTGTGTGTGTGTGCGTGTGTGAATGCGCGTGTGTGTGTGTGTGTGTGTCTGTGTGTGTCTGTGTGTGTGTGTGTCTGTGTGTGTGTGTCTGTGTCTGTGTGTCTGTGTGTCTCTGTCCGTGCCTGCGACTCTCTGCGTGCGCGTGTCCCCCCTCCGGAGCACCGGTGGCGCCTCGGCGGGGCGGGGCACGTCGGGGCAGGGGTGCGCCACGACCGCCCCGGCTTGCGGCGGCGCGACCGGGGGGGCGGTCGAGGCCCCCGCCCCCCCTGCGCTGGCCATCGCTCGGACGCCCATTCCCCGTGCCTTCCTCGGTTTCGCGCGTGGTTTTACCTGGTTTTCGCCAAATGATAAGGATGCCCCTCGATAGTCCTCGCCGAGGGAAAGATGCACACGTCCGAGCGATGCCAGCTACGTGCGATCGTCACGGTTCCCCTGGGGGGGGGGGGAAAGAACTCGGCCGGGGCAACGACCGCCACGCGCCAGAAGAGTAATGAATTAATTACTTCATTAATAAATTTACTATTCAATTAAACATCGTGCCTCCCCCCAGGGCCCTGCGAGGAGGGGCGGCTCGCGCCAGGCCGAGCGTTATAATGGGCGGCCTGCCCCCACCTACTTTTTCCTTCTCCTCCCCCCAACGGTGAATCGCGCTGGTGCTCGCCTGTCGGCTACACGTAAGAGTGACCCTGGGCAAGAGTGACCTTTGGTGCGCAGCTTTCGGGGGCGCGCGGGAGCCAAACCCAGGGCGCGGGACGCTTATATCGCATCACACTCGGCGATCGGGGGGAGCTCTTACGTGTAGTCGAGCCTGCCATGCACAAGTATTGATTCGCACCCGCGCTCAAACTCTACGGGCGCGGAACAGAGGCCGTGAGACCCTCTGGGGGGCAGCATCTTATTGGAAAACGGCGCCTGAGATCTTATCGGAAAAAGGCGCCTGATTGTGGACCCAGGAGGATGCGGAGGAGGAGCAGGAGGAGGAGGAGGAGGAGGAGGAGGAGGAGGAGGAGGAGGAGGAGGAGGAAAGGACAAGGAGGGGGCTAAACAGAGGGAGGACTAAACAGAGGGAGAGAGAGGAGAGAAGGATAATAATTTGAGGCCGAGAAGCTGCAGCGAACTGGAGCGTTCACTAATTTATCCGCCACGGTGCCTTCAGCACGTAGTGGAGCGCACAAGGCTCAGCAGCTGCCAATGTTCAAGGGATCCAACTAAAGGGTCTAAAGGGCCCCGACCTCTGGTTTTCCAGGCGCCCTTGGGAATCCCCCAGCGCTCTCAGGAACTCCTGGTGTGTGCCGCTCGAGCTCTCTGGAAGCTGAGCCAGCCCAAAAGTCCCCCCAGAATCCCCCAGAGTGTCCCAAGAAGCACCACAGATGGTCTACGGCAAGTTCGTGTCGTGTCGCCCCCAGCGCTGGTTCCTCACACCGCTGGGATCGTTTCACCTTAAACGATCGGCCGTTGCCGAAACGCCCGATCGTTCAACATCCACCGATTCTGGGTCGCCAGCGGTGATCAACGGCAGCATTCAACGTTGAACGCCGGCGGCGGGGTCACCGCTGGTCGACACGACGCGAACCTACCATAAGAGGGCCCTGGGGCGGTCCCGTACGGCTTCCACACTGCCCGATGTGAAGCCCCTAAGAGGACCCCCACTAGGTCGCCAAGGATCAACCATCATGCATGTCCTGGTGGTTGTCCCCCATATCCAAAAGATGAGGTTCTTGTTCCCCATATCCAAGGATGGGGTCTTGTTCCCCATTTCCAAAGGATTGGGTTCTTGTTCCCCATATCCAGAGGATTGGGTTCTTGTGTTTTCTCTGACCGTGCGGACCTTCCTCTCCTCCCTTCTCCCTCCCCGCACCAGACAATGATGATTGTGGTGAGAGTATGATGTGACTATGATGGTGATGATGAGTAATGGATGAGTATGAGGGTGATGATGAGGAGGAGGATGCTGCTGATGATGAAGATGATAATGACGATGAGCAGATGATAAGGATGTCTCGAGCGGCTTGCTGGTTTTTGCACTCCTGAGGGGGGGCGGCCAGGGGTATTGCACGGCCTCCGTTCGTGCCAAAATTGCGGGGGTGTCTCGAGCGGTTTGCCTGTTTGCTTGCCCAACATCCTGCGCTTTCGGAGCAGATTTGGAGGATGTCTCGAGCGAGGCGCCTCCCAAGGGGGGGCCGCCAGGGGTTTTGCACGGCCTCCGTTCGCGCCCAAATGGCGGGGATATCTCGAGCGGTTTGCCTGTTTGCATGCCCAACATCCTCGGGGCAGATTTGGAGGATGTCTCGAGCGAGGCGCTCACTTTCGCCCCCCAGGGGGGCCAGATCTTGAGGATGTCTCCATCGGTTTGCCTGCTTTGGTGGCCAGACTCGTGGGCACGGATCCTCCCCAGGATGCCACAGAAGGCTCCAGCAGGCTCCAGGAGGCACCAGGAGGCCACAGGAGGTCCCAGGAGGCACCAGGAGGCCACAGGAAGACTCAAGAGGCCACAGGAGGCCCCAGGAGGCTCCAAGGGGCCCCAGGAAGCTCCAGCAGGCCTCAGGAGGCTCCAGGATGCTCCAGGAGGCCACAGGAAACCACAGGAGGCCCCAGGAGTCCACAGGGCGCGCCGGGAGGCACCAGGAGGCCCTGGAGGCCTCAAGAGGTCTAAAGAGTAGGAGGCCTCAGAATGCCACAGGAGTGGACCCAATCCCATGTTTTGTACGTGTGCTCCTACAGATTGGGCCTCCCCTGGAGCACGAATCCTTTGTGTTTTACGTAGGTTTCTATATATTGTTCTATTCCTGCGTATCCAATCCTAAGTGTTTTACGTATGTTCCTATAGATTGGGCCACCCCTGAGGCACGAGTCATTGGTGTGTTACGTATGTTCCTATAGATTGGGCATTTCCTGGGGCGCGAATCCTCCCCAGGAAGCCCCGGGAGGCCCCATGAGGCTCCAGAAGGCCCGAGTAGGCCACACGAGGCCTCAGGAGGCTCCAGGAAGCCCCAGGAGGTTTCATGAGGCCCCAGGAGGCCCCAGGCTCATGCGCAGAGACGCGCTCGTACTACTGAAATGTATTCCAGACCGTCAATACTCAAGCCCGTACACATTCGAAAACTGTCGCGCCTAGACACTCGCGGCGGACAGGCCCATGCTAATAGATGCACAAATGGGGAGCTCGACGCAGTGAATTATTATTGAGACTGCGCGGACCTTCCTCTCACACCTCCTCCTCCTCCCATCTCCTCTTATCCCTGATGACGCTCTCCCTGAGGTTAAGTGAGATACGCGTGCACTCAACGGAGGAGGAGGAGGAGAGGAGGGGACGAGAGAGGGACCAGGACAGGGCGATGGTATTTTCATGGCAGCGTGGCGACGCGCATCTCCGCCGGGCGTGGGCCCTGATGGCCCCACGCTCAACGCGAGCGCGTGGGCCCTGACGGCCCGCGCGCTCGCGCTCTGGCACGCCTGCGGCCGCTCGGCCGACGCAGGCGTCTGGGAGCAAAGCGGGGTGGGTGGGCACCCGCGCGTCGGCCAGAGCCGAACGCTACGGACCCAAAATGGCTACCTGAGCCCACACCCCCTCCCACTTAACCTGCAGTCTACAACCAATCAGACTATACAAGTTAAGTGAGATACGCGTGCACTCAACGGAGGAGGAGGAGGAGAGGAGGGGACGAGAGAGGGACCAGGACAGGGCGATGGTATTTTCATGGCAGCGTGGCGACGCGCATCTCCGCCGGGCGTGGGCCCTGATGGCCCCACGCTCAACGCGAGCGCGTGGGCCCTGACGGCCCGCGCGCTCGCGCTCTGGCACGCCTGCGGCCGCTCGGCCATGAGAAAAGAAAGACGCAGCCGCGCGCGCGGGGACGCCCCGCCCGAGTGCGAGGGCGGAACCAGAGGCTGCAAGAGCCTCGCGCGCGCGGCCACTTGCCTGCAACCTTGAGGCCTTCCGCGCCCGCGCACCCAGAGCGCGGGCGCGGCGCGTGCGCGATGCGCGCAAAAGAACCGAAAGGGGGCGGCGCACGAGGCGCCGGGCGCAGAGCGCAAGTGTGGCCCCGACCGCACGGCGCGCAAGACGCGCGGCACGGCCGGGTCCAGGAAGCACGCGACGTGCGCGCAACGTTAAACTCCTCCAAAGAGAGAGGATCGCAGGCGCCACCTGCGTACCGTAGGCTAAAAGAAAGAAGATCGCAGGCGCCACCTGCGTACCGTAGGCTAAAAGAAACAAGATCGCAGGCGCCACCTGCGTACCGTAGGCTCAAGGATCGCAGGCGCCACCTGCGCACGGTAGGCTGAGAGGAGGGCCGGCTCACTCACAGGCCGCCGCCTTCAGCCCGCGCCCGCGATGCCGCGGGCGCTGGCGTCGGGGCACGGGGGGAGCTCCACGCCTAGATGGAGGGCGTGTTCCCCCGGCGGTCGCGGCTCTCGTCTCCGCTGCGGTCTCCGCCGCGCTCACTGGGGTCCCGGGGGCTGCCGCCATCGCCGCCCCTCGACGCGCGACCGTCCGCGCTGGGCCAGTCACGCTCACTCCGGCCGCGGCTGCCCTGGTCGCCCTTGGAGTGGCCGCCCTTGCCGCTCTTGTCGCCCTTGCCGCCGCTCTTGGAGCCCTTGGCGGCCTTGCCGGAGTACTTGCCCTTGACCTTGCCGCCCTTGCCGCCCTTGTCGCCCGCGCCCTTGCCACGCCAGGCTGGGATCCCACCCCCGCCCGCGGCAGCCTCCGCGGCGGCAGCACGCCGCCGCTTTTTCTCCTGCTCGTACCAGCCGCCGCGAGGAGCGCGAAGCTGCCCAGCGTGCTTCCCGGTCTTACGCCGCGTGCGGCCGGGAGGGGTGTCGCCGCGCCGCGCCCACGCTGGGTCCCGCGCCAGACTGTGGCTGGGCGACCTCTCGCGCTTGGGCCGGTTGCGGCTGGGCGACCTCTCACGCTTGGGCCAGCTGAGGTCGCCCGGCGGGCGGTCCCCCTCAGCCCCCGCACCCGTGGCACCCGTGCTGGGGCGCTCTCCATGGCCGGCACTGGGGCCCGGCGCCTCCCGCACGGTGTGGCCGCTCCGCCGGGCCTTCTCCACCACCGTCTTGGGTTTGCCGAAGGCGACGCGGCAAGCCTCGCAGTAGCTCACGTCGCACCCCTTACAGTGCCACCGCAGGGCTCCGCTGTTAGCTCCGCCCGCGGGGCACATCTCGCAACCCCAACCGTCTCCCGGGTCAAAGGAGCTCCAGCGCATCTTGAGTGCGCACGTCGGGCAGGCAGGCGGCTGGATGGTCGGGCCATCCTCCCCGTCGCTGCCTGGGTCAGGGCCGCGAGGTCGGCTCGCCCACTCCGTGACCACCGTGCACGGGTCCGTCTTGTAGAACCGATAGTTCGACCTCATGCACTCCCGCGCGCGCTTTGCGTCAGCGCGGCGCTGGAACTCCACCAGCACGCACGGCTCCCGCTTGTGGCGGTGGTCGTACAGGAAGGCGATGTGTTTGACGACCCCAAAGGGCACGACCACCTGCCTGACCACCTCGGCATCGACGTGGTGCGGTACCCGCTCGATGCGGATGATGGACTCGCCCTCGTCGTGCTGGTCACTGGGCTGCTGCTGGGCGCCCTGGCGCTGCTCCTCCTTGCGCCTACGGCGGCTCCTCGAGCGCGGCTGGCGCTGGGGCGGACCGTCCCCCGCGCCTGGCGCCGCCGCCTCCTCCACCTCGGTCTTCACCTCGAAGGACCGCGGCGGCGCCCCCCCGCTCTTGGGCTTCAGGACGGCCTCACGCTTCACGATGTCGGCCTTCGGGGGGGCGCCGCCCGTCTTGGGTTTCAAGACGGCCTCCTCCTCCTGTCCCCTGCGCCCGCGATCGCGAGGCGCATCGCGCTCGCGATCGCGGCGCCTCGCGCGCGAGGGCGAGCGCAAGGGCGCAGGGCGCCTCTCGCGCTTGCGGACCTCTTCGGCGAGGCGCTCTTGGCCCGGGGACCGCGCGGGCCGCGGGCGCTCCACTGGAGCGCCTTTGCTCTGGCGCCGCGCTGCAGCCTGGATGGCCGCACGCGCCAGCGCCGCGGTGACCGCGTCCTCTCCCGCCTCGAGGACCGGGGCTGGGGTCGACCTCCCCTCGCCCCTGCTCGAGGCGTCGTCCACGTCGGTGAGCTCGACGACCGCCTCCGCGTCCACCGTGCGCATCATGTCGAGCAGCCCCCTGTTGTGCTTGCAGAGCTCGCGGAGCTCCGGCATGGGCTGCCCCTGGAACTGGGCCAGGGCGAGCGCCAGCTTGGCCGCCTGGCGCTGGACCTTGATATTCGGCCCCGCGCCCACCCCCCACGCGCCCCGCTTGCCGTCGACGATCACCAGCTGGCCGTGGTCCTCGCTCGCCCCCGCGGCCAAGCAAGCCGCCGCGATGCACGGGGCTGCTTCGTGGTCGTGGTTGACCACCTCGACGAGGTCCTCGCTGTCCAGCTCGTTCACCACCGTGTACAGGATGTTGTGGGCGGCACTCCGGAGCTCGTCCGACAGCGCGGCCCCCGAGACGACGACGCCGAGGGGGTTCACCGCCATGATGCTGTAGTCATGGCCACGCGCCTTGCTCTGGTCCGGGGCCACCAGGCCCACCAGGAATCCCATGATGCACGCTGCCGGAGCGCGGGGCGGAGGCGCGGCTGGCGCGCGAGGCTGGGGTGCGCGCGCTGCTCGCGTGCCTCGCTCTGGAGTGGGAGATGGCTGCGGATGAGAGGACCAAGAGGAGGTGGGCGTGCCTGGGGCGATCGGGAGCGGTAGCGAAAGGGGGGTCGAGGGCGAGAGGTCCACCGGGATACCCCCACAACGCGAAGCCCCCGCCCTGGCCTGAATACCCGTGGGACCCGCCTGCTGCTTCCCCACACGCCCGTTAACTCCTCGCCCTGGCTCGTGTCTCACCAAATCCTCCTCTCCTTCCCCCTCCGTAGTTGACCCTGCTCGCGCCGAAGGGCGCGCCCAGGGGGGGCGCCCGGGCGCCCAGGCCGGGCGTTCCGAGGGCCTCAGATCGCTCCCAAACTGGGGCGGGTCGCTCCCGGCCAACTGGTCGGGGCGGGCGCCGGCCGCGGCGCCGTCGTCACCGCGGGCGTCCGGGGCCAATAAGGCGTGGCCCTCCGCCATGCCTCGGGCGAATGGAGCCTGACGCCGATGGTCCTCCCAGAGATATCCGTGGAAGGCGTCCGTGGACCACCTCCCGAACCTCTTGACCGCTTCCAGGTCGCGACAGGCGTGGTACAACGCCGTCGCGCCCCCGATGCGCAGGGAGTGGGATCCCATCTGGCCTGCGTCCACGCCGCAGGCGGCAGCCGCGAGTTGGAGGAGCCCCTGCACCTCCTCCCGCATAATCGGGTGGCCATCGGGCCGGCGGAACAGGGGGAGCCCCGCCTCGGTTCCTCGTCCAAACCGGTCCGGCAGCTCCCTCTGGAGGTCGGCGAGTGCGTCCACGACACACAACTCCACCCCCGAACGGTAATGGTTGCGTACGCAACCTGCGTTAAACTGGTCCGTCTTGGACGACGTGATCGTCAGTACTACCTCATCGCAGTCGCTGAGCCTTGCGCTGGGTGTACCCCCGCGCATCCCCTGTACGTCCTGCCCACGCACCACCCGTCCCATGCTCCAGGAGCGGTCCTCTTGGACCAAGTACTCCGACGCGCGGAGCATGAAGAAGTACCCCGTCATAAGCGCCGCCCATAGGATGGTCGCCTCCCGGCGCGTGGCCGTCCCGTGGGCGAACAAGTACTCTCGGAGCCAGCGCAACATCCGGGGCGTGGCCGGCAGCTTCCGTTTCGCCTTTCCGTCCCAGCGGCGGAGTCCCTCGATCGTGGTCCAGAGCCGGCGCCGATCGGAGGTCACATCCCCAAGCCCGGCCAGGGTGTGGGCATATCGAATGGCGAACAGGCGCTGGCGGATGGTCGTGGCCCGCCTCTTCATCACCTTGTACAGGTACACGACATACCGGATGAGGTCATCCTCATCCGTAAGGCGGGCGTCCCGAGTCTCCCCCTGCAGGTATGGGCTCCGGCCTCGGAGCCTCCGCCAGAGTACCCAGTTACGCCACCCGGCGCTGTATTGGCCCGCGTCCCTTCGGCAAGCTTGGCCAACATCGCCTCGGTGGCGGTCGCATCCAGCTCGCGGGGGTCGGTGAGTTCACCTTGAATCCCTTTCGGGGCGCCCCCGCCGGCGTACCGCCAGGCGGCGGGCTTCACCAGCGCGGGAGCAGGGGCGCTGCGGGCACGCCGACGGGCCTTGCGCGGGGGGCGAGCCTCGCCGCCCACGCCGTCCATGGCGCTTGGCCTGGGCATGCCCGCGCCTTCCGGAACAGCGAAGGTCACCGCCCCGACCCGCTCCCCGCCTGCCCCGTCCACCCCTGCTGCGGTGGACCGCGCGGTAGCAGGGGGGTCGAGCTGGTCCGCCAACCGAGCGGCGTCGTCCGTCGTCTTCCCCGCCTCCAGCGCAGCCTCGAATGGCCCGCTTGGGCGATCGGGGGCCTGAAGCCAGGCCTTTAGCCACAGCTTAACCATCTCGTCGTTAGCGAGTCGGTCGTGATCGGGTCCGACGCCAGCGCGCGCCCCGGGTGCCTCGCCTGCGCTTGCTGCCTCTACGGCCTGCCTCAGCAGGCGCTCCGCCCACTGGAGCACCCAGCGGGCCGTGCGACGCGGGAGTGCACGAGCGGCCTGCCGCATGCGCTCGGCGATCGGTATACCTCCAAGGCCCAAGGCATCCCACAGCTCCGCCGTGCCCCCCTGGGCGCACCAGATTTCTTTCGGGTGCAGGGCTCGCGCGGTCCAGCCGCCCTCGGACCCTTCCAGGATCAGGGTGTTCGCATAGCCCTTCAACGGGTCGGGCTTCGCCCGTGCCGTATGGCAGGGCCCGCGCGGATCATGAATCACCACGCGCTGGGCCCGCCCGCCTCCCGCGGGCTGCCATGTGCCGCGCGGCCAGGGCATCATGCGATCCCCCGTCGTCGAGATCCGAGGGTCCACGAGCAAGGTGCCGTTGTTGAGGTCCAGGCGGAGCTCATCCAGCGGTGGCCGCCCTGCCTCTTTCCAGAGCTGGCAGAGGCCGCGTGGCTCCACGCAGGGCTGTCCCAGGGGGGGTATGGGGCTCGGTGCCCGAACCCGTTCTCCGCAACCCCAAACCTGGACCGCCCGCGCGCGTGCCGTGACGTCGCCGAAGTGTGTGCACAGTAGGCGCGTCTCTGGGGTGAGTGCCACATAGCCGAGGCGCCGTAGGCGCGCCCCTAGTCGCACTGCAGCGTAGTTGACGGGGGCGTCGAGCAACACGGCCAGAGGCCGAGTGGTGATCAGTAGCCGCTCCAGGCCCGTCGCTTCGCGTCCACCGGGGTCCTCCGATAGTGACGCGCACAGCCAGCGGGTCCGTGGGGCCCCAGTGGGGTCCTTGGGGTGGTCCCCGTCGTCCGGGTCCCATCGGTCACCGACATCCCACGGCGCTAGCAGCGCCGACCCACCGAGGCTCTCCCATGCCTCCCCAAAGGGGGGCCACGCGGTTCCCACCTCCAGCAGCCGCGCCCCCTCGACCTGCAGGGGGGCGTAGCGTGGTAGGGCCTCCCGGGCTCCTTTGACTTGGAGTGCAGCCGCGCGCCAGGGCCCGTCGTCTCCTGGCATCCGCAGCTCGCGCTGGGCGGCCTCCTCCACCAGCTCGCCCCACGGTGCTGCCGGCGACAGCTCGGTCCATCCGGCCTCCGCCATCCGCTGGCGTACCTCCTCCACCGTGGCACGAGTAATGAAGTCGGCCAGCTCGTTGTGGTAAGTCCGTAAGTAAAGCCCGTCCAGGACCCGGAACTTGTACCGTAGCTCCAGCATGGCCAGGACTCGAAGCAGGTGGCGCGCCACCGCGTTCCGTGCCCGGCGGCGTCGCAGCCAGCGGCTGACATTACTGTTGTCAGTGACGTACGGCAATAGCAGCTGGAACCAGTCCGGGCCCTTCTCGGCCGCCAAGGCTATCAGGCAGAGGAGTTCGACCACCGCGATGATCTCCCCCTCCCCCTGCCAGGTGACCCCAGGGGCGGAGCGGAGCGTCTCCAGATAGGGAGCCGCCTCCGCCACGATGTACTCGCGCGAGGACCAGTCCAGCGCACCGATCCGATCCAGGGTGGCATCGCCTCCCAGCCAGCGCAGCTTGCCGAGCGCCCCCGGGAGTGCGAGGGCCTCGCGAAGGCCTAGCAGGCCCTCGAAGGAGGTCTCGAAGTTACCCTCGACCGGCATCTCAAAGCAGACGCGCAGCCAATCCAGGGTCTGGTGCCAATCGTCCCACGCAGCCTCTACCATCTCGGGGTCGCCCGGCGGATGGACGTAGGCCTGACCTGGGTCACCCGACAGCATCCGGTGGACCGCTGGGAGCTCCAGGCTCAGGGCTGGAGCTGCGCAAGCGCAGAACTGGCCGAGCCCACTTAGCTCCCTCGCGGTTCGCAGCCGGACCATGCGGCAGCCGAAGCTCAGCTCCGGCTCCGCCAGTAGGAAGCGCATCTTCATGGCCTTGGGCTCCGGGAGTCCAACTCGCTCGCGCTCGAAGTCCATACTGAGCCCCCAGATAATCTGCGTGGTGGAAGGCTCCCCCTCGGCGTCCCTCTTGCTGACGTTCACTGCTTCGGACCCAAACACCTCACGTATGGAGGCATCCAATGCGTCGCAGGCCATCCACGGTCGGACCCCAATGTCGGGCTCCACCACCACAGGGTCATCCATGAGCCACTCCGAGTGGAAGTGGGTGGTGTCGTGCCAGTGCGGCTCCCCAGGCCGATAGCTCTCGTGGAGCTCCCTCGCCGCCAGGGCGAGCATCATGTAATTGCCTGGGGCTCCCGTCCACCCGAACACCATGGCTAGGTAAACGACTCTGACGTCCCCCTCGATGCCAGCGTGGGCCCCCGGTAATGAGGTGCCGAAGTCCCCGACGTCCGCCGGGGCGATGTCCAGCCACTTGAAGGCCCGCGAGACGTCCCGCTTGGCGCAGAGGAGGCGCGCTCCGGGGTGGCGCGCGCGATGCCATACCGCCGTCCTCGCCACTTGCCGATGGCGTGGCTGGACGGCAGGCGGGTGGTCGCGCTTGTGTGTGGCGGCGTTGGCCGAGAGCATCGCGTGGATCATACGCCCTTCGGACGATAAGGTTCTGTCCGGTAGCTGCTTCGGTACCCTCCCCAGGGGGGCTTCCACCAGCTCCGTCAGAAAACCCTCTGCCGCCTGGGACGCCACCAGGACGATCCCCCAGGTCACATCCGCCCATACCTTCTGGTAGGCCTCGTCGATGTGGGCTCGCACGCTGGGGTACGGCTGGGCTCGCTCGCGCCTCCGCGGCGCGCCCCGCCGCGCGGAGGCTCCCCCTTCCGCTAGCTCCCGGACGTACTCGAAGTGCTCTCGGCTTAAACACCGTCGCACCTTGTCCCCCAGGACACCCCGAAGGGGGTTGCCTAGGCGCTCGTGGCGCGCGCGCCTAAGCAGCGCGGCCGCTTCCTTCAGGGACCCCGTCCGCTGGAGGAGCTGATCCCCCAGCCCTACCAGGGTCCGCATGGCTTCGGGGTCGTACTCAGGGTGCTCCGTGCAGAAGGTCAGGTAGACCGTGGCCAGCTCCGCCGGGCTGCACCCGTCGAGGTCCTCCGCGATATCTCTGGCCGGATCCTCGCAAGGGGGTCGAGTCTTGCCCGCACTCACCTCCCCCTGTGCCTTGCCCAATGGGGGCTTAGGAAGCCCCGCCAATGCTCGGTGCATGGCTGGGCTAAGCCTACCGCATTTTGAGCCGTCCCCTGAGGCCTGCAGGCGCTCGATTCCAGTGAAGTCGACGCCCTGCAGGCGCCCGGGCGCCTCCGCCCGGGCGATTTTGGGGGACGCCCCCGGGCCATCCTCCCATATAGGCGCCAACTGCCGACGCAGTTGGCTCACCGACCAGCGGTGATAGGCCCCTTTCAACACCTTTGCCCACGCGGCGCAAAGGCGGGGGGCCCAAACCTGCGCCTCCTTGGTGCGCTTAATGCCCGAGCCCGGCACGTGATCCTTCAGCTCGACGTGGTGGTGGTCACGGGGGCAACGTCGCGCCAACAACAGAGCGTGCAGGTACAGCCGGGGGCTGACGAGCCACCAGCTGCCCTTGCGATAGCGGCTCTCTGGCGCGTCGGACGGGGCCTTACCCCAGGCGCACATGTGGATCGGGACGATCATGGCCCCCGTCGCTCGACGCAGCTCGTGCATCGGGGCCTGGTCCCAAATCTTGGGGTAGCGGCCCGAGGGGCAGGAGGACTCGATGAGAAACTCCTTGCCAGCGTCGTGTAGGATGCGGCAGGTGTCGCACGTGAACTGTGTGTGGCTGTTACCCACGCGCTCGAACTCTTTGGAGCCATCCCCCTCGGGGTGCTCCCACGTGCGGGTGCCCTGCGGGGTCCCGCCCGGCTGGGTCATGAGCCCGAGGTCGGTGTACGAGCCACACGGGGTACCCCAGCACCAAACGTTGGCCACGTCGGGGCCCATGGGGGTCCGTGCGGCCTCCTGTAGGCGCGCGCGAACCGCTGGGTCGAGGGTGTCATGATCCGGCCGTGGGCCGGATTCTCGGAGGGGGTCGTCGTAATATTCGATCGGCTCCAGCACCCGGATGCCCTCGGCGCGAAGCGCGGCCGACCAATTTCCCGAACCGGCGTACACCTCCTGGGCGATCAAACCGTACGCGAACGCGGGGTCGTGTCGAATTGGCATCGCGTTCGCCTCCAGGAGGCGTGCCTGGACGTCGGCTGGATGTTCCCCGAACGAGGCTGGCGCGCGTCCCACTGCGCGGCCCGCCCGACCTTCCGCTGCCTTGCAGTGGGTGCAGGGCGCGCTCTTGCCCGGGACGGTGGGTTCAACGTCCGGGCCTTCATCGAGCATCTCGCGCCAGCCGACACTTACGATCTCGCGGGACAGGCGTCCTGCGTGCCCCCAGCGCTGGCCTAGGGCCGCCGCCTCCGCGTGGGAGCGTGGGCGCAAGGCGCGCATATGGCCACGCCAGATCAGGAGCGGAATTACGTGATCCTCCGCGCCGACCCCCGTCCCCATTAGGTGGTCCACGCATAGGCGCCCACTGCCGTTGACACGGTGCACCTGGAGCGTGACGGCGTCGAGGTCGGCGACGGGGCATGCTGCCAGGCAGCGATAGTCCTTGTCGTGGTGCGGGTGCACCGCATCGTGGACGTAGGAGCGGACATCGGCCTCCAGGGCCGTGATCCACGGCGGGGAGTCGCCCAGGGCACGCAGGGCCTCATGGGCCTCCTCCCATAGTGCATGGCGATACGTCGCGGCCAACTGCTGCACCGCGTCCGGGCTGGGCTCACCTGTGCCCTCGCCCGCGCGTAGCAGGAGCACCCCCGCAGCTACGTGCAGTAGCAGGCACTGCCGCTCCTCGGTGTCGCCCACCTCCAGGCCCATCGCCTGGCCCATCTCCTCTGTAGGGCCGAGGCGGTCCCGATAGTCGATGAAGTCCCACTGGATGCGGGTGTCCCCGTCCCAGAAGGTATAGGACCCGCGGCCTATCAGCCCGTCGGTGTCCCACGCAACCGGGCCAACCTCGGCCCCGCCCTCGGTGACGTATCCTGCGGCGCAGCTAAGCGCCTCATGCAGGTCGGCTGCCTCGCTGCTGAGACCCCGATGGCCTCGGTCCACGGCTTCCTCGAGGGCTCGCTCCAGAGTGAGCCGCTCCCCGCGCAGGCGCGCCCCCAAGACGCGCCCGCGCACGTGGCTCTGCAAGTACTCGCTGGCCCCCTTCAGAGGCGCGAAGATGCCCTCGGATTCGAGCTCCTGCATGAGTTTGAGGCGAAGCTCCGGCCCATCACCCGCGGGCTGGGCGTCCCAAGTGGCCGCCGCGCGCGGGCGGTCGTGGTCTTCGAGCCATCCGAAGTCGGGGCCCTTAACCGCTTCCCGGAGGTCAGATTCCATCGCGGTAAGCTGGAGCGCGGTGTAGTCGTCCGGGGCCTGCCCCGGGCCCGGGTCGCCCGCTGCTCGCGAGCCGCTGCCACGGCCACGGCCCTTTTCCTTCTGGGAGTCAGGGGCAGCAGGTGGTGAAGTGTCCTCGCCAACCTTCTCGGCCTCGGCTGCCTTGGCTTGCGAGCGCAGCTGCGCAATCATCCCATCCACCTGCTTGGGATCGATCCGGGGCGTCCCAAGGAGCCCCCCGCGCCTCGTGAGCTGCATGACTACCGTGTAGTCCAATCCGCGCGTTGACTTGATGGGGTCATGGGAGTTAGGGCAATCGCAAGCCTTCCGCGAGCAGCCCATGTGCGTGGTGGCCCCCCAGCAGATAGGGACGTTGTCCTTATTGCGGGGCGCATGCGCCACGGATCGCGTCCGCTCCGGGCGTGTCAGTTCCTTGCCCGCTGGGTACGCCCTCTTGGGGGCTGTCCCCGCTGGGGCCCCGGTGCCCGCCTTGGGCCCCGCCTTCGGCTGGGGCCCAGCCCCCGCCTTGGGCCTGTCATCCCCCTGCGCCGTGGGCCGGGGATCGCCCATTTCCTCGCTCCCTCCCGCTTTGGGCGGTCGCTTCGTGAGGTGGGCGTTCAGCTGCCCATTGAGGAGGCGCGTGAGTGCGGCCTTGCGCCGGGGCACGACCACCTGCTGGTAGTAGGCGTTCGGGTCCCCGAGGTCGAACGTTCGGGGCAAATCGTAGCCGTTCTCCGGCATGAGTAGGATGTACTTGATGTCCTCCCTCCTCGGGTTCTCGGTGTCGAGCTCTCGGCATAGCCGACGCCTCAGCTCCCGTAACTCCTCGACCCAGGTGCTTCGGAGCTCTTCCCACAGATCCTTGACCCAATGGTCTGGGAACTCCGAGGGGTCCCTCTCGAAGGCCGCCTCCAAGAACCCTAACGATCGCCGACGCTCCGCCCCGTGTGCGACCCCTATGATGGACTCGAACATCTGGATCTCGCACCGGGCCCTCTTGAACCAGGTCGCCATGTGGGTGGCGGGCCGTTGGCGGGGCTCCAGCTTGTCGTCCACAGGGAGCCGATAGCCATCGAAGTCCTCGTCACGCGCGGGGACGCAGTCGTCCACCGCCAGGTCGTGAGGGCCCGTCCCGAAGGCGAGCGCCGCGTAGCCGTGTGCCACACGGTTGGTAACCAGGCAGGGAAACCCGATCGTCTTGAGCGTGCTCTTGGAGTGCGCACACATGCGCTTGAGAGAGTCGAACAAGTCCTTCCCCGTGATCCCCTCGCAGGCCTCAACCACGAAGGTGTTGCATCCCCGGGCTATGTAAAGATCAAGTTCCTCGTCCCGACCGATCCCTGCCCTGGTGCCCCGGGCCTTCTTGTCGCCCTCGGTGGCCCGCGCCTGCCGCTCGGCGGCGAGGACGTGGCGTTCGGTGAGGCGGTTCTGACGATCCAGGCGCTCGATGATCTGGGCTTCGGCCTCGGCTGTAAGCCCGCCCAGGGCGCCCGCCGCCCCGGCGTCGTCTGGACCCCCAGCTCGCTCCCCACCCAGGCCGCCCCCGTGGGGCGTCTGGCCAGTGAGGTGGCCAAGGACCGAGGCCCCGTCGAGGAGCGGATTGGCCCCACGAGCGGCCCCCCCGCGTCCATCGCGCGCCAGCAGGTCCCGATCACCCAGCAAGCCCCGTCGTGGGCCCGTGGGTTGGATGGGGGGCATGGCACCGAAGAGCTCGCGTCGGGGTCCCTGCTTCGGGCTGGGATCCCGTCCCCGCGCCGAGCGACTCCGCGACCCCTCGCGTGAGAGGCTGCCCTGCAGGGGAACCTTGTCGGCGGCCGCAGCACGCTCCCGCGCGCGCGCTTCCAGCTGCGCATCCTCCAAATCCGCGAGGGCGCGCTCTAGGTCGGACCCCAGTGGGCCCGCCGCTGCCACCTGTGCGACCCTCCGCCGCAGCTGCCGCTCCGCCTGATCAAGCGGAACCCCGAGCAGGTCCGCGGCCATACCTAATGCACTGAGGGCCGCCGCTTGGCCCCCCCGTCCTTTGAGATCCTCGGCTCGCAAGGAATCCATGAACATTTCGAGTGGGTCGGGCTCCTCAGCATCCTCGCTCACGCCGGCGGCGGCCGCCGCTAAGCGCGACGGTGCCGCCACGGGGGCTGGGCGGGGTAAGCCCTCCATCCCGGGCGCAGGCTGCGCCCCCTGCGCGCCGCCCCGCCGATGGTGGCCGAGTGTGCGCACCGGGTCGTGCTGCAGCTGCTGGCGCTCCGTGTTCGTCAGGTAGCGCCGCCTCCAGCCGCTCGCGCTTTCCACGTCCACACCGCCCCACTGCTCCTGGCGTAACATCGCCAGCAGATCCTGCGGGATGTGGTGGGCGATGACACGCAACCCCACTTCCCGAGCCCCTTGGGGGACCTCGTACAGCAGCCGATTGATCCAATCTATCGGGTAGCGCCCGTCCTCCAGCGGAGGGGGGTGCCGTACGACCTCGCTGGCTGGGACCTCCACCCTGACGCCCTCGAGGCTAGTCCCGATGATAAGTCGGGCGTCCCCGCCAGTGCCCCGTGCGTCGAGCCCCTCGCATTCTCCCAATAGAATAAACCAAGGACTCGCCGGGGGCGCGCCGTACGCCTCCTCGGCTCCCCGAGGGTCGCCCGGAAGTATCGGGCAGACCTTCACGAGTAGGGGCTCCTGAAGCCACCCGTGATGGGCGATCCGATCGCCCGGGGCTCCGCGGTCGGCAGACCGTGAGCGTCCGCTGGCCCTTGCTTCCGCGGAGCGTGTGCGACGCGGCTGCGGCCCAGAGGCTAGGGCCTGCGCCCCCGTGGGCTCCACATCGACAGATGGGGCCACGGCGGGCGGTGGCGGTGCAGCGGGGGGAGGTAGAGGCGGGGGGTAGACCGGCCCGGGCGCTATGCCAACCCCATCGGCAGCGTGCGCGGTCCAATCGCGCGCCCTGGCGGGGCTTGGAGCCCGCGCCCGCATGCGGCGGCGCAGGCCCCCGAGAATCCCAGGTTGGACCGTCGCTTCGACGCGCACGGTGTGACCCTCGTCCCGTCGGAGATGTTCCCCGCACATCGGGGCCCCCCCGCAGCTACCCTTCGCCATGCGGAGACAAGTGGGGAGGCTGCACTTGCGGCCGATCAGGGTAGACCGATACTTCTGCGCATGGTGGGCGCAGAGGTGCACCTGTGCATTGAGACAATGCCCCGGCCGGGGAACATCCGACACCTCCGCGTCCTCCTGTAGCAGGACAGTAGCCTCCTGCATCCCTCGGTCGCCGCACCCCTCCGGCTGGAGGGGGCGTGCGCCACCCGCGAGCTGCACCCCAACTTGTGCGGCTTGGCAGGGGCGCTCCTCCGCCTCCACCTCGCTCTCCGAATCAATGTCCAGGCGGCGATAGCCCGTGGCGTCGGTGATGTAGCGGGGCTCCGGCCGGCCCCGGCACAGCCATCCGAGAACCGACCAGGGTGAGCAAAGCAGCCACTTGACGACCCCGAATACCTTCCGGAGTCCCACGCCGACTGCCCGGCAGGCCGTGGCCCTTCCGTGCTCAGCCAAGTCCACGATCTGTGTGTGGTCAATGGCCGCGTACTGGTCGACGTGCATGGGATGCGCCACTGGACAGGAGGCGCACTCGACGGCACGACATAGATGCACATTCCCTGTCTCCTCGAGGTTCAGCCGCCACTTGCGACTGGTGCACCCCAGGACCTGCCCGATCTTGATGTTGAGCCCGTGGCGGTCCAGTCGGTACCGGTCCGCGAAGTTGCAGCTGATGCGGGCCACCTGCCCGTGCTTACGCAGAAGCACGTGGTTGTACGCCCGATTGGTCCCTCGGCCGCGGACCCCCTTTGTGTAGAACTCCGTCTCCACCACGCCGCCCAAGCCCGGCCCGCGCCAGCGCACCAGCAAGGGGGTCGGAGGGGGTGGGGGAAGATGGGCGCCGGGCCCATCGCCTCCGCGTCGCTGGCAGCACCGGGTAATCTGGTACCACGCCCAGCGGAGTCCCCCGGCAGCCCACAGCATGATGAAGGCCAGGGCACCCAACACGAACGTGAAGATGCCTAGGGCAAAGCATAGGACCGCGGTCTCCCACCAGTACCCAAGCATCTTAACGCCCAGGCGGTCGACGGCGGATCCAATCCATCCGCCACTCGTGCGGATCGTGCCCGGGTGGTCGGGGGAGCTTACCCACGCTCCGTAGCCCACGAACTCGAAGACCCAGGCTGCGAAGCCCCAACCGGGACCCGGCCCCGCCTCCGGGGGCGGGGTAGGTGGCGGCGGCGGCGGTGGGGGTACGTTCCGGCCAGCCCACCAATGGGGCAGGTGCGGGACCCAACCACTCCACCCCCAATACCCGTCCAGCCCACGCGGCAGGTCAGGCTCACCATCGCCCGTCCGGTTTCCCGGGGCGGACGGCTGCCCAGGCGCACCCGTGGGCTCGTTGTTACCTCCGTATGCCGGCGTAGCTGGGCTGCCTGTGGGCTCGCCCTCGCCTACGCGCCCGAGGCCCGCGGTCGTGGTCGTTGTAGTCGACCCTGACCGCGGTGGCGGTGGGACGCCCGGCGTCCCAGGGGGCTTGGCCTGCGGCCCTCGCCCCTTTCCCCCTGCAGGCGCGGGCTTGGCGGGCGGTCCTCGCCCCTTGCCTCGCCCCCCACCGCCTGCCGGCTGCGCTGTCGGCCCGGGCAGGGCTGGCGGCGTCGGCGCTGGGACCTCCTGTCCCCCGCGCCCGAACGGCAGCCAGCCAAGTGCCCCTTGGACCGTGAGAGCGCCGCCCGTAACCAAGATCATCAGGTGCGCCCCCAGGAAGCCCACAGCCATGGCACCACAGGCGCGCTACCTAGTCCGCGGACTAGTACGGCTGTGGTTATGGCCGCCCCGCGGCCCCCTGGAACACCCGCGCGTCGGCCAGAGCCGAACGCTACGGACCCAAAATGGCTACCTGAGCCCACACCCCCTCCCACTTAACCTGCAGTCTACAACCAATCAGACTATACAATATGATGACGGCACTGATAATGTAGATGATAAATGATGATGCCGATGATGATGACGATGATGATCATGAAGATGATGAATATGGTGATGATGATGATGATGATGATGATGATGATGATGGTGATGATGATCATGATGATGGTAAAATGATGATGGATGGTGAGGTGATGGCGGGTGATGATATGATGATGAGGATGATGATGCTGATGATGATGGTGATGCTGATGAACATGATGTTGATGAAACTGATGATGCTGCTGATGATGGTGATGACGATGACGATGACGATGCTGTTGATAATGATGATGATGATGATGATGCTGATGATGATGATGATGACGATGATGATGATGATGATGATTGGTATGGTAATCATGCTCGGTATGATGCTGATGATGATGCTGATGCTGCTGCTGGTGCTGGTTCACCATCACACTCAAAGTATGGTGATGATGATGATGATGATGATGATGATGATGATGATGATGATGATGATGATGATGATGATGATGATGATGATGATGGTTATGATGCTGAGCAGATCCTGAGGATGTCTCGAGCGGTCTGTTGGTTTTCGCACTCCTAAAAGGGGGTCACCAAGAGTATTGCACGGCCTCCAGTCGCGCCAAAATGGTGGGGATGTCGCGAGCGGTTTGTCTGTTGCGGTGCCCCAGCATCCTTCGCTGTCGGAGCAGATCCTGAGGATGTCTCAAGCGGTTTTCTGGTTTTCGCACTCCTAAAAATGGGGCGCCAGGGATAGTACACGGCCTCCTGTCGCGCGGTCGCGCCCAGATTGCGGGGATGTCTCGAGCGGTTTGCCTGTTTCGGTGCCCCAAGATCCTTCGCTTTCGGAGCAGATTGGGATGATGTCTCGAGCGAGGCGCTCAGTTTCGCCTCCAAGGGGAGGGGGGGCAGAGTTTCAGGATGTCTCGAGCGGTTAGCTCATTTTGCGGGCCACACCCGTGAGCACGGATCCTCTGCAGGATGCCGCAGGAGGCTCCAGCAGGCTCCAGGAGGCACCAGGAGGTATCAAGAGGCATCCTGTGGATTGGCCTTCTCCTGCGGCTCCACGCCACTGCGTTTTAAATACGTCTGTTCCTATAGATTGGGTTTCTCCTGGGCACGAATCCTCCCCAGGCGACCCCAGGAGGCTCCAGGAGGCCCCAGGAGGCCCCACGAGGCCCCAGGAGGCCTCAGGAGGTCACAGGGAGCCCCAGGAGGCCCCAGGAGGTCCCAAGAGGCGCCAGGGTGCACCAGGAAGCCCCAGGAGGTTTCAGCAGGCCCCAGGAGTCCCCAAGCGCATGCGCAGAGATGCGCTCACACTACTGGGACTCATTCAAGCTCCAACTCGTTCACGGTCATATTCACTCCCAGACTGTCGATACCCAAGCCCGTCTATATTCGAAAACTGTCGCGCCTAGACGCGCACGGCGGACAGGTCCATGCTAATAGATGCAAAGATGGGGAGCTCCACGTAGTGAATCAATACCCCCATATCCAAAGGATGGGGTTCTTGTTACTCCCGAGCGGGAATGTCTCGAGCGGTTTGCCTGCTTCGGTGCAGTAGCATCATCCGCTTTCGGAGCAAATTTGGAGGATGTCTCGAGCGAAGCGCTCATGTTGCACCCCTTGCACCCCAGGGGACCCAGGTGGCGAGGATGTCTCGAACGGTTTGCTTGTTTTTTAGGGCCAGGCTCGTCTGCGCTCAGAGCAGATTCTGAGGATGTCTCGAGCGAGGCGCGGGTGTCCGCACCCCCAATGGGGGAGCCGCCAAGGGGTATTGCCCGGTTTCCGTTCGCGCTAAAATGGCGGGGATGTCTCGAGCGGTTTGCCTGCTTCGGTGCAGTAGCATTCTCTTCGGAGCAGATTCTGAGGATGTCTCGAGCGAGGCGCCCATGTTGCACCCCAGGGGACCCAGGTGGCGAGGATGTCTCGAGCGGCTTGCTTGTTTTTGGAGCCAGGCTCGTCTGCGTTCAGAGCAGATTCTGAGGATGTCTCGAGCGAGGCGCAGATTTCAGCACACCCCAGGGGGAGCCGCCAAGGGTTATTGCACGGTTTCCGTTCGCACCCAGATTGCGGGGATCTCTCGAGCGGTTTGCGAGGCGCCCATGTTCGCCCCCAAGGGGGACCAGATTTTGAGGATGTCTTGATCGGTTACTCTAGTTTGCTGGCCAGACTCGTGGGCACGGATCCCCTTCAGGACGCCACAGGTGGTCCCAGGAGACATCAGGAGGTCACAGGAAAACTCAAGAGGCTACAGGATGTCCCAAGAAGCTCCAGGAGGCCTCAGGATGCTCCAGGAGGAATCAGGAGGCTCCAGGATGCTCCAGGAGGCCATAGGAGGCCACAGGAGGCCCCAGGAGGCCACAGGAGGCCACAGGATCCTCTTCAGGATGCCACAGGAGGCTCCAGCACGCCACATGAGGCTCCAGGAGGCCACCGGAGGTACCATGAGGAATTAGAATGCCACGGGAGGCCACATGAGGCCCCAGAAGGCCCAGGAGGCCCCAAGAGGGTCCAGGAGGCCCCAAGAGGCCCCAAGAGCAGGAGGCAGCAGAAGGCCACAGGAGTGGCTCCAATCCCATGTGGTTACGTACGCTCCTATAGATTGGGCCTCACCTGGAGCACGAATTCTTGGTGTGTTACGTATGTTTCTATAGACGGTCCTTCTCCTGTGTGTCCAATCCTAAGTGTTTGACTTATGTTCCTATGTATTGGGCCTCACATATAGTGTAGGAGTCCTAGTGTTTTACACGTGTTCCTGTGGATTGGCCTTATCCTGCGGCTCCACTCCACTGCGTTTTAAATACGTCTGTTCCTATAGATTGGGCTTCTCCTGGGCACGAATCCTCCCCAGACGACCCCAGGAGGCTCCAGGAGGCCACACGAGGCCCCAGGAGGCCTCAGGAGGCCACAGGAAGCCCCAAGAGGCCCAAGGAGGCCCCAAAGGGCTCCAGGAGGCCCCAGAAATCCACGGGAGGCCCCAGGAGGCCCCAGGCTCATGCGCATAAACGCGTTCGTACTACTGAGATTCACTCACGCTCCAACTCATCCACAGTTATAGTATATTCACTTCCAGAGCGTCACTACTCAAGCCTGTTTATATTCGAAAACTCTTGCGCCTAGACACTCACGGCGGACAGGTCCATGCTAATAGATGCACATATGGAAGGCTCCACGCAATGAATCATTATAGTGACCGCGCGGACCTTCCTCTCACACACTTCATCCTCCCTTCTCCTCCTCCCCGTGATGATCGGCTATGGTATGTTATGTTACGTGATGTTAGGTTATGGTATGTATGTTATGTTATGCTGTGATGATGGGGCTGATGAAGATGATGATGATGATGATGGTGATGATGATGGTGTTGATGATGACGATGATGATGACGGGTGACGGATGACGGATGATGATGATGTAATGATGATGCTGATGATGATGCTGGTGTTGCTGATGTTGCTGATGATGATGAGGATGATGCTGTTGTTGATGGTAATGATGACGATGATGATGATGCTGATGATGATGATTATCATGATCATGATGATGATGATGATGATGATGATGATGATGATGATGATGATGATGATGCTGATGCTGATGCTGATGCTGATGATGCTGATGACAATGACAATGACAATGACAATGACGATGATGATTGCGGAGCACACTCTGAGGATGCCTCGAGCGGTTTGCTGGTTTCAGCACTTTATAAGGGGGGTCTGTTAGGGGCTTTGCACGGCCTCCGTTCGCGCCAAAATGGTGGGGATGTCTCAAGCGGTTTGCTTGGTTTGCGCCCCAACATCCTCCGCTTACGGAGCTGATTCTGAGGATGTCTCGAGCGAGGCGCTCGTTTTCGCCCCCTAAGGGGGGCCAGACGTTGAGGATGTCTCGATCGGTTTGCTTGTTTTGGTGGCCAGGCTCGTGGGCACAGATTCTCCCCAGGATGCCACAGGAGGCTCCGACAGGCTCCAGGAGGCCTCAGGAGACCACAGGAGGTCCCAGGAGGCACCAGGAGGCCACAGGAAGCCCCAAGAGGCCACAGGAGGCCCCAAGAGGCTCCAGGAGGCCTCAGGAAGCTCCAGCAGGCCTCAGGAGGCTCCAGGATGCTCCTGGAGGCCACAGGAAGCCACATGAGGCCCCAGGAGCCCACAGGAAGCGCCAGGAGGCACCAGGAGGCCCCAGAAGGCAACAGGAGGCCCCGAGAGGCCCCAGGAGCAGGAGGCCTCAGAAGGCCACAGGAGTGGCTCCAATCCCATGTGTTCTACGTACGCTCCGATGTATCAGGCCTTACCTGGAGCACGAATCCTTGATGTTATACGTCTGTTTCTATCGATTGCCCTTCTCCTGTGTATCCAATCCTAAATGTTTCACGTATGTTCCTATGGATTGGGCCTCCCCTGGGGCACGAGTCCTTGGTGTTTTACGTGTGCTCCTATGTATTGCCCTTCTCCTGTGGCTCCAATCCGCTGTGTCTTAAATACGCTTGTTCCTATAGATCGGGCCTCTCCTTGGGCACGAATCCTCCCCAGGCGACCCCAGGAGGCTCCAGGAGGCTCCAGGAGGCCCCAGGAGGCCACACGAGGCCCTAGGAGGCCCCATGAAGCCCAGGAAGCCTCAGGAGGCCACAGGCGGCCCCAAGAGGCCCCAGGAGGCCCCAAGAGACTCCAGGAGGCCCCAGGAAGCCCCAGGAGGTTTCATGAGGCCCCATGCTCATGCGCAGAGAGACTCATTCACACTCGAGTTCATTCGCTGTTAGATTCATTCGCAGACTGTCAATACTCAAGTCCGTTTATATTCGAAACCTCTTGTGCCTAGACACTTACGGCGGACAGGTCCATGCGAATAGATGCACATATGTGGGGCTCCAAGCAGTAAATAATCACTTTGACCGCGCGGACCTTCCTCACACACCCTCCTCACTTCAACTCGTCCTCACTTCCTCCCTCTCTTCCCCGTCCTACTCAAAGTCTGATGATGCACTCAGAGTATGATGATGCCGAATGGTGACGATAAGAGTGTAATGGCGATGGGGATGTTGCACTCCTGAGGATGTCTCATGCGGTTGCCTGGTTTTCGCACTCCCAAGGGTGGGCCGCCAGGGGTATTGCACGGCCTCCGTTCGCGCCCAGATTGCGGGGATGTCTCAGACGGTTTGCTTGCGTCGGTGCACCAGCATCCTCCGCTTTCGGAGCAGATGCTGAAGATGTCTCGAGCGGCTTGCTGGTTCCAGCATTTCTCGGGGGTGGCCGCCAGGGGTATCTCACGGCCTCCGTTCGCGCTCAGATTGAGGGGATATCTCAGGCGGTTTGCCTGTTTCTGACTACCTACCAAACCACCCCAACCCAACCCGAAGACCCGAATTTCGGGTTGGGGGGGGGTACGAGCTTCATGTGTGTTTTCTCAACGTTCCCCGACCCCCCCCAACTGGAAATGGAGGGCAAATTGGGGCCTTCGGGTTGGGTTGGGGTGGTTTGGTGGGCGGTGAGTTTCGGCGCCCCAACATCCTTCGCTTTCGGAGTAGATTCTGAAGATGTCTCGAGCGGTTTGCCGGTTCCGGCACTCCTGAGGGGGGGCCGCCAGGGCCATCTCACGGCCTCCGTTCGCGCCAACATGGCGGTCACATCTCGAGCGGTTTTGTCTGTTTTGGTGCCCCATCATCCTCCGCTTTCGGAGCAGATGCTGAGGATGTCTCGAGCGAGGCGCTCGTCTTCACCCCCAAGCAGGGACAGAATTTGAGGATGTCTCAATCGGTTTGCTTGTTTGGTGGCCAGGCTCGTGGGCACGGCTTCCCCCCCAGGATGCCACAGGAGGCCCTTAAGCTCCAGGAGACCCCAGGAGGCCACAGGAGGTCTCAGGAGGCACCAGGAGGCCACAGGAAGACTCCAGGAAAGAGGCCACAGGAAGCCACAGGAGTCCCCAGGATGCCACAGGAAGCGCCGGGAGGCACCAGGAGGCCCTGGAAGGCCCCAGGAGGCCCCAGGAGGCCTCAGGAGCAGGAGGCTTTAGAAGGCCACAGGAATGGCTTCAATCCTATGTGTTGTACGTACGCTCCCATCGATTGGGCCTCCCCTGGAGCACGAATCCTTTGTGTTTTACGTAGGTTTCTATCGGTTGTTCTTTTCCTGCGTATCCACTCCTGAGTGTTTTACGTATGTTCCTATGGATTGGACCTCCCCTGGGGCACGAGTCCTTGGTGTTTTTACGTGTGCTCCTATGTATTGCCTTTCTCCTGTGGCTCGAATCCGCTGTGTTGTAAATGCGTTTGTTCCTATAGATTGGGCCTCTCCTTGGGCACGAATCCTCCCTAGGAGGTCCCAGGAGGCTCCAGGAGGCTCCAGAAGGCCCCAGGAGGCCACACGAGGCCCTAGGAGGCGCCATTAAGCCCCAGGAGGTTTCAGGAGGCCTCAGAGGCCCAAGGCTCATGCGCAGAGACGCGCTCGTACTACTGGGACTCACTCGCGCCCCAACTTATTCACAGTTAGATTCACTCCCAGACTCGTGGCAGACAGGTCCACGCTGATAGATGCACATGTGGGGAGCGCCACGCGGTGGATAGTTGAATACATGTCAGTGGTTTCGCTGTCTCGGACTTCCGACCGCCCAAAACAACCCAAGCGACCCGAACGATGGCCCCAAAACGGCCCAGGAGGCGCCAAAGAGGGCGCCCATACCGCCGAAGAGTCCCCCCAAACGCCCCAAGAGGCGCCCCAAAAGAGGGGCCAAAAAGAACCCCGCGAGGCGGAATCCGAACGGACACTTCAAGCCCTTCCTTCAAAAATGCTCAGCCTCTAAACCGCTCAGAGGCCCCAAAAAGAGGCCCTGGAGAGGCCCCACGAGACCCAGGCACGATGGCGGCGGGTTGGGCCGAAGGCCACTAGGATGCAGCCACATGGGCAGATTGCTCTGGCATGGCGGCACCAACATCGAGCTGGTCATTCAAATCGGTTCAAACCGGGCAAAGAATTGGCAGACATCGGCTGGGAACCGGCAGAGTGCCAGAAGCGCACGCCCAAGCACTGAGCAGATAAGCTGGCGCACGATCAGCCAGTAAAGCGAATGCAGACTGTGCCCGTGCCGCAACGAACCACCGCGCTGGCCTCACTTGTCGTCCCGGTGCACCAGACCATACGAGACACTTGCGCTCACATGAAACACAAAATGGCGTGGTCTGGGCCTACGCAAATTGGAATTTGGACTTTACGAACTGTGCTACGAACAATAAGATTGCGCCGCACCGGTGGGCAACGGGCTCGCCGGCTCATTTGTTGCGACCTACTGGTGCGAGAGCACGGGAGCGACCCCGCCTGACTGGAGGAGGAGGAGGAGGAGGAGGAGGAGGAGGAGGAGCAGGATATGGGAGCGGACAGCAGTTTCATATACAACTCGCCTTGCCAACCGTGCCGATAACTATCATGCTCGTCTCAAGGCTGTCCTGCGAACATGGCCAAAACTGCGGCCAGGGATTCGGGCAAAGAGTGATTCTGGCCTCGCCGCGATTACGTTGCTGCTGGCTGTGAGCGCTGGCTGGAGCGGACAAATCCTGCCACGCCCCCAGACGGAGCGACGCAAACAGGAGCTACGCGTGGCAATTGTTGCACGAGCGGGCGGCCGAGGAGGAGGAATGAGGCCCACGAGTCGGGGAGCTGAGCCACGCCCCCGAACATCGGCAGTGGCCCCTGCCTCGGGCAGACGAATAGACAGTCAATGGCCACAGGCTCGGGCAGGCCAGGAAGACTGTGGCACATCTTAGACGGGGACGACCCCGCCTGAGATGTGCCACAGCTGTCTGGGCACGCCTCTTGTCCTCGCCCCCTCCCGCCCCCCCCCTCCCCCGCCTCCTCCGCTCCCGCTGCCCCCCCTCCCTCCTGATGACGCTTCTTCGAGTGCAGTATTCACGCACCCCCGTTTGGCAGTTAATGGGCAGCCAAGTTGGAACGCAATTGGAGCGGACCAGCACAACGTTAGCCAGCGAGGACCCCAAGCATTGATTCTTGCAGTGCCTATGTGGCACAATCTTCGTGGTGCATTGAAAGTGGTGCAATCTAGGTAGTGCAGTCCATGTTGCGCAAACTAGCGGTGCAGAGCAGTGCAGAGCAATGCAGGGCAATGCAAAGCAATGCTGGGCAATGCAAAGCGGTGCAGAGCAATGCAACGCAATGCAAGGCAATGCGAAGGAATGCAAAGCAACACAACACACTGAACAACACTTGAAACAATGCAGAGCTGGTCGTGTAGCTGCAGAGCTGAGTTACCTTAGAGGCAAAAAAGAAGCTCTAGGGCAAGCACTCTTCGGGGAATCTGGTGCTCCGTTTACCCTATATATGCGGAGATATACCTTTTGACTTCAAATTGCGGCTACTCGTGCGCGGCTAACATCTTTCCCCTGCAGTGCCGATGAGTTGTTCGACATGGCTTGCAAACGAACGCTGGGATTGGCAACAACGGCCAGCCACGCACACAGACGGCTCAAGATCTAGCAGCGGGCTCGAAACCTGGTCGACCCGACGTGCGTAGATCTGAACAAGACGTGTACGGGCACTCTTCCTCCTCCTCCTTCTCCTCCTCCTCCTCCTCCTCCTCCTCCCCCTCTTGCCGTATCCATGTTGGCTCAAAACTTCATACAGGGAGGGCTTCGCGCTCGTGCAATATCGGAAGCTGCTGATCCGCAGCGGTCAAAGCTGACCCTGGCAGCCAGGCAGCTGCTTTCTTTGAGCTCCTGCAGGAGCACCCTCATCAGACACGCGACCAGAGCTGCGCGCTTGGTGGCCGCTTCATGTAAGCTCCTGCTGGAGCGTTCGGGCGGCTGCCGCATGAAATGCAACATGGCTACGGGGAAATACACCATGTGTATCTCCTGCAACGTTGTGGTCGAATTGGACCGGCCATTGACCTTGAAACTCAAACATGACACGTCTGCTGCACCCCCCCTCCTGCCCCCATCCCCCAACTCCTCCCTGCCTCCCCCCCGCCAGTCCTCCCCACCTGGTTCTCCTCCATCGACCCCGCTTCCTTCTCCTCGTCTTCCTCCTCGTCCTTCTTCTCCTCCTCCTCCTCCTCCTCCTCCTCCTCCTCCTCCTCCTCCTCCTCCTCCTCCTCCTCTGCGTCATCCTCTGCATGCGCCTCCGGGGTGCGCGCGCGTTGCAGATGGAGGGCGGGGCAGGAGGCATCCGAGGCTGCCTGGGCGCCCGGCGCCGCTGGCGACCCGCGCCCTCTGGCGGACTCCGGGGCAGAGCCCGCCCCTTTGGAAGGGCGGCGGGGGCCCCCGACGTCGCGGGAGCTCTGCCAGCAGCGCAGGCCCGCGCAGGGCCCGTGGGCGCGTTCCACGACTCGCACGAGTGCCTGCTCGCAGGCGTGCGAAGAACACGTGTCTGCTTCGAGGTAAGTATCGTAGATTCCCCGCGGGGGATCCAGGCCATTTGCGAGTAGTTACTCTGCGAGGGCAGTCGGGCTGCTGAGAGGGAACGGATTCCCCGCGGGGGATCCAGGCCATTTGCAAGTACAGTTACTTTACGAGTAGTGGAGCGCGCTCGTCTACAGGCAGCTCACAGCGGCCGAAGGCCGCCCGTTGCGGGTTGGCCTCTGCGACGCCGAGGCGCAAGCGGGGGGCCCCGCACCGTCAGAGCACCGGATGCTGGCAGAGCTGGAGGAGAGCGGGTGCGATCCAACCAGCAGGACGCCGTGCCACAGGCGGCGGACACATCCTCGGGCATTGCCAGAAGTGCCCCTGGCCCAAGGTGCCCCCAGCTCTCTGCTCCCTCTTGGAGCCCATGTGGGGCCTTCTGGGCCTCGTGAGGGGTGCCCTGGAGGCCGTCTGGGCCACCCCGAGAATCCTGGGGGCACCCTGGGCCAGGGGTCCTTCTAGCAACACTCGAAGATCCGTGTGCCCGCGGCCCGGATTCCGGGGCGCGGCCCCGCGGAGACGGCGCGGCCGCACGCGCACGCTCCGCGCGGGGCACATCTGCGAACAAGCGCGCCCCGTGCCCACGGGGTCGCGGCCCAGGGGCCCCGCCCAGGAGGCCGTGGATACGCGCGTGCTTGTCGTCCACGAGAAGCAGGTGCGACTGAAGCGGCAGGGCGCCCTGACGGAGTCCAGGGCGCAGGCGCCGCCGCCCGGAGTGCAAGGAGAGCCCCGAAGGGCTGCGAGGGAGCCTTCCCGGACCCGGCCAGTCTGGCAGCCGAGCTGACCCCGTGGCCCTCCTGCGCCAGCTCGTGGATTCATCTCCCTCGAGGCTATAGAAGCTGGCGGCCTCCTTCATGCTGTAGCGAACAAGGGTCCTCCGGAGGAGAGCAGCGGCCGCTCTTCAGAGGCGCCCCGCTGCTTCTCGCGAGGTTGAAGCCACGCCGACGACGCCCGAGTTGTCGCCAGGGATCACGGCGGAGACGCAGCGGCCGCGGACCGGCGGGCCGAAGAGGCCGCAGGCCGTGTCCGGACACACCCTGACCAGGCGGCCAGCACGCAGGCCGTCGAGCAGAGGGCCGCCCAGGTCAAGAGACGACGAGGCGCTGTGCTCGAATGTAAGGAGCCGAACTCTATACACCGACGCCTTTGCCCGGCCTCACACTGAATCTCGCACAGGAAAGCGGATCCTGGTGTCTACGGGACCCTGGTGTATAAATTCTCCGCTGTCTTCCCCCCGGAAGACGGGGACGAAAAGTATACACCACACCACCCCGACGTCGTCCCCGACCCTCAGAAAAGCCCTGGGGCTGAAAAACAGCCCGCCACTGGTAATGTACATGTTCCGGTTTCCGAGAATGCCATCGGTGTCCGAGAATGTGTTCTGACTGGGGGCGCCACGGCCAGGAGCCCCGGTGGAGCGTCCGCCGCCGCTGTCCCGGCAGCAGTCCGGGCAGCCAGGCCCAAAGGTCACGCCACAGGCCGTGGCCGGAAGTGCCACCTCTGCAGAGAGGCCCGAGCACGCTGTAAGAACGGTTTTTTGAAGGCAGATCTGCCTTCAAAGAGGAAAGACTGGTCTACTCTGTAAGAACGGTTTTTTGAAGGCAGATCTGCCTTCAAAGAGGAAGGACTGGTCTACTCTGTAAGAACGGTTTTTTGAAGGCAGATCTGCCTTCAAAAAACCGTTCTTTTGAAGGCAGATCTGCCTTCAAAAAACCGATCTTACAGAAAAGACCAGTCTTTCCTCCTTGCAGAAGGAGGGGGACAAGACCTCCTGGTCGGTTCGCCTGGGCCGAGCTCGTGGTCGAGCGAGCTCGTGCTGCAGTGTGGCATTCCCGGAAGGGCCTTGCCTTCGAGGACGGAAGAAGCTGTCGTCTCTTCCGCCGCGGAGGGCGGCGGAAGGGCGGCGGAAGGCCGGCGGAAGTAAAACGAGGCCGCCTCCGCCGGCGGAAGGGCGGCGAAAGGGCGGCGGAAGTAAAGAAATGCGCCCCCAAGGGATGAACACGCTTTTGCCGGTTTCCGGGTCTCCGGAAGCCGCAAAATGGCTCTAGAACCCCTGCCACCGAGTAGCGTTCCCCGCAGGCTCTGCCATGCATGCGCGGCTCCAGCGGCCCACGGAGAGGCTACAGGCTGGGGAGGGGGCACCGCACACCCGCCACTGCGTGGTGGCCAGGGGGGATATTCCCAGATGTTTTTGCACCAACTTTATGTTGCCCCCCATCGTACTCAAGGACCACATCCCAAAAGTAATTTCGAGCACCCAGAACAGTATGGAAACAATGTCGAACGATTATCGCCTCCCAGGGGCCCGACACGTGAAAACCTTCCAGTGTTGGTACTTTCCTGGTGCTCGAAATTATTTCTGATGGTCAAGGCTGAAGTCGGTTGGAACATCATACATGTATGCGCCCTAGAGGGGGGAGCTTGGCGTAAGCTTGCCGACGAGTGACACCCGCTTGGAAACGCGGGCAAATGAAACCTCGACCAGAAACAGTCGGGAACTTTTGGACAGCGTGTCGCTGCGCCAGCTCTGACCCACCACGCTTCGGTGCGACACGCTGTCCGCGTCCTGGCCCCCCAGCGACCACGCCCCGAGCCTTCCCCTGCCTCCTGCCCCGCGGAGCGGAGCGGAGCGCCATGCGCTCGCAAGGCATGTCTGAAGGGGCCCCAGGACACACAAGTAAATACACACAAATAAACATATCCCCCATATTTTCCCATATGTTCTGGGTTTTTGTCTTCCCCCCACTTCCCATAGTTTCCAATTTTTTCAGAGGAATCGACGATTAATTGTGTCTGTGTTTTTTCCCCTCCTGAATGTCGCGTCGCCAGGGCCGCCGGGGCGACACGTTGTCCAACAGTTCCCGACCGCAGCACGCGGGGACTTCAAGGCAGTTCGGTGGCAGCAGCCGAATGCAGACATCGGGAGAGGCCTCCCGTGGAGCAGGACGCCCAGAGCCGCAGCGAGATGATGAGTGTTCGAGCACTGCTCAGCAGAGGTCTGCTAACAAAACGATCCTCCTCCTCCTCCTCCTGCTCCTCCTGCTCCTCCTCCTCCCTCTTCCTCCTCCTCCTCCCTCTTCCTCCTCCTCCTCTTCCTCCTCCTCCTCCTCCTCCTCCTCCTCCTCCTCCTCCTCCTCCTCCTCCTCCTCCTCCTCTTGCTGAACTCAGCCAGTGCAACGTTTCAGACCCACGTATCGGACGGCGAACGGCTCGTGAGTGAGTGGGTCGTGTGCGTGCGCTATCCCAGACTCATCCCCACCCTCAGCCGATACTTTCTGCTTGGCGGGGTGTTCTTTGTCTCGGGAGAGGGGGGTCATGCACAAAAACTTCCACATGTCCAGGCCTCATTGCCGCGCTGTCCTGACAGTGCGATCAGCAAGCCGAAAGCCCCACAGCGTGGCACCGAGTAGCCGCCGAGTGCGAACAAAGGCGGTCAACTGTTCGCTCGAAGTCCTTCTCCTCCTGCTCCTGGTCCTGTTCCTTCCCTCCCGTCCCCCAATTATGCGCGCACGAGCGCAGGCTGGGCAAAATGGGCACTCTACGTAAGAGGTGGCAGGTGTGCAGAATCAGAGCGGGTCCACGGGAGACCCCGACAGACCGAAAGGGAGGCTAGACGCTCGTTCTGGGGACATTCTCCTGTAGTCACTCGCTCCACTCATGCGACGATGCTGCGTCGAAGGCCGTCAACCTGAGCCGAACTTGAGTCGAACTTGAGTCGAGCCAGCGTCGAGCCAGAGTCGGACCAGAGTCGAGCTGGAATTGAACAGATCGGTCAGGTGGCCCCACGGATGTGGAAACCAAAAGCTACCGACACCGCTACTCCCCTGACCTCTCCTCGGATGTGTTCGGACCATAACTTCGAAACGTATCCAGCGGTGGCGACAAGGGCCTCCCAGGAGGCCGACAAAAAGGGAAGACGGCCGAAGTGTACTGGTATCGGGTCCTTTTTCCTGGGGGAACGCACAATGATAGAAACATAACAACTCGGAGGTCCGCGCGGATTTCTCGGATCGGCGATGGAGCCCTGGCGGCACCTCCGGTGCCGCCCCTGGCGCGCTCCGCTCGCCAGGGAGGATGTCCAGCGCCGATCCGAGAAATCCGCGCGGACCTCCGAATTGTTATGTTTATGTCATTGTTCGTTCCCCTATTTCCTTCTCTGACATCCGTGAGGGGGCCCCCAGGCAGGTCCCCAGAAGCTCGAATCAAGTTCGGCTCAGGTCGGCAGACAACCGCCGCAGCAGCGACGCAAGCGGAGCGCGTGCCCCCCCAGAAGGGTCCCAGAGCGAGCGCCCGAGGGAGGCGCTGACCACGGGGAGATCACCCCCCTTCGCAGGGAGGGCGAGCAGCGGGAGGAGGAGGAGGAGGAGGAGGAGGAGGAGGAGGAGGAGATCCGTAGCCATGTTGGCTCAAGTCCGTAGCGGTGTGCTCGAGGCTTTGAGCTTCGGCGTGGGGAGTTCGCGGCCCCAACAGTTTCTGGCGTTCGCCCGCCAGGGTATACGACACACCTCATCATCTTTCAGTTCGGTACTGTATTGGGGTAGCGGCCCCATCGTTGCCGTGCTTCTCTCCCAGGCGATGCCAGGGTGGGGTTGCCGAACGTGCAGTATGTGGAACAATGGCTATGGGTGTGGAGCCTGCAACCCGAATGATAAGCAGCTCAGTGGACAGGACCCAACCCAAGCGCGAGGCCCCAGCAGGCCCCGCGCAAGTTCTTCCGCTCGCCCTGGGTCCAGAAAGGTTCGCTGTCAGGTGGCAGGCTCCAGCAAGGTTGGCATGGGAATCAAAGTTGGCATGATCCGCAGCCCCTTTCGGATGAAGAGACGGCTCAATGGTTGCCCCTGGACGACAGCTCGTTCCAGTTACTCTCGGGGCGTCTCACCCAGGGCCAACGGAACAAGCTTGCGCACGCCAGGAGGCTCAAGGCAGCTGGACAAAGCCTCCCAGATGGGGTCGAGGTCCCGCGGTCGGTCCAGGCGCTCCAGCACAAGCTTGTCGAACTTCACAGGAAGGAGGAACGCCAGGTCGAAGCTGCCAGGAGGGCCCTGCAGGCGGTGGGTGAGACCCAGGCGCAAGTGAAGGAGACAAAAGCACAACTTGACAAGGCCAAAGCGGATGCAGCCAAGGCCTTGGTGGGCAGCCCGACGTCGCAAGTCCAGGCAGCTCTTCAAGGGATGGACGCCAAGATCCAGGAGCTGCTCACCACGTTCGCCGAAGGCCTCGCCAAGTCTGCGGGGGTCGAGGAGAGGAAGAAGCAGCTCTTGGAGGGCGTTGGGCAATACAAGGCCACCTTGGGGGAACCTGTCTCAGCCCTGGGACCCACGGCACCAGCGGCGGGAGCGGGCCAGGTCACCTCCTCTGCGCTGGCAGCAGCAGAAGAACCCCCAAGGCTGAAGACGCTGCCACTTCGGCTCCAGCGGCGGCAGGACCAGCGGCAGATGCTACCATGGAAGGCGGCCATGCTCCGATTGGTACTCCAGATGATCATGATGGTGATGCCCAACGTCGCGAACAATTCATCAAGTCTGGCATGGGCAGACTCAAGCGGGAGGAAGATCGCAGCCGTTCTCCTGCAGGCAAAACAAGGGGGTAACCATTGGTTGCCCCAGGACTACGAGACCACGAGGAGTGGAACCTGTTCCCTGTCGCGAGCTTCAGTTTCGACACCTACGGGGACAGGAGCGTCTTGGCGCTCACTCACCGAGCCTGAGAAGGTGATGACCCCGTGGACTCTTCACGGTGCGAGTCTCATTGGAGGCACGGCAGACGACGCCACATGGAGATGTAGGGATCCGACACCTGCGTGGGCGACATCTCCGAGGACCCAGGTTGGTTCGAGGGCATCGGGTTCGGCATCCCAGAAGTACCATGGCACAAGCACTGGCCAGCTCGTGGGGGTGCTTGTGCCTGGGCCCCCTGGCGTCGGTGTGCAAAGTCCTGGTGGGCCATCGCGGCTACCAGGCTCAGTCGCCACGGGCGTTACATCGCAAAATCCTGGTGTGCCAGTGCGGCTACCTGACGCAACGTCGCCACAAGGGCCCCTGGACGTCTTCAACGGGGAGCCCGCCGACGCCCTGAAGCAGGAGGCCGTCGCGAGGCCCGTAGGCCCGCGGAGCGTCGCGAACCGCTGCCCAGGGGTTGCCGCTGGCGCGAGGCGTGGGGGGGCGAGCCGCCACTGGAGGGGTCGCGTGGACGGGCTCCGACGGCATGGAGGAAGTGGCAATCGCGAGGTCCGTGGGCCCTCCGAGTGCCGCGGGCCCCAGTTTTGGGGGCTGCTGTCGGCGCGAGGGGCGGGGATCGCGCCGCTGCCTCTGGCAGCGGGGGCGGGATCCGCTGCCGCGGGGGGGCGGTGGGGGAGGAGCTCGGCGAGCACCCTAAGGCCGCCCTCCCCCCAGGCCCTGCTCAGGAGCTGAAGGGGGGGTCCATTCCGCCATGCCAAGCAAGGCCAGCAGAGCCAGCGGCCCCACAGGACATGGCTCACCCTAGAATTGGTGGTGTTTGCGCTGGCAGTTCGGATGGAACCATTCCCAACAGGGGTGAGATGTACGTTTCAGAGGTATCGCAATTACAGGAGGGGCGAGAAGTGGAGGTGACCCCTACCTATTTCTGGTGGTTGCACTGACAGAATGGGCGGCGATACCTCAGACGAAGGCGGCTCCTGCATTTTCGATATTTACTTCTCGAACACCACTTCCTGAAGCGACAGGGCGATCGACTACTGCAACAAGCCACGGTTGTCATGTTCATAGGGACCCACCTTCATATGACAAAGCTCATACAGACTTCCAAGAGAATGACCGAGCTACAGATTTGCCAATTGTGTGCCACTACGATGCGTATGCGGAAGGTCGATACCTTTTTTGTTGCTGTGCAGTTGGCACCGCACCTGGGGATATCAGGGTCCAACTTCAAATTCCTGGAGGAAGCTGGCAACTATCTCAAGGTCCAAGGACGACCATTCGTGATGGTCGGAGGCTGGAACAGTACCATTCCTGAGATGCAGCAGTCTGGGCTCCAAGTCGTCCTACGTGCAGGTTAGACAGGCCCAGCGAAGGCAGTTCCAGGAGGGTATCAGCTCATTTATTGTTGTCTCAACAATCCTGACCTACGTAATCTCGTCGAGCTACCGTGGGATCAAGAAAGGACATGGGCAGCACCACGCTCGGGCAAGCGGGCTAGGCTCAGGACTGGTGGATTCAGTATGCCCAAGAGAGTCATTGCGCCATGCCCCGAGATCGAAATGAACACACCTGGACCCGACCTACCTGGGGAGTGACATTCCATACGAGTTGAGCAGAAGGTCGCCGAAGGACTGGCCAAGATCCAGTTAACTGTCGGAGATGAGGCTGCGCATCGGCATTGCAGCGGAAAGCCAAGGCTCGACCTAGCTCAGCAGTACATGCCCTCTGCATTCGCATCGGAGAGCTTTTGTACTCATCCGCAACACCGAGATCGACTTCGACGGTAGCGAGCAGCATCGAGGATGGGCAGCCCAGACCATGGAGGTCCCCATCGTGCCCCCTAACCCAGCACTGGGACAAGGTGGCGAGAAGAAGCACATCCCTCCGCGCTGGGCCGCCGCGCAGCCGGCCGCCCCGCGCCTGCCGCCCCGAGCGGGGGCGGCGGAGCGGGGCCTCCGGTGCGCGGGGTCTGCGCGCGGCCGGGCATGGCATGATGGGCCTGGTTTCCACCACCACCACCACCACAAGCTGGAGGGGGTAAGGAGGAGGTCGAGGAGGAGGAGGACGAGGAGTTGGAGGAGGACGAGGAGGAGGAGGAGGACCAGGAGGACGACGAGGAGGAGGACGAGGAGGAGGAGGACGAGGAGGAGGAGGAGGACGAGGAGGAGGAGGTGGAGGAGGAGGACCCCCTCCCCCTTCAACTTATGGTGGTGGTGGTGGAAAACAGGCCCAGCATGGCAGGGGCGAGGCGCGCCCACGAGGGCGGGCGGCGCGAGCCTTGCTACCGCTCAGGCGTCCATTCCCAGTGCGTGCTGCGATTCCGTGCGCGTGTTTCTTCGCAGGGTGGCCCAGGGTGCTCCTCGAGGGTCCTCGCAGAGAAAAGATGCACATGTCCGAGCGTTGCCGAGGAGTGGAGGCCTCCCAGGTCGAGTGCTTCGAGCAGGGGGTCGACTGCAGAATTGAGTTGGCCCCAGCAAGGAAGTTTCTCGTCAGATCGAGGGACAGTTTGAAGGAGGCTCGTAGACCCATGAGCGTTCGACGTATTTTGTTTGGCAGATCCGACGAACATTTCAATTCCAGGGTAAGTCAATTCTGTAATGGATCTCCTACTGGCCCAGGGTGTCCCCAGGACTTCCGAGGAGGCACCCAAAGCCTCCAGAGAGCCCCTCACAAGGCCCATGGGGGGCCCAAGGGGCTTCAGGGGCAACGACAGGGAGGCATAGGCATATGTGGGGATGCATCGACGTTTAATGTTACGATGTTCCAACCTACTTGAGCCTTGATCACCAGAACGAATTTCGAGCACCAAAGGAATACCGACATTGGAGGGTTTTCACGTGTCGGGCCCTGGGAGGCGATACTCGTTCGACACCGTTTCGATACTCCTCTGGGTGCTCGAACATATTCTTGGGATGCAGCCCTTGAGTACGATGGGATCAACCTAACCCGAGTGGCCGATGTTTCGCCCATGTGTCGTCGATGCATCGTCGGTGCATCGTCGATGCCGGCGAAGCGAGGCTCAGGGAGAAGGAGGAGGAGGAGGAGGAGGAGGAGGAGGAGGAGGAGGAGGAGGAGGATAGGAAGGAGGAGGAGGAGGTGGAGATGGAGGACGACGACGAGGAGGACGACGAGGAGGACAACGAGGAGGGGGAGGGGGAGGAGGAGGGGAGGGGGAGGAGGGGGGGAGGGGTAGGGGGAGGACGGCTCCACATCGAGCCGCATCGCCGATGCCTCGGCGCTGCGCCCCCCCTGCCCGGGCCTCTCCTGGGCGGCCTGGGCCCCCGGGGCGCGCAGGCGGCCCCTCAGTTAGGCCTCCTTGGCTTCCGGGCAGGCCTCCTGGAGGCCGCCGGGCCCCGCCGAGGAGTGAGGCGACGCCAGGGCGAGGAGGACGCTGGGCGAGGACAGGTCGAGCATCTCTTAAAGGGCCACATGCGAACCCTACCCCAGGTTTCGTAATAAAAGGGAGGGGGTCTGGACCCTCCAAGACAAGCCATTTCAGACCTCCCCCGTGGGAGAAGCCTCCAACACATCGTCCCCAGACCCCCCAGGCCCTCCAAGATAGCCTGGAAGAGACCCCCCCCCGAAATGAGACCCCCCTCCCTTTATTACGAAATCTGGAGTACCCCTACCCCCCACGATTTCTGAGGGGGAGGGTGGGGTTCACTTCGCTCGAGAGCTCCCGGACGAAGTGAACCCCACCCTCCCCCTCAGAAATCGTGGGGGGTAGGGGTAGGGTTCGCATGTGGCCCCCTATCTCTGCGATCCGGCGGCTCTGGAGGATGGAGCGGACGCCGCCACCATCTCGGAGCGTTCCGAGACGCTCCGAGAGCGTTCCGGCACGCTCTGGAACGGATTCATCCTCGTCCGAATCAGCCCCGTCCGAAGAAGGCCCCCGCCCTCTGAGAAGCGGCCCCCGCCCTCTTCGAAGACGTCGCCCCCCGCGCGCCACCCCCCTCCGGGCGCCGCCGAGGAGGAGGCTCCGGCGAAGGGGGGCGCCGCGCGGTAAAGCAGTGCGAAGGCCGCGGCCGCTGTAGGGGCCCTGTGGAGCGGCTGGTGAGCATCGCTTCGCAGATCCCTTTCCCCGCTGGCGTGGCCTGAGCCCCGCTGGCCGCCTCGCTCCCCATGGATGGGGGCACGGGCTGTTCCGGTCGGGCTTCGAGGGGCGCATCCCCAAACCAAGGTGGTGAGATGGTGGGGCTGAGCTGCAGGAGGAGGAGGACGAGGAGGAGGAGGAGGAGGAGGAGGAGGAGGAGGAGGCGGAGGAGGCGGAAGCGGAGGCGGAGGCGGAGGCGGAGGGGCGGAGGAGGAGGGGGCGGAGGAGGAGGCGGAGGAGGAGGAGGAGGAGGAAAAGGAGGAGGAAAAGGAGGAGGCGGGGCCAGCCTCGGCGGCGCGGCCTGGTGGGGATGGGGGCAGATAAACGAGGCTGGGCTGGGGCGTGGAGCGGTGACGCAACCCGCAGCCTTTGCTCCCCGCCCGGCCGCCCGAGCGCCGGGGTGCTGGGCACGTCGCCTTGGGCGGCGCGCCGGTTTTTTGGGAGCACGAGGCGGAGGAGAGGAACCGATCGGGTCGGTTGTGAGGGGGAGGGATACAGCAGTAGGGGGACAGACAATGACATTAACATAACAATTCGGAGGTCCGCGTGCATTTGTCGGATCGGCGCTGGACCCCCCTGGCGCGCCCCGTGCGCCAGGGAGGGGGATCTAGCGCCGACCCGAGACATCCGCGCGGACCTCGGGGATTTTATGTTTATGTCATTGTCCGTTCCGCTAAGCAGGCATACGCGGTATGAAATCTACCCATCAAAGATCCTCAATAGGAGCTCGGCCACACGAGACCTTCCACAAGAAACCCAGCCCTGAGACCCCAGGGCGTGCATTGATTTGTGGTGTGGGAGCGTCACGCTTTCCATAACAAAACAATCGAAACCCAAGAATCTCAGGGCACCTTGGAGGAAGCAGGGTGTTTCTTGGTATGGGCTTCCACTGCAGGCGCACATGCTGCGCCATCCCTGAGCCTCGTGCGGTGCCCCGGGGCTCTGTGGGCCGCATGCCAACTTCTGACTCGGTGGGCCCGCTGTGTCAAGGGGGGGCAGCGAATCCGCTCGCGGAGCTGGCTTCCCAGAAACATCTCGGCGCGGGAGCGGCGGCCGTGCGTCGATGAGAGGCCGAAAGCCAGGGGAACGAAGACTGACATAAACATAAAAACTCAGAGGCCCGCGCGAATTTCTCGGATCGGCGCTGGACCCCCCTCCCCGGCGCGCGGAGCGCGCCAGGGCCTTCACGGGCGGCGCCGGAGGCGCCGCCGGGGGGGCCCCAGCGCCGATCCGAGAAATCCGCGCGGACCTCCGAATTTTCATGTTCATGCCACATTTTGTTCCCCTTAAAGCGGCTGCGGCGCGGCAGGCGACCCGACGTATGGGGTGTCCAGGATCAGACAAACGGCACAACCAGAAACCTCAGGAGACCCGCGCGGACTTCATGGACCGGCCCTGGACCCCTCTTCCCTGGCGCGCGGCGCCGGAAAGGCCGCCAAAGGGGGGCCCAGCGCCACGAGGAGCAGGGGGGAGGAGGAGGAGGAGGAGGAAGAGGAGGAGGAGGAGGAGGAGGAGGAGGAGGAGGAGGAGGAGGAGGAGGAGGAGGAGGAGACGACGACGACGACGACGGGGGAGGAGGAGGAGGAGGAGGAGGAGGAGGAGGAGGAGGAGGAGGAGGAGGATCATGCTGGATCATGCTGCGATGCCACTCACGTGGCCAGTTCAATCACTGTCACCGCTATCATCACCACCGCTGCCCAACCCCTGCACACGAGCACCAGCGAGCACTGTCTGCCCCTGACCCTGGGCTCTGAGCTGGGGAGCGACTCCCTCAAGCTCATTCTCCACAAGCAAGCGAGCGGCAGCGGCAGCAAAAGCAGCAGCCGCGTCCTCGCCCACGGGTGGGGCGTCCTCGCAGACCGTCATCACGTCGGCCAGCTCTCCGACAGGGCGATCGGACGAGCGGGCCACATACTCATCAAAAAAGGGCCTCTCCTCCATTGGCCTCACGGCACCACCCACGCCCCCAGTTCCTTCCCAAGGGGGTGGCGGGAGGGCTCGCGCAGCAGCATCCAGCGCCGCCGCCTCACGCAAGGCCACGGGTGGGCCCCGATAAGACGGAAAACACCCTTCTTAATTCGCTTGAGGTTTTCGCCCCCCTTTCGAGTGGGGGGGGCACACACTCTCTGAAGCCACCGACCGTCTGTCGTGGCTGTGAAACCACATCGCTGACAGAAGGTCAGCCCGAACGCACACATCCTGGCGAGGCGGTGGCTGTGGTGAAGCTTCACAGCGCCAACCCACACCTCTCCCGAGATCGCCTCGAAACCCTCTCCAAACTCAGGGCTCAAACCCAACGTTTCAGCCGAATCCGACGGCCGCGACGGGATCGGAACGCGGCACGGGGTCGAGGCGACAGCGAGCACCTGGCTCCTCGGGACAATCATCTTGCACACATCGCAACGCCAGCGACCAGCGAACGGGCGAAACTTGTGCGCACTGTCGCGGATTGCCTGGTCGAATTTAGTGGGCTTGCGGACCTTGGGCGCTGGCGGAGCTCTGACACCTTCCCAAGGTTCAACCTCGAGCGCCAGCATCATCGCCCTTCTGGCCCTTCTACGCACCAGTGCCGCCGTCGTATCCCACAGGTCAGTCCGAGGGGGAGGGGCCACCACACACCAATCCCAGGACCACTGGGCCACCACCCCCGCATAGGCGTCGGCACTGGCGTTGCCCTGGCACATAAACATATCAAACGGGGAAGTTACCGACGGCAGATTTTCCTCCGTGTGGGAGGGCGTCCAGAAAAGCGAAACCTCCCCAGGGCCACGGGAGCGGAGAGCCCGAGAAACACGAACCCACAAGTCCCCGTTCGGGCCCCGAGGGGTGGAGGCACGGCCACCGTGCCAATCAGAAAGCAAACTCTTGCAGTCGGTAATATAGCATAACGGACCTTGCGAGTGCTCAAGCGCGAGACAGAAGGCCTGGAGCTCTGCTCTAGGGACCGTTTGCCGACGGCCTGACAAAACCTGTCCTACACCGCACTGGGGCACCCAAGAATTAGGCGACGAGGGGTCCTGGCACATCATCACCGCAGCCGAGCCGCATCGCCTACGCCTGGGATCAGAGCTGAACTCGCCCCCAGATCCGTCACCGAAGATAAACACAGGAGGGCCTCCAGGCTCCGAGCAGAAATCGGCAATACAGCCATCCCCTAGAAGGACCTCCTGGGCCGTTTCCGCAGTCTCAACAAACCTAGGCACCGTGAGGTCCTTCGAGGGCACACCCCTGAGCCACAAGGCCGGCTGGGCCTCAAGGCCCGCGAGGGCCTGGGGGGTCAAAAAATCCGTTTTTGAAAAGTCATCATGTCCGCCATTGGCTGGGCATAGCCAAATGCGGCGAGCTAAAGTCTCAGGCTGCTCCTTACATCGGGGGCAAAGCGGCGGGCAGGAATATCCTGCGGCAATCTGCCGCTCACGAGTCCACTGGCCCCCCGAGATGACGGCAATGTCGGCGGCCCACTCGTCGAACTTGAACTTGGCAGCCAGGCGGTTCAGCTCAATCTGCACCGTCGTCATGTCCGCTCCTGCTGCCAGATCCTCGCCCGCCTCATGGTGGGCCGCTTCCTTCCACTGCAGCTGAACACAATCATCCATGAAAGCGCCGAGCATATCCTCGAAGTGCGAAGGAACAGCTGTAGCGAACTTCTCATCACCGAAAGCAGGGAACAGCCAATCATCGATCGTACCATCTGGCAAAGGACGTGACCAGACATCAGGACTTCGCGGATCCCAGCCAATCTGCAAGAGCGTGGCCTGCACCGCGGCGATGGGGCCGCGCACATCCTTCCACTTCACCACCTGTCGCTCAGCAGCGCCACGACGCAGCTTCGCCAGTGTGATCGGCCACATCTTGCGAATGCGAGGATGGAGCATCGGCTGGGAAAGCCACACAGCAATCCACTCCTTCATCATCTGCTTCCTCAAATCTATGCCTGGATCAGAAACCCCAAACACAGCTTGGATAACCGAATTCAAACACCTGCCACGCTTCGACCCAGCAACACTAGCTGCAGCATCCCGCCTCAAAGCCAACAGAGAAGATGGAGGGGTGCCCCCAAAGACTGCAGCAGGTAACACTCCAGTGGTGTAGAGCTTCTTGGTGATGAACCTGGTCTTGGGAGGCTGCCTCAATCGCATAACTTTTCGCTGCCGCCGTCGAGCCTGCGCACGTCGTTTCATCATCCGAGGCGCTGTCCGCCGTCGCCCTGCAGCAGCATCAGAGCCCAAGTCGACAGTGGAGCGCACAAACTGCACAGGGATACCTTTGCGAACCAGTCGACGCTGTAACTCCACACCAATCTCATCAGAACTGGCGACAAGCTCCGTTTTGTCCGAAATCTTCAACCTGAGCTTCTTGAGCCCAGTGGCCATAGCGTCAGCAGAAGCGTCCAAAGCATCAATCACCTGCTGCTTTTTGCCCTCCGCCCGACCGACAATATCATCAATATAACTCCACAATCCAGTCGGGGGACAAGCACGGTGAACCTCATCCAGCAACTGATGAAGCATAACTTTGGCGAGCGGAACGCCATGTCCAGAACCAGCGACGATCGAACGTGAAACCACCACGGCGTCCGATATCATCTGGCCCTTCTTCAAAAGCCTGGGAGAAGAGTAAAGACCCACTTCCAGTAAGAGGATGATTGCTGGAAATCCGATGTTCAAGCCAGCCTGCATGAGCAACACGAAAGACACCGAGTCGTAGAACTTAGTGAGGCCCAAGAACAGTGTCGCATGCTCAAAAGACAAGGCGTTGGCGCCTTCATCCATCACAGCTCTGATCAATGCCGCTCTGAGCGCTGAAGATCCAGCAATAGCAGTATCCCAAAATGCAGATTGGGCAGCTGACCATTCACCTGAATGTTTCGCACGCACCTTTGACCATATTTTGTGCGGCGTCGGAACAAGACCCAACACTCTGTTGCCCCCAGCTTCCTTGGGAGTCGCAGCACCCAGGACCGAGCTGAGGGACGACGGCCAGGCGCCAGCCTGCTCGAAATTATTCAATATATCCACAAGACACTGCCTTGCCACCAATGGCTGTCGCTGAATATCAATGGGGTTCAGCACGTCCACGCCCTTCGCCTTCTTCGCTGGCAGCGTGGGCAGCACAGCGCCCACGTCCATGATGGTAATAGCAGGAAGTGGGTCATCTCGAGCAGCTGACAGACACTGGTCCATCATATACAAAATATATGCAGGCTGATCGACAGGATCTCGCCACATCGCATTCCATTCAGAGGCCGACGTCTGGGGCATCGTCTGCCTGTCCGTGGTGATAGCACCTGCCGCGTCGCGGCCCTCCCACTCCAAGGGCGGAGCCTGCTTCGCATGCCGATGTACAGCACCAGGCTTGGATGACCAGGACTCCTTCACCCACTTGACAAAGGACGAGCGCGAAGCTAACAGGGCCCGAGAGGTCGACAAGTCCGCCCACTTGCGCGCGGTGTCCACCAAGGAAGTGAGCTGGCCAACAGGGACGCGATCCAAATCAGCAGCCATAGCTTTCCACAACTCAACCTCCTCAGCGGTGGCCTTCTTGCCGAAGTACTCGACCGTCTTATCAGCAGGCAAGACTCCAATTCTGGCCTGTACTTCACGTGCACAGTAAACAGCCTGAGCATGATCAGCTCCATTGTCACGGAGAGCCGCATGCCGAAAAAGCAAAGTGCTGACAACACCCCACCACTCGGCCTGCTCGTTCTTCATGTGAGCGCGCCCAGGGGAGGAAGTGACCTTGGCCCAATAGCAAGCAGGGCCGCGAGCACGACCTGAGAACTGCATCCAAGTACTGGCATCAACCTGCTCGTGAATCAAAGTGGCACGCTCCAATGTAGAAATCCAAGCTCCGTAGGACTCATCCAGCCGAGCACGCTCCTCAGGTTGCCATTCAAAGACAACGTGCTGACTGCTGTCAAAAGCTGCAACTTTGCCACGGGCACCCTCTGGCTGCTCCTCAAACAACTGGGGGAGGCCCTCCCAATGCACCTGTGTCTGAGCTTCAAACCAAGTCTCCTCAGGAATGGCGAAAGACACAGTGGGCGCTGGCGGAGGCGCTGGCGGCTCCAGCTCGTCGAAGCCCTCCTGGAACTCGATGGGAAGCGCCTGCATGCGCCTCTGCCTCTGCTCTTCTCTCTTTTTAGACCGCTTACTCGCAGGATCAGCAACTGCAACGGGTCTATCACGAACGGGAAGAGGCTTGGGCACTGCCAGGTGCCTATGCCATCGCTGAGCACGGGCAGCCTTCACAGTAACAACCACTCCACAGTGTGTCTTCCATGGCACACGCAACTCAGCTCGAAGCGACACCTCGGGACAACCAACACTGGCGAGACCATAATCGTACATCCGTCCTGGCCCTTTGTCGCAGGTCGCTCGGCAGGACGGCGTCACCACGACGGCACCGAGCTTCTGGGGCCAACCAGTGCCCCGCAAGGCCGCGGGCTCGATGTTCCAGTCCGCCATCACCAGCCAGGGGTCAGCGAGCGCGCGCGTGAAAGCCCCCAGCGCCACCAGCACGTCATGGTTCCAGCCCTTCACGCCGATGCCAGGCTGGAGGTAGGCAGCGATCAGGATCAAGTTGCCGCCCCTGGTGTGGATCACCGTCGGCACGAAGCCACGGCAGGGGTCCAGGCGCCCAGCAGCGAGAGCCGTACGCCGAGCACTCTCAAAGCTCGACGTCGCCACATGTTTCTTCGCCAGAATCCACTCGCCACCAGACAAGCCAGCCTCTGACTTGCCCGAAGGGCGGGCGGCCGTGTAAGCCAGACGCCAGCCGTCTTTATCGATCGCCTGGCAGATGTCTGGCATGTCCTTCTCTCCTTTGTGTGTCTCAACTAGGGCCACGATGCTGCGCTCCTGCTCCTGGGCTAAGAAACGCGCAGCCTGCGGGCCCCACTCCGTGATGTTGCCGAAAAAGATGTCCAAGGACGTGTCGTCATCAGACTCTGGATGAGGTACGCCTGCAGATTCCCCCCTGCAGGACGGGGAGCGAGCCGCGCTAAACACAGCCTGCACCAGCACCAGCAGCCGCAACGCCCTTGCCAGCGCCCGCATTGCCGCCTTTGCCAGCGCCAGCGGCCTTGCAATCAGCGGCCGCACGCGCCTGCGCCTGGGCGCAGCTCTTGATGCGCTCCAGCATGGCCTTCTGGTCGCTCTCCTGCACCACGACCTTCGCCTTGCTGGGCCCAGCAGCGGCGCAGCCCGCCGCGGGCGTGCCTTCGGCGCCGCCGCCAGCAACGGCCTCGCCATCGGCGCCGCGCTTGCGCCGCTTGGCCGCCGCCGCCGTGTGCGCCGTCCTCGTGCGCTCCAGCAAGTCCTGGAACTCCTTCTGCTTGGCGTCGACCAGCTGGGTGACCTCCACCAGCTGCTTCTGGAAATGCTCAAGCGCCTGCCTGTCGGACTCCTCCAGCTCATCGAGGCACTCGAACAGCCCAGGGTCCAGGGCGAAGCCCGACAGCTTGGTGGCCGCCTCGGGCGGGTTCGCCGCCTCCTGCACCTCCAGACGGTGCAGATCAGCGGCCAAGACGGCGTCCGCCGCCTCGTCGAACTTGGCCTGGTCCTTCTCAAGCTGGAGGCGGGACTGTTCCAGCTTCTTCGCGGCCTTCTCCAAAGCCTCCTGCTTGCGAGAGCAATCCGCCGTAGCCTCCTTGAGCAGAGCATGCTGGGGCTTGGGCGGCGGCGCAGGGGCCGCCGCGAGCTTCTGGGACGCCAGGGTGCTGAACTCCGTCGCAAGGCGCGCCGCGTCAGGGTCCCCATCGAGGCCTGCACCAGCAAGAGCCTTCGACAGGTAGTCCCCAAAGTTGGCGAGAGACGGCTGAGACTGCCCATGGTCATGCCATCCACCGCCCGAGGACCACGGCGCCCACCACGTGCCGCTCGTCGTAGTACTCCATCCTGGCTGAGGGGTGTTGCAGACAGCGCACACCCCTTTCTGCTTCTTGAGCCTCCAATTCCACGCCCAGTTGCCACACTGCACGCAGATGGAGAAGCCCTGCTTGCCATGCTTGACCATCCGCTCCTGCAGGAGCTCACAAAGTATGCTCCGACAGGAGCTCACAAAAGCACTTCAGACTGGCTCGGGAGACAGAGCTATCCCAGTTTGGCACGGAGGCGCGGAGCCCCCTCGGTGCATCAGCCTTGAGCCAAAATGGCTACGGAGGAGGAGGAGGAGGAGGAGGAAGAGAATGAAGAGGAGGAGGAGGAGGAGGAGGAGGAGGAGGAGGAGGAGGGGGAGGAGGAGGAGGAGGAGGAGGAGGAGGAGGAGAAGAGCGCACTCCGTTCCCGCCGTAGGCTATCCCGCCCCAGCCGCCGCCATGTGGAACGTCGAGTCAGACTGGCTCCCCTTGCAGAAGCCGTCGAGCAGGAGCAGGGGAAGCAGCGATCGAACGAACACGAGCCCGAATTAATTGAGATGCGCGCGCACGATCAGGAAAACCACTGACATGGAGCTGATTGAACGCTCTCAGGGTTAAATCGAGAGCAAGGCTGATATGTAGAACAACCTGGCGAGAGAGGGAAGGGGGGATCCCAATGATCCAGGAACTAACCTCACCCGTGGCCCAATTAGGAAGAAGGAGGGGGAGGAGGGTCATCGCATCAGGTTGAAAGGCAGGACAACGGAGGTAATGCTGGAGAGTATCCCCACCCATGGCCGCACATCCAAATAGACAGTTCTGGGTCCCCGATCCATATCGGGACGTGGTGTTCCAGCAATTCGAGTTGGTCTCGAGGGTGGAGGTGAGGATGAACGGAGGAAGATCACGGCCAACAAGCTCCATTCGCATACGCTGACGATGGACGATCTGCTCAGAGCATTCAGGATAAAAGTGCTTGATACGCATGGAGATTGACGGACGGCAACCTGGCCATCGCTCTGACGTCCCTTCCCTGTGTTTTGTTCGGTTTCGTGCGTGGCTTTTTCGCCAAATGATCAAGGATGCTCCTCGATGGTCCTCGCCGACGGAGGAATGCACACGTCCGAGCGATGCCAAGCAACTGGAAGGGGCACGATGAAACTGGTATAGTCGCATTGCGTTTGCCTGCAAGCCGACGAGCAGCGGGTCGGTCGGGATGCCAGGAATTGCAGACAGTTCCGTCCACACGCAGTCGAGGTACTCTAAACTTGAGTTATTGTACAGCTGCTGCGACCGATATGCTACCACCCAGTCGTCTCCCTTAATTTGTTCAGCAAGTTTCCTCTTGTTGCGGTCAAAGGCCACACACTTACAGCATAATCTATAGGCAGCAGTTTTACAATATAGACCTAGTCTTCCCACACCAATCGTGATGCCAAAAGCGGTCAGGTTATACATCATGCAGGGGGTAATCGCGTTGTTGGTGCCACAAGTGAAGCGTGTTATGGATTTGGCCCCGACCTTCAGAATATGAGCAGACGGAGGGAATAGCTGCGCGACGTACGTGCAAACAGGGAAGCAGTAGATGTTATACGCCTCCACATTCTGACAGAAGGACAAGCCGAGCGACTTAAGATGGAAACTTCTTTTGGTAAGGGAGGAGGCTGGCCCTTGCCAGCAGAGCCCCCGAGAACCAATCCCAATAATAATAATACCCAGAAGTTTCCCATGACCAGATAGCTTGAACTTCCGAATCTTGAGGCCCCATCGTTTAAAAGCCTCCCGAACGGCACCAGGATCGAAGCGACGAGGTAAAATGATGTGGGTCTTCGCAATGTGTATATGGAGCCCCGTACTTTTCGCCTGTTCAAGGAGCCCACGGAGGACTTTGGGGAGAGAGCTGTACATGTTAACTGCGACTATGGCGAGGTCATCCGCGAACGTGGAGCGAGAACTCGGGGTCGTACATGGAGCCAGAGAAGCTATGCAGGTACCGAAGCACAGGGTCAAAGCAGACGGCGAAGAGCGAACCCGATAGCGGACACCCCTGTTTCACCCTTCGCTCGACTTTGTATGAATAACCGCTGGCACCCCGAAAGTTGACAAACATGGAGAAGTAGGAGGAGGAGGAGGAGGAGGAGGAGGAGGAGGAGGAATCCGCGCAGATCTCCCCACGTCTGTGCCTGTGCAGGCTGCTGTCCCTGGAGGAGCTGGGTGCGGCGCAGGACAAGGCCGCCTGCCGCCTACAGGCAGGTGCTCCACCGCACGCCCCCCTCCCAGCCGCCGGCGCCGGCGGTGAGGCCCGAGCTCGCGGCCGTCGACGTGCTGCTGCCGGCGGAGGAGCCGACCAGCCGCGTGCCCGGCAGGGGGTCCTGCCAGGCCGCCGCGGTCGGGAAGTCCCACGGCGACGGCTCGTGCTCGACGGGACGGGCGCCGATGCCACTCCTGGCGCGCGCGTTCCCGGGAGCAGCTCCTCTGGAGGTCGGCGGCGGATTCCACGCAGACGGCACGGGGACCTCCGAGGGGGGAACGATAGAGGCAGGACCAGCTCGGGGTTGGAAGCATCGAAGTCCCACCCGCGGTGCATCGCAGATAGATCGGCGACAGGCACACCGACGGCAAGACCGCAACGTTCCTGGGAGGGGGTGGTCCATGAGGCCGCTGTCGGCGATGCATGGGCGATCCGCGGCCGATGCGCTCCCCCCTGAGCCCAGTTACCCCCCCCCCTTCTCGTTGCCCCTGAGCCTCGCTGCATTTCGGCGCCAGCGCCGCCTCCAGGGGAACAAGAGCACGAGCACAGCCTCCCGGGGGCGCGCGCGGAGTCCTTCGATCGGCGGTGGGATCCCTCGGGCGCCGCCCCTGGCGCCGCCCCTGGCGCCGCCCCTGGCGCCGCCCCTGGCCCGCCAGGGAAGGGGGTGTGCCAGAGCTGATCCGAGAAATCCGCGCGCAGCTCCGAAAGCTTCTGTGCGCGCAGCTGTTCTTCCTCAGCCGCCTCCTCCTCCTCCTCCTCCTCCTCCAGCTGTTCTTCCTCAGCCGCCTCCTCCTCCTCCTCCTCCTACTCCTCCTCCTCCTCCTCCTCCTCCCTCCCCCCCCTCCTCCTCTCCTCCTCCTCCTCCCCCTCCTCCTCCTCTCCTCCTCCTCCTCCTCCTCCTCCTCCTCCTCCTCCTCCTCCTCCTCCTCCTCCTCCTCCTCCTCCTCATCCTCCTCCTCCTCCTCCTCCTCCTCCTCCTCCTCCTCCTCCTCCTCCTCCTCCCCTCCTCCTCCCTCCTCCTCCTCCTCCTCCTCCTCCTCCTCCTCCTCCTCCTCCTCCTCCTCCTCCTCCTCCTCCTCCTCCTCCTCCTCCTCCTCCTCCGCGCGCAGCTCCGAAAGCTTCTGTGCGCGCAGCTGTTCTTCCTCCGCCGCCTCTCGCCGCGCCTCTGCGGGGTGGGCCACGCCCGACCCGTCGGGCGTGCGGACGTAGGGCAGGACCTCGGCGTCACGGATGCGCTTGGCCCGCGCGCGGACCCACCTCTCGGGGCTGGACAGAACTTCCTTTAGCAAAACGTGGTTTAGTGAAAACGACTTCGGGCCCGAACCTGGCGGGCGCAAGCCTGGAAAATGACGGCCGCGGCGCCCTCTCGAGAACCGAAAACGGACACTTCACTAATCGACGTGTCAGGGTGGGGGTTCTGTCCACCCCCGAACCTTGACATGTTGGCCTCCAGGCCCTGCGTCGTGGACAACTGCACCCTCAGGGTGCGGTGGGACCCGAATGTGGCGGTCTTTATGGCCTCAACGAACTCGTCGACCACATCCACGACGAAAAAGTTTATGAACATCTGGCCCGTGCTCTTGCGCGTGTTGAAGCACCTGGGGACGTAGAGGTAGTCATAGGTGTCCTGGAAACCGTTGGAGTCGAGCCATTGCAGAACCTGGGCCTTCGAGCAATCAGGGCCGATGTTGTCGACGAAGAGCGTCAACTCGCTCTGGTGGGACACCTGGGCGGCAAAGCTGTGGGTACGCTGGATCCTGGCCGTGTGGTCCATGATCGTCTGTGGGACTGTATGGGGTTAGCTTGGATCTGCCTCGTCTGATCGCGCGCGGCTGTTGCTTGGACGGTCGAGAGGGTCCCAGCCGTAACGGCTTGAGCCAATACACTTGATCTCCAACGGGTGCGGATTGGGTAATTGGGTGTTTGACTGATTTTGCCGTTCGGTCCTGGAGCCTCTTGGGCCCTCGATGTCTTCCTGGAAGGCGGTTGGGCCCCCTCTGATGACCTGTAGGTGGGCAGTCGGGCCGTCTTTGGAGCTCTCAGGGCCTCCTGTGTAAGCCCATGGGGGCATCCAGGGAGGCCTCATGGGTAAGGATCACGGTGCTCGGGAGCCACTGGGGGAAGCCGTGGGGGGAGGCCGTGGCTTCGCGGACACACATGCGAGAAGTCACAACACCTGTAACACTAATACATTTGAAGGGGCCCTGGGACACACACACACACACATAAATACACACAAATAAAACTATTCCCCATATTTTCCCATATGTTCTAGGTGTTTGTCTTCCCCCCCCACTTCCCATATTTCCCATATCTTCCTGGGAGTGGACGATTAGTTGTGTCTGTGTGTTTTTGTCCCCTCCTGAACATGATTGCATCGAGGCGCGTAGCGAGCCAATTCTTGCGTTTGAGGGTGGCGCGTGCCATGACGGCCCCCTGCGTGCATGCAGCTCTGCCCTCCTCGGGCAGGCTGCACACATGCTCCTGCACGTTGGGGACTGCCTCGTGCTCCTCATCCTCATGGTCTGCCTCATAATGGCCCTCATCTTTATGTGTGACGTACACACACACACACACACGCCTGTGCATACACTGTTCTTTACATACGTCTATACCTATACAAATACATAGTTGTGTACGCAGACATGTATATATTTAGCTCGACTGGCGTGTGTGTGTGTGCCTGCATGCACATATACATACATACATACCAGAACCATCGCGCGCGCTTCGCGTACTCTACTTGCCACGGTGTCGTGCGTATCCCGCGTCATGGGGGCCGTGTCCAGATGACCAGATCCTTGCCTTGGGAGCCCAAGCGTCGGTGTCTGAAGTCTCGCTGAGGCTTGGTATTCGCGGCAGTCCTGGGCCATCCTTGGGCAACAACGTAACTTTCTTAGGGATTGGGGTCTCCGAGCCCATCTTGGAGCCACACTTCCGCAACAGACGGGGATTCCAAAAAGAAAAAAACACGTTGGGATCCTTTTTGGTTTGACTGGTTTGGCCTTCTTGGAAGCCATGCGTGGGCACTCTGGCGGCCTCTTGGGGCCTCATTGCATGCTGCCGACCTCCTGGGGCAGCCTGGGGGCCTCCTGGGACCGTCGTGGAGCCCTCTTCGGACTTCCACACAGCTCCGGGAGCCTCCTGGGTTGCTCGGAGGGAGGAGGGGGCGGAAGAGGAGGGAGTGGAGAGGAGGAGGAGGCGGAGAAAGGCGAAGGGGAGGAGGGGGAGGACGAGGAAGTAGCAGGAAAGAGGAGGAGGCGGAGGAGGAGGGAGAAGGGAGGAAGAGAGAGGTGTGAGAACGAGAGCAAACAGACGGAGCAGGGTGGACGGAGAAGAAGGCAGCAGGCAACGAGGGAGAGCCAGAGAGTGAGAGAGAGGAGGAAGGCGGGAGGGAAAGGGGAGGAGGATGCAGGGGAGAGGATGGAGGGGTGGGGGAGGGATAGGCGGAGGAGGCAGGAGGAGGCAGGAGGAGGAGGCAGGAGGAGGAGGAGGAGGAGGAGAAAAAGGATGGGGGGAAGTGGTGGGGAGAGCATTTGTATACGTGGTGTTTGCATACCTCCTGGAATGGAGGTGTCTTCGATCTGAGAAGTGCGAAGAGTCTCCTGCCATCTCTGCACGGGGCCGGTCGTCGGACACTCGCGAGGCCGGGGGCCTCTCGGGGGGCTCCGTGGAAGCTTCTCGGGGGACTCTGGGGGGCCTCTTGGGGACCGCCAGGGTGCTCCAGGGGCCACCTTGGCGCCGACGGCGAGTGGCGGACTCGGTCCTTGCGGATTTCTCGGAAGGGCGATGGGCGGAGCGCGCCAGGGGCCTCGCCGTAGCGCCGTTCTGGAGGCGCCAGATTGGGTCCAACGCCAATCCAAGAAATCCGGGCGGACCTCCGAATGTTTATGCCCATTTAGTTTTATTGTTGCGGAGGGCACCGAAGTGACCTGCATTCAACGTCCAACAAACTATGGGTGCCGCGCGTCTGATCGTCGAGAGGTCGCCCACCGTACAGCCTTCACCGACGAAGTGGTCGCGCATCCTCAGTTGAGGCTGCATTTCCACATGGATGGCGAATCGTGGGGGCGGCTGGGAAGCTGCACTGGACTCGGAACTGCCAGTTTGAGACCATGCAGAAAGCAACGCCAAGGCACCTCGGACACCACTATCAAGGACTGGCGCGTCGCCCTCGGAATGCCCTTCGAATTGAGGGATGAAAAAACGACCCTACCCTGGATTACAAGTGCGCGGTCTGTAAACCTCCTGGGAACCCTCAAAGCATGGAGCCGCCAGGACGCGGCACATGGCGCAGGGTTTACCCTGTCAGCCCACAGGAGCTTCAGCGCACAGCGCCTCGTAAACCAGGGTAGGGGCGTTTTTTTTCTGCCCTTGATCGAAGGTTTCCACAATGAGCTACGGCCCCAGTGCGGCAAGCGCATCCTCGCCGCAGCATGGTCATTTCTCCACGACTTGCCAACCGAACTCATTCCTGCTTCCATTCACGCATGGGCGCAACGCCGCGCCGCAGACTGGGAACCCACGCAAGGAAAGGTTCTGTCCACGTACCCCATGGCGTCCAACCGCAGAGCCGCAAACGAGACCTCTGTCGAGCACTCACTGGTGCGTTGCACTGCACAGCCCTCTGCCGGAATACGACACTGGGAATCGACTATACTTGCCGATCGCACCGTGGCTGACATTGCGAACATCTTAACCACTTCCACGACGACCTTCGCACAGCCAAACACTTCAGACGCGCATCGGGCACAATGGCCGCCTTCGCTGACCTGCGCCTTCGTTCGAACTCGGGCCCATGCAACACCGCCTACTTGGGAACAAACACTACACGACACGGGCTCTCCGTGCGGAAGCTCGCAAAAACATAATGGGTTCGAAACGGCATCGCCAGCGACGACTGGTGCGCCGCCCTGTGCATCCCGTTCAGAGCCTTTTCCGCAGTGAGGGTCGCATGCGGCCCCCACCAATTTCGGCATACCCCGCACGTGTTTCGTGGCCCAACATGGAACTCCACAGAAGCCCGCAGGATAGGGGGGCTCGAATGCGGTTCTTACCATACGTTTCGCCACTCCTTCAGGGTGGTGGGGATGCGCATGCAATTTCCCAGCCATTTCGGCGCAGTCCTTACACGTTTCGTGGCCCCGAGAAGGCCACTGAAAGCGATATTCACAAGTGCGGCACTCAAAACTGTAAATGGTTGGGCCCTTCGCCAGGATAATTATTGTCCTTGTCCTCATTGTCCTACTCCTTCCTTCCTGCTCCTCCAACTTCTCCCCGCTCCGTTCTCAATCTCCTCACTCCTTTTCGCCTCTGGTTCCTCCCCCTCCCAGGTGTTCTTCTTCGGGCCGCCTCCAGCCACACCGTAACGAAGATGTGGAACATTGTGCTGAACTCGATGTGATGGAGTAGCTGGGGCATCGAACCAATTGTGTCCTCTAAAGCCATGGCTTCGGCTGCGAAAGAAGAAACGGGTAGGTGAATGCACGTGCCACTCACAGCGGTGGGGAAAACATACTGACGGCCGTCCCGCAAGACCACCGCTTCGGCGAATGAGTCTCCAGCAGAGCAGGAGTCTGGACGTATCCCACCGTCGGGCGTGTATTCTGATTTTGTTTTCGAGCACCCCCTCCCTCCAAATCCTTCTCACTGAGCCTCCCCACTTCCTCGTCGTCCTCCTTCCGCCTCCCTCCTCATCCTTCTCCCCAGGAAGCCCTCCGAACTCATGCGGAAGCGCCCGAAACCCTCCCAGGATGTCCGGAAAGCTTTGGCGACGATGATGACGACGACGGCGGCGGCGGTGACGGCTGACGACTACGGCTGACGACGACGACGAATAACGACGAAAGCGACTGACGACGACTAACGACGGCGACAACGACGGCGACGATGACGACGACGACGACGGCGACGACCGACGACCGACGACCGACGACGACTGGACGACGGCGGCGGCCGTGACGACAACGCCAGGCGACGACGACTGCCGAGGACGACCGACGACGACAGCTGCACCCGACGCGACGACCTCGGCGGCCGGCCCGGACGCGACGACCCCGGCGCGCCGCGGCTCTGGCCGCGGACCGGAGGGCCGGCAGCGGCATGGCCGCGGCTCGCGGCGGCGCCCGCGGGGAGCGCGCGAGCGCGAGCGGGGAGGGGGGGGCTCTCGCGGCGTGCTCGCGGCGCCGCCTGGGCTCCGAGGAGCGGTCTCGCGGGGCCCGCGGCATCGTCGTGCGGCGGGCGGTCGTCGCCGTCGCCGGTGGTCGTCGTCGCCGTCGGCGTCGCCAACGTCGTCCAACGCCCGTCGCCCGTCGCCCGTCGTCCGTCGTCCGTCGTCCGTCGTCGTCGTCGTCCGTCATTCGTCGTCCGTGGTCCGTCGTCCGTCGTCCATCGTCCGTCGTCCATCGTCCGTCGGGCGTCCGTCGTCGTCGTCGTCGGTCGTCGTCGGTCGTCGGTCGTCGTCGTCGTCGTTGCCGTTGTCGTCCGTCGTTTGGAAAGTCACATCGAAACACAAAGCAAAACCTCTCGGTCGAAGTGCTGCACAACCGTTGGCATACCAACGCGGATTCGAGCATCTGCTTAAGATAACGAACGCCAGTGTATGCACAACTGCAACATGGGCTTGCACGTCTGAAAACATATTAATACACGACCATGCGAATTGCAAAATTGCTACCGAGTAGGGTAACGTGCGCAATCGTGCCCCCCTGCCTGGCAAATGTGGTAGGATGTGAAGTGCTGTCTGGTGAGGTTTCTGTAAGTCATTGAAGGGCCCCCCTTCTCCTCAAGCTTCGCTGTATGCTCCATCCCCCTTCCCCTTCATGTCCGCTTTATTAAATCGAAACTAATCCGCGGATCCCTCCTAGGAAACCATTCTGGCCAGTTTCTCGAGGGCCCCTCCAGGAGGTCCACAAAAAGCCAAGCCAAACACGCCGATAACCACCCTGTTCCATCAACACGCTAGAGGTCTGGCCAGGCATCCGGGCAGGAGCTCCACTCCTTTGAAGAACCTTCGTTTTCCATTCGTTTATCGAAGGCCCACGCGGATCTCTTTGGTCGGCGCTGGAAACCCACACCCCCTGTCGCGCGAAGCGCGCCAGGGGCGGCGTCGGAGGCGCCGCCAAGGGGGGTCCCAGCGCCCACCAGTCATATCCGCTCGAATTTGCAAAGATTGATGCATATGGCATTTCTTGATTTTCGATCCCGTTGTCCCTGAGGAAGAGCGAGGAGGGGGGGGAACTGGCTCGGGAGGGGAAGTTCGTTTGGCATCGGCAGTCCGCCATCGAAGATGACGGTTGGCGATGAAGAAAATATGTGTGGGGGGGAGAGCACATGAGCACGGCCAACCGACCCAGGCCAAGCTGCTGCGAGTCGCGCAGGAAATGACCCTGTCCTCGTTGGCAGTGCGCCGCGACGTTGGGGGCGCATGCGGTACTAAGACTTTCGATAGTAGAGCTCCCGTGGAGCCACGAAACGCGTGAGGGGTGTGCCGGAATGGTCGGGGAGACGCCATGCGATAACTACCTGCCGCGGAAGGATTCGGCGGAACCCCCTGCGGGGCCAAGAAACGTGTGAAGTGTGCGCCGGAATGGACAGGGGACGCTATGCGAGACCTGCCGCTGAAGAATTCGGTGGGGCCCCCTGCGGGGCCAAGAAACGTGTGAAGGGTGCGCGGGAATGGGTATGGGGCGTGGCAATGCGGCACCTTACCCATGAGGCCGTTGGTGGAGCCCCCCGTGGGGCCACTAAACATGTAAAGGTCACCTGAAAAACTGCCGCAAAAGCGGCGATCTGCTTTTTCTGTTGATTTGGCACGACCTGGACACAACGCGGTATCGCAGTTTGTCGTTCGCCACATCGCTAAAACTCCAACGCTGAATTGCGCGCATGGGTTCGCAATACACACCTTACCAGACTTCGCCATGATGCACCGCGATCGGCTTCCTCATCCGCCCAGAAATGGTGAACGCCATCAGCGCCCGATTTTGCTCCCGATTTTGCGTCCGATTTTGCGTCCGATTTTGCGTCCGATTTGCGTCCGATTTTGCGTCCGATTTGCGTCCGAGTTTTGTCCGGTTTAAAATCCGATTCGCGTCTGATTTATTTTAATATTGAATCGACACAGAAAAAATCGGACGCGAAATCGGACGCAAAATCGGTCGCAAATTCGGTCGCTTCTGGGCGCACTTCCGGGCGCTCTTTCGGGCGCTCTTCCAGATTCGCGTCTGGGCCATATTCTGGGCACTCTTGATGGCGCTTTCCTGGGCGCTGTTCTCGGCACTCTTCTGGGCTCGCCCGGGCGCTCGCACCAGCGCGCTCCCAGGCGCTCTTCCGGGCGTTGTTCTGGTCGCCCCCAGCGATCCTTCTGGACGCCAGGCGCGCGCCCAATTTGCAATGTGAAAACCAAAAAACCAAAAAAGTCAGAAGCAAATCTGCTCTGCACAAGCGGCGAGGTTATGTAAAGGGGGTGCCGGAATGTCCGGGGGGGACGCCATGCGGCACCTTGCCACTGAAGCCGGCGGTGGAACTCGCACTGGGGCCACTAGACATGTGTGTGGTGCGCTGGCATGGGTGGGGGCACTATATGCGGCACTTTGCCAATGATGCCCTCGGTAGGACACGCTATGGGGCCACGAAGCGTGTGAGTGGTGTGCTGGAATGGACGATCAGGACGCTATGCGGCCATACCACCTGGGGGCTTCGGTGAAACTCCCTATCTGGGCACGAAGCGTGTGAGTAGTGCGCCGATGTGTGCGTGGGAACACTATGCGGCCACCCCCCCTGGGGGCTTTTGTGGGCCCCTCTTGCGGGGCCCAGGATCGAGAGGGGTGCACCCAAATGAGAGGGGGGCTCTATGCGACCACATCCTGTGAGGGCTTCGATGGACTTCCCTGTGGGGCCACGAAACGTGTCAGGTGCGTGTGTGTGTCGGGGGAATCGCATGTGGTACCACCAACTGGGGGCTTCGGTGAAATCCCAATGGACCACGAAACCTGAGAGGGGTGCGCCGACATTGTCGGGACCGCATGTGGCAACAATCCTTGCGAGCTTCGGTGGAGTTTCCTCTGGGGGCATGAAGCGCGCAACGGGTGCGCCCCAATGGCCGGGTGGGGGGGCGCATGCGGCACCGTGCCCGGGTGACTTCGATGGATCTCCGGACGTGGCCACGAAGCGTGTGGGTGATGCGCCGACGTTGGACGGTCGGGACCGCATGCGTCACCACCAACGGGGGGAGTCGGTGGGAAATTCCACACGGGGCCACGAAGAGTGCGAGGGCTGCGCCGAAATCGACGGGGCAACCGCATGCGGCAAGACCACCTGCGGAATTCGAGGGGACTCCCTGTGCGGCCACGAAACATTTGTGAGCGGTGTGCCGAATCTGGCGGGGGGATTGCATGCGGCACGACCCCAAAGGAGCTTCAGTGAAGCTCCCTGTGGCGAATGAGGCGAGGGGTGTGCGCAAATGGTCTGTGGGGCTCCCCATGGGGAATGGGCGGGGGGACGCTATGCGGCACCACCTTCTGGAAGCTTTGGTGGATCTCCTTATGTAGGGGCCACGTAGAGTGTCCGGGGCGCGCCGAAATCGTGGGTGAGACGTTATGCGTCACCCTCTTCTGGGGGTTCGATGGAGCTCCCTGTGGCCACGAGGCGTGCGAGTGGTGTGCCGAGATGGGCTGGGGGACCGCATGCGGCACCAACCCCTGGGGGCTCCAGTGGAGCTTCCTACCTTGGGGGGGCGCGAAGCGTGTGAGGGGTGTGCCAGAATAGACACGCGGAGACAGAGGCCGGAGGAGATGGATGAGGGGGGGGGGCAGGAGGAGGAAAAGGACGCGGGGCGCCGCGGATTCAAAACGACGACCCAACACAACACAGGAGAGTTGGGACACACAGTTCCTGCAAGATGACTGCGCCGACAAAAAAGGGCTCGACCGACGGGGGGGTGACGATTCGGATCGCAACCAGGGCCGGACAGGCGGGCAGGGAGGCGCTCAGGGCTGACGATTCGGAGCGGACGGGGCCGGCGATTCCAATCGGTCGACGGCTGGAGATTCGACGCGTCTGTGGGCGGGGGAGGCTGGCGATTGCGCGCCCCAAGGCTGACGATTCGTCGAAGCAGAAATGAACTGACGATTCAGCTGCTGCGCCTCGCGCGCGCAGACAGCCAAGGCTGGACGCAACCGGAGAAACTGTTCGAGTGGCTGAGGTATTAAACGATTCGGCCTCGGGCCCCGGCTCCCAATGGCTGCTGGAGCTCCGGTGGCTGCCGTAGCTCCAGTGGCTGATGCAGCTGCTGTAGATGCTGTAGAGGCTGTAGCTGCAGCGAGAGCTGCAGTTTCGGCGCGGCCATGCGGCAACCTCTCCCCCGCGCGTCCTGGGGACGCGCGGGGGGTGGGGCGGACGAGGATGAACAGAGTTGTTTCCGCCCGCCAGCCTCTGTTCCTCCACCCGTGGCGATTGAAAGCAGGGCCCTGGAATGGGGGGAGGAGGAGGAGGAGGAGGAGGAGGAGGAGGAGGAGGAGGAGGAGGAGGAGGAGGAGGAGGAGGAGGAGGAGGAGGAGGAGGAGGAGGAGGAGGAGGAGGAGAGGGGCGGGCGAAGCGAGCTCCCCAGTCACCAGCCTGCACTCGCCACGCCGCACGCTCCCGGGGTGGTGCGGGGCATCCGGGCCCCGAGCGGCGAGGAATGGGCGACTGGAGGTCGATGCTGGCCCCCCCCTGGGGCAGTCCTCCCCTGTCGTTGCCCCCCCTCCCTCTGCTCCTCCTCCGCCGCACCTCCCTCCCTCTCCTCCTCCTCCTCCTCCTCTCCTCCCTCCCGTCTCCTCCTCCTCCCTCCTCCTCCTCCTCTATCTCATCCTCCCTCCTCCTCCTCCTCCCTCCCTCCCTCTCCTCCTCCTCCTCCTCCTCCTCCTCCTCCTCCTCCGCCTCCTCCTCCTCCTCCTCCTCCCTCTCCTCCTCCCTCTACTCCTCCTCCTCCTCCTCCTCCTTGTCCTCCTCCTCCTCCTCCTCCTCCTTCTCCTGCCCCTCCACGGGCGAGCGCTCGCGGAGCGCGGCGAGGGTGGAGAGGGGGAGGAGGATGGCGCGCGCGCGCGCGCGGCAGAGCACGCGGACAAGGAGAGAGGTGGGATAGGAAGCGGAGGGGGAGCAGGGGAAGGTGGGGGAGCAGGGCAAGAGGGGGAGGGGGAAGGAGGAGGAGGAGGATGAGGAGGAGGAGGAGGAACGTTTTGGAACGTGTTGGCAAGCAGCGTCGTACAATGGAGCGAGGAGAGGAGGAGAAAAGGAGAAAAGAAACAGACCAGAACCGACACCCCCGCGTCCGCTACTCCGCAGAGTGCGGACGCCCCCTGGCCCTTACACCCCCATCAGAAGACGGCTGGGGTGAAGGTCCCGCCGAGGACGGGGTGGGTGCCGAGCTGGGCCTGCCCGAGGGGGAGGCCACGGCCACAGGCGAGCCTGCGCCGCAAGGGGCAAGCTCGAGCTCCCGTGCGCGTTTCCTCTGCACAGCAGAGGCTGAGATCCTCGCCTCTCGAAGAACTGCCGAGGCCTTCGACGGCTAAATTCTTGTGGCCTTTTTGTGTGGGGGGACCTGGCACACGGGCACTAAATGACGCCCAGGGAGGAAGAGGAGGAGGAGGAGGAGGAGGAGGAGGAGGAGGAGGAGGAGGAGAAGGAAGAGGAGGAGGAGGAGGAGAACCAAAGGAGAGCCAGGATCGAGGCTGCAGCACGTCATCCCGTCCCAAATGCGGGTCGGAAGAACAACGGGATAGTCAAGGCAGAGTTGGCGCATCAGCTCAGGTGACTGGCACTCCTGGCCGCAGGAGGCGCCACTTGGCGCACCATGGCGAGCACCCCGCGAGGGCGCCGAGACCAACTGCGTGCAGCAGAGGTCGCACCTCCGCCTTTCCCTGTCCCCCCCAGGTGATCATCGCCTGGCTATGGGGCCATACACCCTGCGAAATGCTTAAGAAATCATGGGTTAAGAAATTCATAGTCTCAGAACTTGAATAAAAAACACAAAATTTCCATTCAAATCTTAGGATTTACATTGAAACATTAAGAATAATCGAGACTCTGGCCGAACATTTAAGTTTTCTTAAGCATCGCCTAAGGTGTATGGGGCCACAACTCTGGCCTTTGCGCGCACGCTCGGGAGGATCTGGGCACGGACGTGCCGCTCATATGCGAGGAGGAGCTGCACGGACGTAGCGCCCCCCGAGGCTGGCAGACCACCGAGAGCCTGCGAACACGTCCGGACGCCTCGAGCCTCGAACCCCTCTCGCCCGAATATAGGGCGCAAACAAACCTCCCTCGCTTTTGACCACCCTCGCTTCCAAGAGATACCAAGCGACGCCAAACTGTGGCCTGCGCTGGTCAGGCCGCTTGACGAGGGGGCGCGTGGTATGACTTGGTTTTGCCTGGAAGCGAAAGCGGGGTAGGTAATTCACGCTCTGAGAACAGACATGCCAGGAGAGCCCAGAATCGAACCGATGCGTCGGGTCGGCGATCGAAATGAATCGGATCGGCCAAAATCGACAGCCGAGTCGGGAAAAGTCGAATCGGCAAAGATCGACAGGCCAGTACGCCTCCAACCAGCAATCAGCACCCAGATCGGAATCCCAGGTCGAGTCGGATCGGGAATCGGGAGCAATCGAAATCGAATCGAACCGAATCGGAGGAATCGAAACGAGCCCTGCAAGCCATCAGTCCCCCGCGAGGTCCGGCGCCTGCCAGAACAGCCACTCGGCCATGCCCGTGCGGCCGCCGAAGGCCTGGCGAGCCGCGGGGCCATCTCTGGTCATCGGCCCCGGCCGGCGTCGACGTCTTCGTGCCAAGACCTCCTCGGCTAGACGTAAGAGTGACCCTGGGTAAGAGTGACCTTTGGTACGCACTTTTTGGGGGCGCGAGGGAGCCAAACCCAAGGGCGCGGGCCGCTTATATCGCATCGCGCTCGGCGATCGGGGGGAGCCCGATGAGCCCGCACCAAAGGTCACTCCGGCGAAGGGTCACTCTTACGTGTAGTCGACCTCCAGCTGGGTACTGGAAAATTGCCCCCCCGGCCGCAGAATTCGGCGGCGAGCGAGGGGGGGGGGGAACTAGGAGGAGAAGGCCTTCTCAGAAGGCGGCGGGATTTCTCAGAAGCCCTCGCGCCTTCGGAGAAATAGTTGGTGTCTTCGGGGAAGGCTTAGAGGACTTCTCAGAAGGCCGGGGGACTTCCGAGCCTTCTGAGAAGGCCCGCCCCTTCTCACTTCTCCCCCCCGGGCTCGACGCCGAAGACTACCCCGAGCATGACACTATAAAAGGGCCCACCTACCATTGCACTGTGCTGTCTTGCAGAGGAGACCATGGACGTGGGAGATCCTACGGGAGGAGGAGGAGGAGGAGGAGGAGGAGGAGGAGGAGGAGGAGCGAGGAGGAGAGGAGGAGGAGGAGGAGAGGAGGAGGAGGAGGAGGAGGGAGGAGGGAGGAGGAGGAGGAGGGAGGAGCAGGAGGAGGAGGAGGAGGAGGACGAGGAGGAGGAGGAGGAGGAGGAGGAGGGAGGAGGAGGGCTGAGGAGGAGGAGGAGGAGGAGGACGAGGAGGAGGAGGAGGATCCTACAGGAGATGCTGCGGGCGGCGCTGCGGGAGATCCCACGGGAGACCACGCGGGAGACCCTACGAAGGACCATACGGGAGACCCTACAGTCGAGGCGTTGCCCTAAGGAACCCTAAATAAGGAACGAGGCCCCCTTTTTTCCATAAGTTAAACTTCGACTTCCCATCGAAAACTGAAGGGAAACTTTAGGCAAGGTGTGGAACAATTAAGGAACATCGAGCCCCTCCCCGACGAAAAGGGTTCCTTCTTCAGGGCCCCGACTGTACGGGACAGCATCAGGTCACCAATACTGGGGCTGGCCACGGGCCCTCAGTCCTACTTACAACGCAAGTGCGGAGCCCTTGCAAGCGAACTGCTCAGGTGACATCGACTCTGAGGTTCTTCTTCGGCGTCTCAGCCTCTGGATGCCCGTCTCGGGCCCCATGACTGGCCCAAAACGGATCAGGACGAATAGCCACTACCAGGGAGAGAGTTCGAGAGGCGCATGGCCCAGGACTCGACAATACCGAGTCGTCGAAAGTCTGGGTGGTCGTGCCTTTTGATTGTCGTGCTCGTCGTCGCCGTCCACCGACGCCGTTGTCGTCGTCCTCCTCCTCCTCCTCCTTCTCTTCCTTTTTCTCTTTCTCCTCCTCCTCCTCCTTCTCCTCCTCCTCTTCTGAATTCAAGAGAAGCGGCAGAAAAAGTAAACCCTCGGAGGCCCGCGCGGTCTTCTTGGGTCGCTGCTGGACCCTCGCCCTTCCAGGCGCACGAGGCCAAGGGGCGGCGCTGGAGACGCCACACTGAGCTGCCCCGGCCCATGGCAGCGGCCAGGCGGGACGGAGCCGCGGCGGCGGAGGAAGAGAGGAGAGGGTCAGACGGCGGCGCTGTGGGGCTCAACAAGTCTCCCCTGCGCGTCCTCGGTGCGTCCCTGAGACGGCTGCCACGCGGCAGGTGGGCGCAGGCTGCCGAGGAGGAGGAGAGGCGGAGGACGGAGGAGGAGGCGGAGGACGCGGGGCGGCGGCGGAAGAGAAGGCGCCCGCCTTGGACGCAAAAATTTGGCTCGAGACAGGCTTGAACCTCCCGTGTATACCACGGATAAGACCAGTCTCTGGATGTTACAGGGTTTTTTTTTTGGGGGGGGGGAAATATGTGCAGTTTTCGGCTTGCGAAAAAGCGCGGGATCGGGATCGCACTCTCATTACATGCCCGTCTCATCTTCCACCCACCGATCCAAATTCCAAACATCAAACGACATCCCTCTCTGTATTAACATGTGTGTAGCTCTAGATTTCTCCATCTAAAAATATAAATGTATGTACATCTGCCAATCACATAATCAACCGATCTACCTATATCACGGTATAACCGCCGATGCCATTGTTTTGGGGTGCCACGATAAACGAAACATCGCAATACCATCGGACATGCCGATGGCACCGTACATATGTTAGTCAAAGCGTGCCCCAAACAGTATGTTTCTTGAAGTGAATGGTGCTATCTGTGCTATATATATATATATATATATGTAGTTCAAGCTATGTGGTTGAGCAAATGTTCAAAACTTTGAAGTTGTCACCACCATTGCCCGCGCAACAATCCCGCCCACCTGCCGGCAACTTGGCTTGCAAAAGCCATGCGGCGGCGATTGCGATGAATGGTTGGTGCTGGCTGGTGCATCTCTGCGGCCGCACAAACCTGCGCTCGCTCGCGCGCACACCAGCCATCTAGTTTGGCGCGGCCGACGCGGCCGCGGTGGCGCTGACTGCGGGGCACCTCCAAGCTCGTCTCGCAGGCCGCGCTGACGCGCGGCCCTTCAATGCGAGTCGGTGATTTGAGCGGGCGCGGTATCATTGCGAGGTCGACAATGGTAGACACGATGATGATAGTAGTAATGGTAGTGACGATGCTGACGATAACGGCGGCAAGGCCAACGACGGCGCCGATGTTGATCACGCCGATGACGATGATGGTGTCCCCGCGTCGGTGCTGACGGCGTTGGGGGGGGGTCGGTGTGCGCGGGTCGCTGACGCCCGCGAATGGCCCGCGTGGAACTATGTGACAAGGGATCGTGCCCTCCAGCACGCGCACAATGAGTGTGCGAATGATTGCGACATTGGCGCGGGAGGCCCTTTCGGTCGAATGTGATGAACATGCAGATGCACCTTAAGTTGTCCTACGACTTCGCAAGGTTGCGCGCGGGCATGTTTCGAACACTGGCGCTGGAAAACCAATTGTCTGTTTATTCGTTTGCCGGGGCGCGCGCGACGAGGCGCGCGTGCTCCTGTCGGCTCATTTTGATGCAAAGGGCTGTTGGAGACTGATTGCGCTGATTAAAGACTGCGCGCGCAGCATTCTCCGCAAGGGGTGAGAAGGGGGGCGGGGTCGATGCGGGTTCGGCCCGCCTGGTGTGAAATCATACTTCGGATGGGCGACGGGGCAGGACCACGCGCACACTGACATGCAAAAAAGCGGGCGGACAATCCTGGGAAAGGGCGGTGGTCGATCCGAGTTATTTTTCTTCATACGAATAAAAAGAGAGTCTACGCTGCGCAACATATGCGGTGCAAACTTTGAAGTGCAGCCGTTTGTTGCGAAGCGTTGTCAATGTCACTGAGGCTGCGGGCGATCCCACAAGCGCACAGGCGCAGAACAGAAACACACGCAGTGCTGCAGTCCATGTGGGGCAACTACTGAGGTGCAATGATTTTTGCCATACTTGGGGTTGTCCGTTTCACTGCTCGCGCAGTGCCCATCCGGAACTTGGCTTGCACAACTTATGCGACAGCGACTGCGATCAGTGCTCCGCTGTGGCTGGTGCATCTCTGCGGCCGCGCGAGCCCGCGCGAGCCCGCGCGTGCTCGCGCGCGCAGCGGTCAGTTAGTTTGGCGCGGCCGACGCGGCCGCGGTGGCGCTGACCGCCGGGCACTTTCCAATGGGCCCCTCAATGCGAGTCGGCGATTTGAGCAGAAGCGGCAACGTGGCGGCGTCGACAACAGTAGACACGATGATGATAGCAGCGATGGCGGCGACAATGATGGCGATAACGGCGGGAAGGCCAACGTCGGCGCCGCCTTTGATCATGCAGATGACGATGATGGTGCCCTCGCGTCGGCGATGGAGGTCTGAAGGAGTTCGACGCGCGCGCGCGGCCGACGCGAGCGAGCGGCCCGGATGGCATGATTTGACAAGGGCCCCGCCCCCCCCCAACACGCGCGCCAGGGCGTTCGAACGATTTCGACATGCGCCGCGGGATGCCAGATTGGTCGGATTTGAACCACATGTTGAACAACCAACAAGATTTTTTTTTGGAAAATCGCAAGTGCGTGCAGGCTTTCCCCGTATGTGTTCAGTTGCGCAACTATGTGTTTCCCCCCCTCATGTGGTCAGGGCACTTGGCGTCGAATTCCTTGTGAACCCGACGGTTATGTTCATAAAGTCGGGCATGCGCGCGCGACGGCGCGCGCGCATTTCGGCCAATCTGCTGCAAAGGGATGTCGCGACAGCGTGCGCGCAGGGGCGCCGGAAGGACGTCGGCGCGCGCGCGACAGAGAGGCGCGCTGGGTAGACTTGGGCGACAAGGTTGGAAACGCCAGTGGTTTTCTTCGAATTTCGCAAGAACGCGAGCGCATGCTTGTATAAAAGTTCCCGTTGCGACACCACTGGTCGCGCATATGCGTTCGGGGCGCTCGGTTTGGAAATCCCACGGTCGAAGGGAGATTTCTGCCTGCGCGCGCGACGACGCGCGCGCGTGCAGTTCGCCCCGTTTTCTGCGTGGGATTCTCGACAACTGATGATTGTTGAAAATCGAGTGCGCTCGCGTATTTTTGTTGCGCTGGGGGCGAACGCGCGACTGCCGAGGGAATTCTATACGCGCGTAGAAGCGCGTTTTGCAATTTGCGCGTGGGGGGGGGGGGGGCAGAATGGACGGTGTGCACTGCATGCGGCGGTATTGGCATAAACCAACGAGTTGACACATCCCACGCTCTTGCAAACATCCCGCCCGCCCGCCCGCAATTTGGTTTGCTAAATCCACGCGGTGGCCATTGCGACGCATGCTTGGCGTTTGCTGGTGCATCTCTGCGGCTGCGCCAACCCTAGCATCGCGCGCGCGCAGCGGCCAGCTAGCGCGGCGCCGCCGACGCGGCCGCGGCGGCGCTGACCGCAGGGCGCGTCCTAGCGGGCACTTCACTGCGAGTCGGCGACTTGGGCGGGCGCGGCATCACGGCAACGTCGACGACGGTAAACGCGACGACGATAGCAGCGGCGCCGGCGACGACGTCGACGCCGACGAGGGCGCGGCCAGCGACGGCGCGGGCGCCGATCACGCCGACGACGATGACGGCGCCATCACGTCGGCGATGGAGGTTTTGGAACGAGTTCGACACGCGCGCGCGGCCGACGTGCGTGGGCGCCCCGCATGGTTGCATGCGACGCGGATCGTGCCCCCCCCCCCCCCCAGCACGCGCGCAAGGGCGCGCGCATGATGTCGGCATGCGGCGCCAGGGGCCCGTTTGGCAGAATCCCATGAACACGTTGAATAACTCATGATTTTCTTCGAGACTTCGCGAGTGCGCGAGCGCGCGCTTTTTCAAAAACTGATGTTGGAATCGCTACGAAACCTAAGAGTTCTTGGCCGGTTTTGGCACGCGCGCGCGACGACGCGCGCGCGCTTCGCCCCATCTCCTGCAATGGGTTCTCGCGGCGGCACGCGCGCAGGGGCGCTCGAGCGAGTTCGACGTGCGCGCGCGCAAAGCCCGTTTGATAGCATGTTGCGAAAATTTGGACGCCCGAAATGGGCACGGACAAAATGCGCGCAATGCCTGGCAAAAAATGTTGCCCCCCACCAGCGGCGGCCGCGGTTGGGCGGGCGGCCTTCTGTCTCGAATGGGCGCGGGCCGTGGCGGCGCGGACAGCGAGTCCTGTTCAAAATTAACAGGAACGGCTGTCGGGCATGGTGCCCATTCTTTCCGCGCCCATCTCGGGCGCCCAGAGAAAATGTGGTAAAGTTTATGGTTGTCTTGGGAATTCGTAAACGCGCGCTCGCACCCTCCTCTTAAATAGAAAGAATCAGCGTTGCGAGCTGGTTTGTCGTGATATGATTTTTGGGCGCTGGATTTTTAAAATCTTGCGAAACCGTCGGTTTTGACAAGATTTTGGAAAGCGCGCGACGACGCGCGCGCGCACTTCGTCACATTTGAAAACCGATGATTCGTGATAAATGAGTGCGCCCGCATTGGATTTCTGTAGAGGGTGGCGGGGGGGCCCGGTGCCCGTTGGGCTCGGATGGCACGAACTCATATCTAGGATGGACGATGGGGCAAAATCATGCGCAACCTGCAATGCGAAAAAGGGGGCAATAATCCCGGGGGGGGGATCTATCTGGCGCAATTGATTCTTGCACATGAGCTGGCGCATCCCATGCTCTTGCAAACATCACGCCCACCCACCGGCAATTTGATTTGCAAAATCACGCGGTGGCGATTGCGACGCATGCTTGGCGTTTGCCGGTGCATCTCTGCGGCCGCGCCAACCCTGGCACGCGCGCGCGGCGGCCAGTTAGACTGGCGCGGCCGACGCGGCCGCGGTGGCGCCGGTCCCCGGGCGCGTCCAAGCGGGCGCTTCGCTGCGAGTCGGCGAATTGGGCGGGCGCGGTATCGCGGCAGCGCCGACTGCGGTAGACGCGGCGATTATAGGTGGCGACGCTGGCGACGATATACGCGCAGGCGAAAGCGCGGCCAGGGCGGGCGCCGATGCTGATCGCGCAGACGACGATGACGGCGCCCTCGCGTCGGCGATGAACGTTTTGGAAAGATCTCGACATGCGCGCGCGGCCGACGCGCGAGAGTGGCCTGCGTAGTTCCATGCGACGCGGATCGTGCACCGCCCCCCTGCGCGCGCACAAGGGCGCGCGAATGATGCCGGCACGCGGCGCCAGAGGCCCCTTTGGCAGAATTCCATGAACATATCGAATAGACGATGGTTTGCTCAAGGGCGCGCAAGAGAGCGAGCGCGCTTTTCTTTGAAAACCGATGTTGCGGAACCTGGTGCGCTGTTTCAATGGTTTGTTGGGGCATTTGGTTTCGGCGCGCGCGCGCGACGACGCGCGCGCGCACTTCGCCCGGTCTTGCACAAGGAACTCTCGCGACGGCACGCGCGCGCAGGCGCTCGAACGATGTCGGCATGCGCGCGCGGAGCCCGTTTGGTAGTATTTCTGAACATGTTGATAAAACTGATGGTTTTCATAAGAATTCGCAAGAACGCGCGCGCTTTTTTTTAGGGGGAGGGGGAACCCGCGTTGCGAAACAATGTGCCTTTGTATGTTTGCTGCGCACTTTTTCTCAATCCATCCGAAACCGAAGGTTTTTGACGGATTCTGGCACGCGCGCGCGACGACGCGCGCGTGCGCACTTCGCGCCGTTTTGCACAAGGGGGTCTTGAAAACATTTGAATTTTGATCAACGAGCGCGCGCGCATAGCATTCTTTGCAAAGGATGGCGGGGGGTGGGTCGATGCCGGCCCCCCTGGGAATTCATGCATCGGATGGACGATGGGGCAGGGCCGTATGCAACTTGCAACCCGAAGCTGTGGACCGATAAAGCCAGGGGGGGCGTGTTGGATCATTTCTTTAACAAACAAGCAGGGTAGTGCCGTATATGTGGTTGTGCGATATAGGTTGTGCAATCTACGTGGTGCTATCTATGTTGTGCAATTAATTTGCTGAGCTTGAAGTTGTTTTCTCCACTGCTCGGGCAAACATCCCACCCACCCACCCGCAACTTGGTTTGCAAAACCTGTTAAGACCGACTACGACGACACCGACGACAACCACTAGGACGACACCGACGACGTCTCCGACGACTTCGACGACGACAGCGACGCCGACGCCGACGACGACGAAGACGACGACGACGACGCCAACGAAGGCGACGACGAGGAAGGAGGAAGGACGACGACGGCGACAACGACGACAACGACGAAGGAGGAGGGAGGACGGTGGCGACGCGAACGACGACGAGGGAGGAAGGACGGCGACGCCGACGACGACAACGACGAGGGACGAGGGAAGACGACGACGACAACGACGACGACGACGACGGCGACGACATAGGAGGGACGACGATGAGACGCCGACGACGGACGACGACGACGACGTGGGAGGAGGAGGAAGGACGACCAAGGCGACAACGACGATGGAAACGACCACGACGCCAAAGAGGACGACGACGACAAACAGGAGAAAAGACAGAGGACGACGTAGGCGACGACGACGACGACGCGGGAGGAGGGAGGACGGCGACGACGACGACGACGACGACGCAAGAGCGCGCGCGCGCACGCTTTTGTTGAAAATCCGTGTTGCGAAACCTTGGGTTCTTGTAGGTTTTTTGGACGCACGATTTTGAAATCCTTCCGAAACCGATGGGTTTCGAAGGTTTTCGGCATACGTCCGCGACGACGCGCGCGTCTGCACTTCGTCCCGTTTTTTGCAGAGGATTCTCGCGACGGCACACGCGCAAGGGCGTTCGACAGATTTCGACATGCGCGCGCGCGCGAAGCCCGTTTGGTAGCATTTTGTGAAAATCAGAAATAAAAAAAAAACCTATGGTTTTCTTAAGACTTCGCAAGAGCTCGCGCGGAAGTTTGTTTAGCAAACCAGTGTTGCGAAACCATGTGTTTTTGTATGTCTTTCGGGAACTCGATTGCGAAATCCTTCCGGCACCGAAGGTTTTTGAAGGATTTCGGCATGCGCGCGCGACGACGCGCGCGTGCGCACTTCGTCCCATTTGTTCAAGGGATTCGTGAAAAAGTTGAAATGTTAGAGAGAAAAATGTCCCCGCATAGTGTTATTTGACAGGGAACCGCAGGGGGGGGAACCCGGCTTGGCTGGGATGGTACGAATTCATATTTAGGATGGACATGTGGTCAGAATCATATATGATTTACAGCACGCGCGGGGGAACCGATAAGTCCGGGGGGCGGGGGGGGGTAGAATCAATTACTCTTTTAGAAAGGAAAATCTGCATAGTGCAATCCCCGCGGTTGGGCAATTCACGTTGTGCCCTTTTTTTCGCGCAGCCCATGCTGTGCATAATCTGTGTTGCAGCCGGCGTTATCAGCGATCAGAGAGCGCGCCGCGGGCGTGCCTTTTTCTTGCAATCTAAGTGGCGCAATTCACTTGCGGAACTCGCAATCGTCAACTTCACTGCGCGAACATTCATCCCACCAACCCACTTGCAACTCGGTTTGCAAAACCCATGCGGCGGCGATTGCGGTGAGTGCTGTCTTGTGGCTGGTGCATCTTTGCGGCCGCGCTAGCTCGCGCATGCTCGCGCGCGCAGCGGCCACCTAGGTTGGCGCGGCCGACGCTGCCGCGGCGGCGCTGACCTCTGGGCACATCCCAGCGGGCACTGCACTGCGAGTCGGCCACTTGGGCGGGCGCGGTATCATGGCAACGTCGACAACCGTGGGCACGACGATGCTAGTATTGGTTCTGGTGGCGAAGATGACATCGGCGACAGCACGGCCAGAGACGGCGCCGATACTGATCACGCCGACGACGAAGACGGCATCCTGGCGTCGGTGACGAAGGTTTTGGAAGGAGTTCGACATGCGTGCGCGGCCGACGCACAAGAGTGGCCCGCGTGGTATTATATGACACGGATCGTGCCCCCCCAGCACGCGCACAAGGGCGCACGAATGATGCTGACATGCGGCGCCAGAGGCCCGCTTAACCGAATCTAACCACAATTATGTTTGAGAGCTGATGTTGCAAAACCATGTGCTTTTATATGTTGTCGGGGCGCTCGGATTTGAAATCTTTCCGAAACCAAACCTTGTTGAAGGATTCCGACATGCGCGCGCGACGACGCGCGCGTGTGCACTTCGTCTCATCTGCATTAAATGATTCTCGCGACAGCACGTGCGCGAGGGCGTTCGAACGATTTCGACATGTGCGCGCGAGAGACCCGCTTGGTAGCATGTGCTGAAATTTTGAAGAACCCATGGTTTTCTTGAGAATCTGCAAGAGCTCAAGCGCAGGCTTTTGTTGAAAACCCTTGTTGCGAAAACATGTGTTTTTAATATGTGTTCGGGACGTTCGGCATTCAAATCCTTGCGAACCCAAGGTTTTCCAACGATTTCGGCATGCGCGCGCGGCGACGCGCGCGTGTGCACTGCGCTTTCTTGAACAAGTGGCAACTTATGACTTTTGATGAACGAACGCTCGCGCATTGTACTTTTTGCAAAGAATGGGGGGGGCGTTTCGGGTTTGCTTGGGATGACACGAAGACGAATTTAGGATGGACGATGGGGCAGAGTCATCTGCACATTGCATTGCAATACGAAATCGTGAACAGTTGAATCTGGGGGGGGTCGATCCGGATTTTTTCTTAGAATGGGGAATCGAGAGGCGTCGACGGACGGGGCCGAGGCGGCGACGCGCGGCGACGGCCGCCACAGAGCCGCCAGACCGAAGACACGGCCCTGACGACGGGCGGCGACGAGGCTGCGACGGCGAGTAGATAGCCGCCAGACCGGCCACACGGCCCTGACGACGGGCGGCGACGAGGCGGCGACGGTGCGGCGACGGCGAATACATAGCCGCCAGACCGGCCATACGGCCCGGCACAAGTAACAACTCCTAAGCGTAATCACTGTTTTGGGGGATACGTAGACACGAATCTGTGTATAAATATATATATAGAGAGAGAGAGAGAGAGAGATGGATGCACATGAACCACTATGAACCGGTCGATCGTACCATAGATCTATCGGCCTCACTATCCACGGATCTTGCTTCCGAACGGTATCTCCACCGATCTACCCACTCGACGATCCAGCAGTATATCGACCTCGCTTTTTTATCAATTGATCTGTATACACAGACAATATATACACTCAAATAGATCAGTGTCAGTATATATCCACCGGCCTAACTATCTACCGCTTGAATTTATAATCGATCTCGCGATCCAAAAAATCTCACTACCAACTCGTCTGCCGGCATTACCTTCTATCAACCGCAACAACGATATATTGGTCTCGCTATCTCTGTGCCGGTCCCACGGCCCGTCGTTCTAGCTATCGGACAATTAAAGGAAAAGAGCGGACACCCGTGGACAACTGCGGGACAGACGCGATCTGACTGTGTCAGCGCCTCGACCGATGCTTATCGGGCGATCTGTCGATCGATCAATCTATCGGCCAGTGTCCCCAAACACCAGCTGATCTCACTAGCAGCCTACCGATCATCCTCACGATTCTCCCCACACAGGTGCTTGCACTTAGGGCTTCTGACCTGCTGCGCTTCAGTACCCAGTGGGTCCGCAAAGGTTTCGCCCGGTGGGCGCCTCGTGGGCGCCCCGTGAGCTGGCTGGGTCCGCCGAGGTTTCCTTTTCGGGAGCGGCCAAGAGGGGGGTGTCCAAGAGGGGGGGGGTGCAAATCATGACCGGCGGCACGTGCGCGGCCCAGCGGGGGCGCCAGGGACGTGATGAAATAAGAAGAGGCGCCATGAGATCTGGGGAGATATCATGGCCCCCGCCGTGATATCCCCCCCCCCTGGTCATCACCCCCCTCTTTGCCGCCCCCGACTGTCGTTGCCCCTGAAGATCCGGGGCCTCCTGAAGAGGAGGAGGAGGAGGAGGAAGGAGAAAGGAGAAGGGAGGAGGGAGGAGGGAGGAGGAGGAGGAGGAGGAGGAGGAGGAGGAGGAGGGGGGGGAGGGAGGAGGGAGATATCCACCCCCCCTGGTCGTCACCCCCCTCTTTTCCACTCTCGACCCTTGGTGGGCGCCCGGTGGGCGCCTCGTGGGCACCACGTGCGCTGGCCGGGCCCCCCGACGTCTCGCCCTGGGGAGGAGGAGGAGGAGGAGGGGGAGGAGGAGGAGGCGAGGGAGGAGGAGGAGGAGGAGGAGGAGGAGGAGGAGGAGGAGGAGGAGGAGGAGGAGGAGGGGGAGGGGGAGGAGGTGGAGGAGAGGGGGAGGAGGAGGAGGAGGGGGAGGGGGAGGAGGAGGAGGAGTTTTTGTGCTGGTGGGGCCAAGGGGTGCAGTCGAGACTAGCAGCCAGCGGCCTCGCGCTTAGGGCGCGAACAGTGGGCTGACGGGCACCTCCCAGGCAGGGTGAGGAGGAGCAAAAAGGGGGGGGCGAGTGCCTCCGTCAGGAAAAACACAAAAAAATCAAAAACGGGAGCGGACCCAGGACCAACCAGCCTCAAGCATCATCCTCCTCCTCGGACCCAGGAAGGACCTCCAGGCCCTTAAATTTGTGGTCGAGGGCGAATGCGCCAAAGGGGGTGGGGCGGGGTCCGACTCCCGAGGCCCGAAGCTCGATCCCGCTGCGGGGGTGGCAGCCACGCCACAGCTTACGCAGGCGGTCCCACGCAACAGACCCACGCGGGCAGCTTCCGTGGCAATCTTGACCGAGCTTCTGGGTGTTGTGCTCACTATAAGCACCGCAGACACTGCAAAACACAAAAGGGCCCACCGTCCAAACGCGGTGGCCAGCTCCAGGTCTGCAGGGGGTGGCTTTCAAAATCTGGATCGTGCTCCCCGATCTCAGGCACCTGATGCACCTGAAGCCGCCCTTGGGAAACCAGACAGGGTCATGAGTGTCCTCGGGAGGCGCAGCATCATCCGAGAGCCGAGGGACGATTCGGCGCCCCCTCCGAAGCCCCACCTCGCGACGGGAGGCGGAGGCCAGACTTGGCCCTGCCCCACGGATGGTCCTGGCCAAGTACTTACCCACATACTGGACCAGCCGATGGGAACGGATCACTCGATCCTCGGCCTCCTGATCGGAGGGGTGCATGGCGGCTCCTGCGCGCGCCGTCTCATCAGCAGCCTTATTGCCTAGGCGCCTCCATCGAGCACCCTCGTCAAGGTCGTCATCACGCACACGCGCGTGACCCTTGACCTTGGTCACAACGACCTCCCCCCCAAGTCCGACACACGGTCCCAAACCCCCTCCCATAAGTCGGCACAGGCGTGCAGCGCACCAGTGGTCTCACAACGTCCCTTACGGAAGCTGGAGACCACCCAATCACAGTCAGAGAGGTACTCATAAGGGCCAAACATTACATTATCAAGATACATCTTGAAAGCAAAGAGTTCGGCAACCTCCGAGCTCTGGTTTAAACCTGGGAGGGGGCCGCACAGCGAGGCCAAGACATCCAGACCGCTCGAATTCACCTGGACAACTCCCCAGCCAGCACGGCGAAGTCTGGGGTCAGAGGCCACAAGCGAACGGCACGAGCCGTCTCCAAAACATGGGCCTTCAAAGGCCCCCGACGGGGGTCGCACGCGCCAGTGAACGATCAGGTCCATCGTGGGACGAGGAAGCCAGGGCCGAGGGTCGGCCACCAGGCCGTGGCTCCAGAGGGGCCAGTCAGGGTGATTTAAGGCACCCTCTCGCAATGAAGGTGGCACTAGGTAGTCGCGACGGAAAGCCCAAGTGCACGCACAGTCCCCCCAACACCAGTGCCCCGCGGTCCCAGGAGCCTCACCGCAGAGCGAGCACATTGGGCTATCCCTCAGGCCGACACTGTGCAGCCGCTCATCCCCCCAGAACCCGTTGGCCGCAAGACATCGGAGCGTAGCCTTGTGCATGCCAGTCCAGTCGTCATCGGTACGGCTAGACACCAGGGCCTTCAGAGGGGCGAGGTAGGGTCCGTGGGAGAGGGTACTAAGGTAGCTTTCTTCGCAGCGGGCCTTGTCAAGGAGCCAAGCCTCGACACCCCACTGCGCAACCATCCTCACTGTGCGGGGGCACTCACGACAAAGATCAAGCACTGCACCGTCGGCAGTACACAACTTGCCCACACCCGTTCCAAGAGTCCAACCGATCCTGAAACAAGAAGCCAGCGCTGCCGAAACAGGACCCGTGACCTGGCTCCAGGGTGTCTTGGCCCCTCTGAGGGCCTTGTCCGCGTTGAAGAGCATACGGCACAAGATCTCCCGAGGCATCCAGTCGTCCCAGAAGGCTTGGGCGAGCATGACAATGGGGTTCACTGTGCAAGGGTACGCGGGGTCGATGGACGCGGTGTCTCCAGGAACCAGAGCCAGGTCTATGGTGAGGGATCTGCGGGCCGTGTGAGGGAACAGGGCCGCCCTCGCAGCCCTCCTGAGGGCCATCACTCCGCTCCAAGACCTTCCAGTGACCCCGTCACCCCAGGTCCCAGCAGGGACCAGCCCCATGCTGACCAGCTGTTTGCATTTTCCCCTGGCCCTGCGAAGTGCTCGGATTTTTCCACAACGCCTTTTGACCTTGCCCAGGCGCCCCAACCGCGTGCGCATGCCCTGCCGCTTGCCGCAGCTGTAGTCGCAGCCCAGGTTGCGAGTCGACTGGTCACTGGCCTGCACGAGCGACGGGCAGCGCTTGCCGAGGTCCACGCTGGCCTGGTAGTCATTGCCGATGAGCTTGCCCTTCTTCTCGTTCAGCAGCAGCTCGGCGTCGTGGAGTGCACTCCTCGCCTGGCGGTAAGCCTTGCTGAGCTGCTGCACGACGGTGGGCCGAGTGCCTGTAGACTGCATCTGGATGTCGTCGACCACGTTGCCGACTGAGATGCCAGGCAGGCTCACCAGGTCATCCAAAATGGGAATAAGAAAGATGCGCATCATCAGGTCAGCGAATGAGCATCCTGCTACCACGCCACGCATCGGCGTCATCAGCTCGAAGACGATGCCTTCGAAGGATAGCAGCCTGGGCATGGAGTACAGCATGAGCAGCAGCCGTAGCAAGCACATGTTGAAGCCCAGGTCGGTAGCACGGGTCGCCAGACGGTTCCAGCGGATGTACTCATAAGCCTTGGAGAGGTCCAGCAAGATGGAGAGGCAGGTCTTACCACTGTGTGTGGCCCACTCGCCTGCAGCCGCCTGCCTCCATACACAGGCCTCACAACTCTGACCTTCGGTGCCGAAGATGTAGCTGCGCTTGTTCTTGTCGGCCCACTTCGCGCCCGTGGTGGCCCGCAAGTATCGCGTCAGTGGCCGCACCGTGCCAGGGAAGATGCCAATTGTGCGTCTCCCACCATCGGGCTTCGGAAGGAGAGCCTCGCGCATGACACGAATCGGGGCCGGGATGTAGCCAAGACGCAACATCAGAGACCAGAGTTCCAACAAGGTCTGTAGCGCATCATCGCTTAGAAAAATCAGATGTCGAGGGTGGACCACGTCACAGCCCAGCCCTGTGTCCGACTTGAAGGTGTGTGCTGTCTTCCGCAGGTCCTCGATCGACGGGAGCTCGATGTCCCCGACGTCCGCGGGCCAGCGAACGGCTGTGATGCCTTCGCCTTGGCCCCATAGGTCGTGCCACGGTTGAACAGCGTCACGTGCCTCGTCCACGAGAGACTTGGCAATGCCAGGTCCAGCCGCTGCATTGGTGCACGCCCAGGGGGCATCCTGCTTGATCCACTTGAAGGCGCGCCGCATGCCGCCGTCAGCGGTGGCATCACGGGACCAGTCCACCCATGCCTTGTACCTGCGGTAGGAGGCCTGGCCAGCAGCGCGCTCGGCGCACTTCTCCAGGTCGTGCATCAGGTGGTCGAGGTCGTCCTCGCCCAACTGATCGAGTCGTCGGACGAGGGACCACCATGCCTCCCACATGTCGGGCCATCGCGTGGGCTGCGGCAAGGTGAACCGCATAAGCCGCAGCTGCAGCCGACGAAGGCGTAGCTGTCCTTCAGCGCTAGGGTGGTGGCACACCGCGGCACGTCGCCAGCGCCACTCGCGAAGCCTCTGGGCAAGCCATTGCCAGTGGCCCTCGCTGGGGTCAGCTGCTCCACGTCCTTTCGCTTGGCTGCGGCAGTGCATCTGCAGGGTCGAGTGCACCAGACGAACGCCGTCGGACCTGCCACGGTACCGCTCAGGCTGCTCGCAGCCGAAGTGCTGGAGCAGCTCGTCCTCGTAGCGCCGCAACCACGCGCTGAAGGCCCCGTCCAGGCTGTCGCGGTCATGGGCTGCAGCAGCCGCCTCGCTTGCCGCCTGCCAGTCAGGTCCTGGAAGCTGGGGGCCCACCAGTTGGCTCGAAGGGAAGGCCTTGGCCATGTGGGCCTTGCGCACCATGAGCGGGATCTGCGACACGTCCAGCTCGAGGATGACGCCCTTGTGCGGCGTGACCGAGAGGCCGTCGAAGGTGCGAGCACGGCACCCATGCAGGTCGTGCCGCACGAGGAAGTAGTCAATGACCCTGGCGCTCGTGGCCGTGTAGCACGTGGCCTGGTCGGGCGCGACCACCTCGCCCTTCGCTGCCTTGGGCCAACGGAGGCAGTTGAGGGACTCGGGCAGGTTCTGCCAGTCGCCGCCCAGGACGTATGGCCTGCCTGCGGCGTGCAGTACGCTGCCGATCTGGAAGAGGAGGTCGAGGTTCACATCCTCCAGGTCCTTGCTGGTGTGCAGGTAGAGGCCCGCCAGCACCAGCCCCTCCTTAGGCCCCAGGTCGGTGGTCCAGAAACCCTGACGAGCCGTGCCAGGCGCATGGATGCCGTCATGGTCGAACTGCAGGCGTCTGAAGGCGACGTGCGGCCTGACCAGGAGGCCGATACCGCCAGTGGTGCCGTCGCCGTTGCCCGTGCGCCGAGCAGGGTAGAGGTCAGCCTTCCACCCATGGGCCCTGGCGGCCTTCAGCGCCGACTCGATCCTGGCCTCCTCCAGGTGGTGCTCCTGGATGAGCACAGCCTGCGCGTCATCGGGGATGCGCTTCTCCTCCAGTTGCGTAAGGAGGGAGCCCCAGCCCGTGACATTGACCGTCATGATCTTGCAGGCCTTGCCACGATGTCTCTGCATCGGCCTGGACTCGTTGTGGCTGGGCCAGTTTTTGCGAGCAGCACCCGACAACTGCGTGCCACCGTCGGGGGACGGGCTCGGAGGGCAGGTGTAGCTCGCGAAGCTACTGGCCGCGTAAGCACCCCCTGGCCTGCCTCCTGGCCTCGCCTCCTCCGCGGTCACGCTCGACGAGGGAGCTCCCAAGACAATCTGCAGTAAATCGTGCCCGGCTTGGGGTCGGGCTGCTCCAGCTCGAAGGCCCCGTCGACGACGTCGTCCAAGGCTGTGCGCGCGCCGAAAAGCCGTGGCGCTGCAGCGTGTATGAGATGCAGGACAGCTGCCCGTGGAGCTCGCAGTCGTAGTACCACCTGAGTCGTCAGGATCGCTGCCCTCGTAGTCGCTGACGGTCACCGTGTCAGAGCAGCCCGCGTAGGACGAGGCAGAACTGGCCTCCTCTCCATCGGGGCGGCGAGGATCCACGCGAGTATCGAAGATCTCCTGCTCCCTGATCATCGCCTCGGCGTGGAGGGCAAGCTGGTTGTCGTACTCCTCGGGGTCGAGGGCCTCGAGGCTCCGCAGCCAGTCATGGTAGTGGAAACGCGCTCGCCGCCGAGCACGGAATGCGCGCCTGCAGATGTCGATAGCCATATCAACTGCAGCAATGTGAGGGTTGTCATGCCCATCCTGCTGGGCCTTCTCCATGACCAGCGGCCGCAGAAACGGGTGCGACAGGTAGTTGGCAACGTAGGGCGCGCAGTGCCGCCTCCAGTGCATCCCGTCCATATCGTCGTCCAGGACGTGCGGGTCCTCCAGCCAGTGCCCCGTGAAGCTGCGAAGGGCACGTTTGAGATCACGCTGGAGCTCAAGTGCGCGTTGCCTATCAGGGTCCATATCTTTCCAGACGCAGTAATCAGGGCCAGCCACGGCCTGCATGTCATCATACGTCGGACCGTCAAGATAGGTGGCCCCAGTGTTGGTGAAGGAGGTGCCGTCACTCTCGCCGCCTAGGTAGAAGTAGTCGTCATAGACTGGACCAGGCGCCCATGCGGGAGTGGAAGCAGAAAGTGAAGAGGAAGAAAACCACTGCGCGTCGTCGCAGTGCCCCATGTAGTAGTGGCCGTCCCAGACGTGGCACCTCCGAAGAGGTGGATCGCCCACAAGCCCGAGAACGGCGAGATCTTCGTGACCGTGTAGATGCCGATGGTGAGGACCGACCCCGTCAGGGACGTCAAAGGGTCGGCCGTGGAGCAGTGGCGGCCCCGCCGCTGCTGCCAGCACCGCGGCCAGCGCCCTTGGCTGCAGCAGCCAACCGCGCGCGCGCCGCCGCCACCACATCCTTGTCGCCATCGGCGACGAGGCCGCCAGGCTCGGCCGCTGGGCCAGCAGGCGCCGTGGGGGCTCCTGCCTCGCCTGCCGTCTTGGCCCCCGCTGCCGCAGCTGGTGCCGCTGGCTGCGCCACCGCCTCGGCCGCCTCGCCTGAGGTCTTGCGCTTCTTCTGGAGGCGGTCCTTGAGCTCCGAGTGCTGACGCTCGAGCTCGCGGGCCTCCTTCGCGAACTTGCCGAACGCCTCCTGCGCCATGGCCTTGAACTTGTTCTGGAGATCAGCCTTGCGTCTGGCAGCCTCCTCACGGTCTGACTCCTGAATCTCGTAGTCTTCCAGGGCCTCCAAGCCGAAGAGACCTTCGTCGTCCAGCTCCACGTTGTCACCCTTGAGCAGCTTGGCGATGGACAGCTTGCCTGAGAGCGGCGGGCCAGCCGTCTGCGGTGTCGCGCCAGCGACCTGCTGCGCCAAGGCCTGCACAGCCGTAGTGTAAGCTGCCAGAGCCTCGTCGTACTTGGCGGAGCGGGCCACCACCACCGACTTGGCGCTGTCCAACTGGGCCTGGAGCGAGTCAGCATGCTCGACAGCCTTGTCCAAGGCCTCAGCTGCCGCGTCCCTGGCAGCCATGGCCTCGTCCACGGACAAGGGCCGCGCCCGACGGGCACTGCGCAGGTTGTCGAGCTGCTCCTGGTACTTGCGCACTCCGCCCTCGTCCTGCTCCAGGCGGAGCAAGCTGATGAGCTGCACCAGCTTGGCCTCCTCGGGGTCGGCGTCGCGGCCGCTGGGCAGCTCTTCCACGCTGGACAAGGCGAAGCGGACCCTGGAGCCGTCACGCCGTCCCCCTGGCGTATCGGCTCGGCCACCTGGCCCAGGTCGCAGGCCGTCCTCGTCGTGCCAAGGCGCACGCTGCACCACACGCCGCTCAGCAGAGCGAGGGCGCCGAGGAGGGGCCTGCGTCGGCACAAGTTCGCCCTTGCAGTGCTTGCAGTAGCGCCACCACGCCTCGTTCTTGCGGCAGCCGCACTTGCCGCAAGGGGTGCCGCCGCCCGAGACGGCAGGGCCGTCGCCGCCGCGCGCCGCGCCCTGCGGCCGCTGGCCGCGCGCTGGGCTCGCAGGGGGGCCTCCGCCGCGGGGCCCATGCATGGGCGGCTGGCTGCCGTGGTGCGCCTGCAGCAGCAGGCGATCGCGATGCCGCCGAAGCCGAGCACGGGCGGCAGAGCGCTGGCGCCGCGCCCTGCGGTGCCAGGCGGGCGAGCGCTCGCGCTCGCGCTCGCGAGGGCGCCCCTCCGTGGGGCTGGGGGCTATCGCCGCGGGCGCGCCCGCGCCGCAGGGCAAGACGGCTGCGGGCCGCCGCGCGCTGCGAAGCCACTGGGGAGCAGGGAGCAGGGAGGACGAGCAGGAGGGGCGGCCGGGGGCGCCTCGTGGGCGCCCACGTGCGCTGGCGGGGTCCGCCCAGGCCTCGTCGGGAGGGCGCCCCCGCGGGCGCCGTAGAAGAGGTCGCACCGCACGGCTTGGCACCGCCCAGGGGCACTGCGTGGCTTTCACCGCTTTCACGAGCGAAGAACGATGTAACATAAACTGTTTCGCCGTCGGGGGCGCCTGTCCCTGGGCGGCTGGAAAATGTATACCCTTACGGTGGCACCGTAGGGGTATAAACTTTCCAGCCGCCCAGGGGCAGGTGTCCCCGACGGCGGAAAGTTTAGTTTATGCCGTTCTTCGCTCGCTGACCACTGGAGTTCCCCGAGCAGCTCGTCCCGAACGCTAGCTGAGGGACGCTTGGCCCGCGAGGCCGGTGGCTCACAGTCGCCTCCCATCGTTGCCCCCCATCGCGGCCCCCCATCGTTGCCCCCCATCGTGGCCAACCCATCGTGGCCCCTCCATCGTATGGTCCACCATCGCAGCCCCCTCCTAGGGCACACGATCCTTGCCTCCAAGACGTGCCATTGTGTTAAACTACTGAAGGTCTTCTGCCGCAAAGGGTGTCATGGAACACTCATGGTTTTGAGAGGAATTCGACATGTGCGCGCGTGAGACCCACATGCCGTCATTTGGTCGGGATTCTTTCTATCTGCGGCCCCAGAGCGGCCGACCTCAGAGGTAGTTTTGCGTCCCAGATCCGTTTTCTGAGGGCCCCTGGGCCCAAAGACGGTTCCCCTGTGGGCCCAAAAACGAAGGGAATACCGCGATTGAAAAAGTCGTGTCGTAGGAGGTCTGGCTCTTCATCGTGCTACGACGGCGAAGATGACCCCCCCCCACCCGCTCTTCGGGGGCGCCCCAGTGAGGGCGTCCAAGAGGGGGGTGCATCTCATGGCCCGAGGCATGTGAGCGGATCAGAAGGAGGAGGCGCCATGGAACGCATCGAAAGAGGAAGCGAAGGCTGCGAAATCTGGAGGGACATCACGGGCCCGGCCATGCGATCCAGCCCACCCGAGTCATCACTCGGGGACAGGTAACGATCGGGGAGGACCAGTTCAGGGGGGGAAATGTCGGGCATCGACCGTGCATCGCCGATTGATCGGCGATCGGCCCCCGAGAGCACATCCGCACCCTCCCTGCCGGGGGTAGGCTGCCGGGCCCCCGTCGACGACCCCTGGGCGATCGTGGGCCGACGCGCCCCCTCCTGAGCTTCCCCCCGCCCCCTATAGCGCTGCCCCTGCAGTCATCACCCTCCTCTGGCGGCGCGCACGAGGGGGTCACAGTCGGGGCGTTGACTTGAGGAACCCTGAATAAGGAACGGGGCCCCTTTTTCCCACAAGTCCAACTTCGATTTCCCATTGGAAGCCTCAGGAAAAACTGAGGCAGACTGTAAAACAATCAAGAAGCACCGAGCCCCTCTTTCTTCAGCGCCCCGACTGCACGGGGTGGGGGGAAGGGCTTCTCAGAAGCACCCCTGCTTCTTAGAAGGCGCCGGCCTGACACCCATAGGCAGGGCCCGTGCCTCTTCAAGAAGCGGGGGTGCCTCTAAGAGGCTTTTTTTTCTGCCTGATCCCGAGGCGTTGCCTCCTCCTGGCCTGACCGTGGGGCCTCTCCTTCTCTCCCCCCCCCTTTGTTCATTCAAGCTTCGCGCGGCCCGCTTAGCTTCGACCGGAAGAGGTGCGCTCTCGACCCGCGACTCAAAAACAAAAAACTCTAAGAGGCCTTTTTCCCTGCCCCCGCCCCCCTCTGCGCGTGGCCGGCTCCGATCCCCCCCCCTGCCCCCCCCCCCGGCAGCCGCGCGCGGGTCGGGGAGGCGCGGCAGAGGGCGGGCCGAGGAGTGCTGCAGCCCGATGCCCGTCTTGTCGAGCACGCCTCGGCCAAGGCGGCCGCCCCCGCCGCCCCCGCCCCCGCCGCCCTCGCCCCCGCCGCCGTCATCGTCGTCGTCGTCGTCGTCGTCATCGTCGTCGTCGTCGTCGTCGTCGTCGTCTGTCGAAGTTCGAGGATCGAGGATCGGGTCGGACGAAAGGTGGGGGCGGCAAAAGGGGCTTGGCGAACCGGCTCACGTGGCTGATTTCCCTGGCGCCTCCCAGCGCCAGAGGCGCCCATGTAGCGAGGAGCGCGTCCGGCGGCTGCATGTAGCCGAAGTCGTAGCCCCCTTTTCCCTTACCCCCGCCTGGCGCACGTTTTCTTATTCGGCGCTTCGGCGTTGGGCGGAAGGGGGGCGGGGGGAGGAGGGGGGGTTCTGCTTCAGACCTCTGGCTCACGCGGCTGTTTGCAGTAGTGCGCCCTATGGGGGAGACCCCACCTGCTCGAAGCAGGCGCCAAACAAGAGCCAAGATCTACTCTATGGGGCAGGGGGGGGGGGGAAGGGGGAAGGGGAGGAGGAGGAGGAGGGGAGGAGGAGGAGGAGGAGGAGGAGGAGGAGGAGGGAGGAGGAGGAGGAGGAGGAGGAGGAGGAGGAGGAGGAGGAGCGCGCCGATCGGCAAAAAGCACAGAGTGACAGCGCGACGACCCGTCTTCCGGCCGAAGCCTGGATGCCCGCGGGGGCCTCCGTGGGCCTCCGCGGGGCGCCCCCGGGGGCCGCGGCCGGAGCGCGCCCTGGGACGGGGTGGGGGGTGGAGAGGGTCGTCTTCGGTCGGGTATGCCCCCCTGCAGGGCAGTTTTTAATACACCGGATTTTTAAACACATTGGATTTTAATACACGATGTTTGATTTTACGATTGGAACTTTAATAATATTGGATTTGCTTAATTGGCATAGGACATAAAAAAACGGCACTGTACAGTTATGCTGTTGCCATCCTACTTGAGGGCCGCATCCCAAAGATCATTCCGAGCACCCGGAAGTGTCGAAGGGGTGTCGAGGGAATGTCTAGGCAGCGTCGAACGAGTGTCCCCCAGGGCCCGACACGTGAAAGCCCTTGAGATCCGGTGCTTACTTGTTGGGGCGCTCGAAATCCCACCAGCCCTCTGGGCGTCGGTGGTTTAGGGCGTTTCCTCTTCCACCCCTCCCTCTTCCCCTTCGGGGAGTGGTTTACCCCTCCCCCTACCCCCTCCCCACTGACCTGGACAGGAGGGGCGGGGAGCGGTCAGAGCGTCCAAAACAGCCTCGGCGAGGAAGCCAAAATCATTGATTTTAGCAGGGTTTGGGCCCCATTTTGGCCTCCTGGGGGGTCACCGCTAATTAAAGCTCAGCTCTTCTTTGATACATCTCCTCCAAGATGGCACAAAGAAGCGCCCAGGAGGCCCCAAGAGGTCCCAAGATGGCCCCAAGATGGCCCCAAGAGGCCCCCAAGAGGCCCCCAAGAGGCTCCCAGAAGGCCCCCAAGAAGACCCTCAGAGGCCCCAAGAGGCCCCCCCCGAGGCACCCAAGACCCCGAAGAGCCCCCCAGGATCGCCAAGAGACCCCCAAGACGTCCCAAGAGGCCCCCAAGAATCGCCCAAGAGATACTCCAAGAGGCTCCTAGAGGCATCCAAGAGACCTCTGGCCCTTGTGCTTGCCCTCCTCCTCCTCCTCCTGTTCCTCCTTCCTGCTCCTACTCCTTCTCTTCCTCCTCCTCCTCCTCCTCATCATCATCCTATTCATCCTCCGTCTTCCCACTCCCTCATCCATCCATCCATCCATCCACCTCCTCCTTCTCCTCCTCACTCCTTTGCACGGTTCGGCCGTCCTCCTCTTTGCTGCCGCACTTCCATGATCACCTCAACTCGCCTGGACATCGTTTCGGGATGGGCTGGTGGGGATAAGCGAAGCGTCTAGAATTCTTCCTGGTGATCAAGGCTAAAGTAGGTTGGAGCATCAAACCCTGCAGGCGGACTTTGAGCGAAAAAATAAAAAGCCATCGCAAAGTATCCAAGGATGTTCAAACATAGTTTCAAAAAGTCGTCCCCTATACTATCTGTTGGCTATTCTTGAATACTCCTCCTGTAGAGGGACGCGCCCGACTTGAGGGTCGTCGTCGCCGTCGTCGATTGAGTTTCAAGGATGGTGGAATGCCCTCCCCCCGCCACTCGCTATACGGCGGGACCCGGGGCAGAAGAGCATCCTTCAAGAACCTGAGACCCTCCGCAGCCCAAAACACACGGAACGTCCAGGGTCGCCCTCCCAAGGATGCGCAAGAACGTCCAACAAACACGAACAACATCAGAATACCCTCCCCGGACCGACCTCGATCTTATACCTCGGCCCGACCGTACTGCTCCCCCCTCTCCCCTGACGCTGTCCAATGCGGGCGCCGCCTCTCCCCGCGATGGCGTTTTGGTTGTCGCAGGGTTCCGAGAACGCTTGCCTCTCGCACGTCTGCTCCGATCGGGCCGCCTTCGGCATGGTCTCGCACGTGGCCCCTCGAGACTCTCGCCCGCGCCAGGGCCCCCGAGAATGCGATGCTCCCCCCTCTCGCCCCGCGCCCCGCTCGGGGCGCGGGGCGAAGAGGGGGGGGGGCCAGGGAGGCAGAGGGCGGGGGGGGGGCCGGGGGGCCGGGGGGCACGCGGAGGAGGAGGGAGGGAGGGAGGCCCAGAGAGGGGCACCAGCACCTACACAAGGGGGGCTGCCTCCGCAGGGGGCAAGACGAGGATAAATCCGGTGTTGAGACGAGATGGAGGGTCGGACGGTCCCTCCTCCCTCCTCCCTCCTGCTAATACGAGGATCAATCCGTTCCAGGGCGTTCCGGAACGCTCTCAGAGCGTTCAGGAGCGCTCTGAGAAGACCGCGGCCCCCGGGACGTCTTTCAGAGCCGCCGGATCCCAGATACGTTGGTGTTGGTGGTAACAGTTCGGCCACCCTGGAAGCCAGGATATGACCACCATCGCCGAGATCGGGATCGTCTCACCTCGGTGGAGGCACGCCGCCGATCTTGGTGTTGGTGTCAACCTCTGGGCCTGCGATAGGGGGTGGAGCAGGAGGATCGTGGCGCCCACGTGGCTACGGCTGGCTCCAGCTCGAAGCGATGGTCAGGCCGCGCCCAGGGACAGGTCGGGGTGTGGGGGGGGGGGGGGGGCTCGTCTCCGCTGGCTGAAGACCGAAGATCGAAGCTCCTCATGTTTGACCGCGTGGCCTCTGGCGGCGCCCTAGTGGCCACGGCTGGATCGGGGCGGACAGGTTTTGCGGGCCGTCGTTGCCTTTGTTCCGATCCTTTCCTTACCTCGTGGAAGCGATGCGAGCTGACAGTGGCGGTGACCCCGTGGGCCGCAGGCGCCTGTGGCGGCCACACTGCCACTGGCCACCCCTTGCGGCGCCTCTGGCGCCTCCCTTGGGCGCTCCACGCGCCAGGGACGGGGGTCCAGCGCCGACCCAAAAAAAGTCGTGCGGACCTCCGAAGACGCAGATTTACGCCACGCAGTTCCCCACCAGACAGGCAGGCTGGGGTCACTAGGTTTGGAAGGTGAAGATCCCCGACCCGCCTCGCCCGCCCTGCATGCATGGGTCGCCATGCCCCAATAGTTCGGGCGATCTCGGCTGATCCCTGGGTGTCCCGCCGCGCCCGCCCTGCAGTCCCCAGCCGCCCTGCACCAGCAGTCCGTATAATCCCTGGGTCGGCCGACTCGCCTGTGCTGCACGCCGCAACTGCCAGGCCCCGAAGGATCCCTGAGTAGCCAGCCTCCCCCGCCCCGCGCCGCCGCCAGGCGCCGGAGATCTTCAAAGGTCCAGTGACGACACTGCGAGTCAGCAGCGCAGGACAGGCGTGGCTAACAGACAGTCCCGCAAGGGAGGCGTCACGGCGTCACGCCGTCCAAGTGTCACGTCGTCTTCGGAAATCTAAAACAACCCTCTTTCAAAGAGCATGCACTGGGAACTTGCAGCAAGACCACTCATCGACAACATACACCAGCGGCTGGCATTAACACATACGAGCGAGCATGCACCACTACTCGGCATCAACAACCGATAATCATAACAGACATCAGGGACAGGCACCAATATCCAACACAAGTAACAAGCACCAACAACAGACACCACGGATATACATCAACATAATGCACCAACAACAGATATTGTGGAAGTACGCCAGTAACATACACCCAGAGCATGCACCAATACTACACAACACGCAGACATCAAGAACAACCACTGATGATATACACCATTCGCAGGCACCAGTAGCCCGCACCCCAAAAAATAGATAACATACACCGAACTCGTATATCAGTATATCAGTCTCCAAGAGCAGGAATACACAACACACCAATCATATACACCAGTAAGACGCATTGCGAAAATACACCAATATCACTCAGTACGAACAGAGACCGGCTACATGTAGCAATGGAAAACATTAGTAATGACACCAACAGCTCCCACCAACAAGTATCCAACGAAAACTACTGCACACCACTACAATACGTCCAGAACAGACAACGATACGATGCCTCACCATAATCAGACACGAGGAGCAAGTGATGAATAACAGACGCCGAAACTAGATAGCGAGACAAACTATGAATGGCACAGATCAGGAACACACCCCAGGGGCAGGCATCACAGAGCCCACGCCGTGGTATGCTACAGATCCTTGCTGGAAACCGGTCGAAGCAGACCACGCTCCTCTGGGGGGGGGGAAGCCCACACCACTGAGGGCCGTGAAGGCGGGGGAGAGGCCTCCTGGCGGTGCTGCCTCGCGGCGCCCCGCCCGACCAGGGCCGCGCACATGAGGACTTGGCAAAACACTTCTCCGTTGGCGGCGAGGCAGAGTTTGAAGGGGCCCTGGGACACACCAATGAATGGACACACATAGATATGTTTCGATTTTTATATATATATATATATATGTATATATATATATACATATATAGATTGGATGTTCGTCTTCCCCCACTTCCCATATGTTCCCACAATTTCCTGGGGAATCGACGGTTCGTTGTGTCTGTGCTTTCTTTCTCCCTCCTGAGACTTGGCTGCGCCAGCGATGGCGCTCGACGGGGGCACCGACAGGCACAGACCCGACAGCACATGGGACGGCGGCGCGGCCGAGCAGCCCGCGGCCGTGGGCCGGAGCCCTCCTCTCCGCCCTCCGCGCTCCCGCGTGGACGCACGGGACACACGGGCCCACGATGCTGAAGGGGCCCTGGGACACACAAATAAATACACACAAATAAAAAGAGTCCCCATAGTTTCCCATATCTTCTGGGTTTCTGTCTCCCCCCCCCCACTTCCCAAGTTTTCCCATATTTTCCTGGGAATCGACGATGTCTGTGTGTTTCTTTCCCTCCTGAGATGCCCAGCAACCAAAAAAAGTCGTCTCGGGCTGGGCGGAAAGGGGGGGATAGCTAGCAGAGGGGGGGGTTCGAGGATCGGCCCACGCAGCTGATTTTCCTGGCGCCTCCGGGCGCCGGGGGGCGCCCATGTATCAAGGAATGGGCCGGGCGGCGGGGCCGAAACCAGCGGCGGGGATTTTGGGCGAAAAATTAAGAAAAACTCCAAACATACTCAAAAGATGCCCTAAAATACAGAAAAATAATACCCTGACTATTTTTTACTATTTTTGAATATTCCCCCTGTAATTCGAGGGACAGGCCCGACTTAAACTCACGATGCCCATCAACAAAAAAGTCATCCCAGACCGGCAGCGATCGCTGCTGGGCAGGCGGGCACGCGTTGCAGGTGACCACGACCGCGGCGACGCCGACCGCGAAGCCGTTTCAGCATGGAGCTGCTGTCGGCCTTCGTGCCCCTTGCTCCCCTGCACCCATTTCGGCCCCCCCGATCTCCAAAGTGATTGCTTGCAGCGCCCTGACTTCATAAAACCCAGATCGTCGTCGTCCTCCTCCTCCTCCTCCTCCTCCTCCTCCTCCTCCTCCTCCTCCTCCTCCTCCTCTTGCCCCTCCTCCTCCTCTTCCTCTTCCCCCTCCCCCCTCCCCCGAGAACACTCGAGGGGGGCATCAAGAGGGGGGCCCAGAGAATGGATCGACGCACCCTTCTGGCCTCCGGCTCGGGGAGGCACCGCGGCCCTCCTCGGCGGAAGGGGCCCGCTGCCCTCTGGCTGCACCCCTCCGAGGAGCCCACCCGGCGCCCGCTCGGCCGCCGCATGCCCGCTGGGAGGGGCCGCACGGGCCCGGCAGGACAAGCCAGGCTCGAACCGACGAGCCGGACCGCCGATCGAAACGGATCGGACCGGCGGAGAGCGGCCGCCGAGTCGGGAGGAAAGTCGGATCGGCAGACACCGGCGGGCCAGTGGGCCTCTCCGGTGAGAGAGCGCATCCCGCATCGGAGTCCGAAGCCGAATCGGGATCGGGATCGGGATCCATCGAGATCGAAAGGCATCGAATATTGGAGGAATCGAGACGAGTCCTGGCCGGCGGCCACCGGGAACGCAGAGGCCCGCCGTGGCTGCTCGCCCGGCGGCCGAGCGGGCTCGTGAGAGGGTGCCACCCCTTGGTGTGGCGGTGCGCCGGCGTGGCGCCTGCATCCCGCCCGGGGAAGAAGGACGGGGGGAGGACAGGAGGAGGAGGAGGAGGAGGAGGAGGAGGAGGAGGAGGAAAGGGGGAGGAGGAGGAGGACGAGGGGGGAGGAGGAGGAGGAGGAGGAGGAGGAGGAGGAGGAGGAGGAGGAGGAGGAGGAGGGGGAGGAGGAGAGGAGGAGGAGGAAGAGGAGGAGGAGGAGGAGGAGGAGGAGGAGGAGGGAGGAGGAGGAAAGGGGGAGGAGGAGGAGGACGAGGGGGAGGAGGAGGAGGAGGAGGAGGAGGAGGAGGAGGAGGAGGAGGAGGAGGAGGAGGAGGGGGAGGAGGAGGATACGGGGTTTCCTCCACCGAAGGAGGATGATCTTAGATGTTGGTGGTGATATTTCGACCAGCTAAGAAGCCCCAATGTTGCCACCACCACCGGGATCGGGCTCATCTTCCCTGGGTGGAGGCACACCGCCGATACTGGTGCTGGTGTTACCCTCTGGGCTTCCGAAAGGAGGCAACTCCCAGGAGGTCTTCGTCAGAACGGTTAATGGCTATCAAGCCCGATCAGGGGCCCCCCTTGGCCATCGAGCCGTGCTGGGCCAGACGAAGCCCGGGATGTGGCGGGCTTGATGGGACTCAGCGGGAACAGGCCGGAAAAACCGGGAGCAGGCCCGCCTTCGACCGGGGATCTGCTGGCGCCGATTCTGAATCCAACCTCGCAGCAAGTGCAACCCAAGAGGGGAGCAGGAGGGAGAGGGCGCCCCTCCCCGCCCCGTGCCTACGTCCGCCTTCAGCGCCACCAGCCTCAGCACGACCTCTTGGCGGCCGGCCTGGCTGCACTTCGCCGTCGTCGGCCACGCCGTCGTCGGGGAGGGCGCGCGCAGGATCGGTCGGCATCGGGTCGAGAAGCCTTGTCGCATCGAAATGTGCGTCGGATTGGGCTGCAGACGGAATCGAAAGGGACCCGCTGGGCCAAGATGTACAGTCATCGGCCTGACCTAAGGAACGATAAATAAGGAACGAAGACCCTTTCTTCCAAGGAATAACGCATAGGGAACGATGAACAAACAATACATAACGAATAGGGAACGAAAAGTAACGCATGCAAGCCTAAGGAACGACCGAGCCCCTTTTGAAAAGTAAGCGTTCCTTACTCAAGCCGCTCACTGTACAACACCGCCAAGCTGGCCTCGGGCCACGTCGGATCATCGGAGTCCAAGTAGATCGAGCTGGCCAGAATCGATACCGCATCGGAGCGATGGGGTCGAGATGGCACCCAGAGGGAGGGGAACGATTGGGCCGGGCGGAAGGGGTGCACAGCAAAGGCGGAGTTTGAGAATCGGCTCACGTAGCTGATTTTCCTGGCGCCTCCCGGCGCCAGGAGGCGCCCACGTATCGAGGACTGGGCCCGGCGGCGGGGCCGAAACCAGCTGCACGCAGCAGATTTCGTACCCCCCCCCCCTTTCCCTATCCCCCTCTTTCGTTCGGCCCGAAGCGAGAACCCACGGAGGAACGCGCGAGACAGCCCCTGGACCGGACGGGCCGACTTGCTGCCTGCGCGGAGCGACCGTGGTCGCGCACCTGATCAGCCGTGACGCTCTCTAGCTGTGCTAAGCGGAGGAGGAGGAAGGGGGGGAGGAGAGGAGACAAGCTAGGTGCGCTCGCGCAATATCTGACATCCTATCCCTCCCTCCCTTCCCTGCGCATTGCTCTGATGTTTTCTCTATCCGCGGACGCGTGTCATAGCCGACCTGGGAAACCCAAAACGACGCCATCATGTCATGCGCAATCGGAAAGGGGGAGCTGAGTACAAATGAGGAGGTGGCGGGTGCGCAAGAGGATGAGCCAGAGGCAAAAGGAGGAGGAGGAGGAGGAAGGAGGAGGACGAGGACGAGCAGCTGCAGCAGGAGTTGTGGAAGGAGGGGGAGCAGGGGAGCCAGGACAAGGCAGAGGAGGGGAACTGAGATGAGAGGGGCGACAACGATGAAACGGGACTGGGATCCAGACGAGCGGCCCGCGCCGGGTCGAGGTAGCCATTCTGAACGACGGGGGTACAGCGCCAATCCGAAAATGAGACCCTCGCTGCAGCGGGAGCACCATCTCGAATCACCGACAACAATCGGATTGCATCAACACATTCGGAAAATCATGCTTGAAACTTTGGTGTGAAGCATAATTCGCAGAGGGGACGGGGTGCCTCTCGCACGTAGTCTGGGGACAGAGGAGAGTAGTACTCATGTTGGGCAAGTGTGGAGGACGTAGTGCTTTGGAGGAGGGGTGGAGAGAAGGACGAGGAGGAGGTGGGGAGGACAACACGGAGGAGGATCAGCAGCTGAAAGAGCTGGAGAGGGAGGGGGTGAGGGAGGAAGGAGAGAAGGTGAGCAGAAGAAGGATGATGAGGACGAGGGATGGCATCAACAGCATGAGGAAAAATCCTCCTCATCGTACGATTCTGCGGCTGCTGGGGCCCCTCTCGTCTGCACGACTGGATCCGCCTCGACAGCCTGGTCAGGACACGCTTCAAGCCAGATGCGGGGAGATGTGGGGGCCGACTTCGAGGGAGGAGTGGCAGCAGTGGCGGCGGGAGTGAGAGGAGGGAGCAAATGAACGAGGAGAGGACACGGACTCGGTGTCTCGTGGGTAGTGCGACCACCGATCTCCAGCGGGGGTGGCCGGAGATCTGCAGGCGGCGGCTGCACTCTCTGCCAGAATCCCTGGCCGCGTCCATCCTGGGCCCCAGGATGGTGCACTCCCCCCGGGGGGGCGACCTGGAAGGAGAAGGGAGGAGGAGGAGGAGGAGGAGGAGGAGGAGGAGGAGGAGGAGGAGGAGGAGGAGGGAGGAGGAGGAGGAGGAGGAGGAGGGAGGAGGAGGAGGAGGAGGAGGAGGAAGGAGGAGGAGGAGGAGGAGGAGGAGGAGGAGGAAGGAGGATGAGGAGGGGGGCACCTCCACCAGCCCAGAGCCCAAGCTGGCCCTGACCGGGGATATGGTGCTGGGCGCGCGCCCTCGTGCAAGACAAGCCTGTTGAAGAGCCTCAACTCTCGGAGGCCCGCGCGGACTCCCTGGGCCGACGCCCGACTCCCTGGCGCGCGGGGGGTCGCTCGGACGTCCATTCCATGTGTTTTTTCCAGTTTCGTGCGTGGCTTTTTCGCCAAATGATCAAGGATGCTCCTCGATGGTCCTCGCCGAGAAAAAATGCACAAGTCCGAGCGATGCGAAGCGTCAGGGGGGGGGGGGCGGGGGGACAACGCCGACCAAAGAGACCCGTGCGGACCTCCTCTGCAAAGAGCCGCCGACCGAGCAACAAAGCACTGGCCCGGCCAAGCCTCGGGCCAACCCCGACCGGCCCTCCAGCAGCCCCCCGACCAACCCTGGCCCTCGAGTGCGAGGCAAAGATTTATCCATATCCACCGCCTGGGAACCGACGTCCTGGTGCTCCAGCGGGCGGTGTACATGGATATATTTCGGCCCCCGGGGGCCCGAATATGTCCATATCCACCGCCTGCCGAGGCTCCGGAAACTGACCCTCCAGGCGGTGAATATGGATCAAGCTTCCGCCTCGGATCCAGCCAACCCTGGCCGGGGTAGCTCTACAATCGGTCGATGGCGTTTGCTGTTCTTCGAACGGCGTCGACGGCAGCAGAGACGGGACGGCGACGGCGGCGGCAATCGGGGATCTGCTAACACGGGTCAATCAGACCCGGGTCAGCAAGAAACCAACAACTGCAATGCAGGAAAAAAAAAAAAACTGCAACGCAGGTCTGCGCAAACCCGGGTCAGCCAATAGACGCGGCCGCCTCGCGGCCACGAGCGGCTCGCTAATCCCGGTCAGCCAGAGGGGCTTCGCAGGATCCTGCAGGATCCGGTGCCCTGGCTGACCCCCGTTTGCACTGACCTCCGCCTCTTACTTGAATGAATCCTCTTTCTGCCACAATTTATCACAATATATGATATAACATAAACCTTACTTAATGTTAGCACTATTATATAGAATATTATGTCGAATTATATGGAATATTCTATATAATTCTGGAGAATAGTGCTTCAATTTTACAAAAAAAAAATCATAATGAAGAAATCAATCTTTGTTCAACCAAAACCAAATGTTTGTCAAGTTCAAAACATGTTGCTAGCTGGGTGAAAGCATGTTGAGAAACGGGTTTCATTTTTCAGATCTGATTTTGTGACATGCGCAACTCTGTTTTTCATTTCTCAAAGTTGTTGGGTCGAGGCGTGTAGATTTTGATTTGCAAACGACAAACAACGCATAGTTTGAAATTGTGTTCGGAATAAAACTGTTTGGCCGATGTTACATTGATTTTGCATGGTTTTTGAAACGCTGCCGAACGGTTTTGTGAAGTCATTTTAGGCGCGTCGTTTGTAAGACTTTCCAGTCATGCATCGCCAATCGGTTGAACGAGCATTGCTCAGGTCCAGGACGTTGCATCACCAATCGGTTAAACGAGCATTGCTCAGGTCCAGGACGTTGGTCCATGAGGACGTTGGTCGCGCGCGGTCCTTGAGGACGTTGGTCCATGAGGACGTTGGTCACGTGCGGTCCATGTGGACGTTGGTTGCGCGCGGTCCATGAGGACGTTGGTCCATGGACGTTGGTCGCGCGTGGTCCATGAGGACGTTGGTCCATTCATGAGGATGTTGGTCGCAGCCATTTGGCTCGAGGAGGTGCGCCCTCCTCCCGCGCGCGCCGCCCGCGCGCGCGCGCGAAGCGCTGGTCATGCGTGGACCGACAGCGAGAGCGGGAGCAGAAGCTCAGGCGCTTGGATGCATTCAAGCTGAGGGTTCCTCGCACGTCGGCTTCCGCGCCGAGCGCCATCCTGGAGGAGTGCGTCTATGACGTGCCAGAGGTCAGGAACCGCAGCGCCATTAAGGAGGCGCGGGACCTCATCATGCGCGGCAGCGGCGAGTACGGAGCGTTACTCGCGAAGCTGCCCATGGAGCACGGCGGCGGCTCGTCGGGAGGCGAGATGATGGTGGTGAACCCGTTCGCCTTCCTCAACGAGGCGTGCGCTGCGGGCGGCGGCTTCGCGAAGGCCATGCAGCGCATCATTGCGTCGCGGCCTCCATCCATGGACGAGCCGTGGAACCTTGTGGTCTATGCCGACGAGGTTGTCCCAGGCAACCAGCTGTCAGGCCACGGCCAGCGTAAGTGCTGGGCTGTGTGCGTGTCCTTCATGCAGTTCGGGTCGCTTCTGACGGACGAAGACGCGTGGATATGCCTTGCGTGTGAGCGGTCTGATCGAGTGAAGAACTACGGCGGTGGCGTCGCGCAGGTCTTCGGAGCTTTGCTCAAGATGATGTTAAACGCCAGTGGCCACAGTTTCGACGCGGGAGCAGTTCTGAATTATTGACGTTTCGCGTCCCTCCACCATCCCATATATGCACCATGTGCTCCTTCTCTGGGCCGTCGGGCCTTAGTAACAGGCGGGCGCGCGGCACTCCGCCCGCGAAGGAGGAGGAGGAGGAGGCGGAGGAGGAGGAGGGGGAGGAGGGTGCATAAGGAGAAGGGGGGATGAGGAGGAGGAGGAGGTGGAGGAGGAGGAGAAGGAGGAGGAGAGGAGGGGAGAGGAGGATGAGGACGGGGAGGAGGGGGCGGAGGGGGCTCTGACGCCTCGGACGCATCGGCATCGGAGCATAGCTCTTTTGGACACTCGAGGCCATCTTGGACAATCTGGGACCATCTTGGAAGCCCTCTCGGAGCCGTCTTGGGCCGTCTTGGGCACTTGGATGCCCTCTCGGAGCCGCGGCCATCTTGGACCATCTGACACCAAGCGGGGCGCCCTGAACAGGTCCATAAGGGGACGGGTGAACCACTCCCAGATGGAAAGAGTGAGAGAGTCAGCTTGCTAAACCGCCGAAGCCCAGCGGGCTCAAGGGATTTCCCAGATGGCTCGAGCACGCGGCTCTTCGCGAAGCTCACCATGATCTTGCAGGATGGCGGTGCTCACAAGCAGGTATTCTGCGTGAAGGGCGATGCTGGACTGAAGGCATGCGTTCTCTGCAAGAACCTGCATTCGCAGAGCAGCGGGATCGCTGGCGAGGACGGGGAGGACATGTTGTCGCGTACCATCACCGTCGGCTCCGCCATGGACTTCGCGACGGACGAGGAGCTGCGAGGCAGCGTCGAGAGGTTGGCGGTCGTCGCTGCGACAAGGCCGCGGGAGCTCAAGCTTCGAGAGATGGCTGCAGGCATGAACCACTGCAGGTTCACCCTGCTTCTGCAGAGGGGCGTGCGCAACGTCGTGAAGCCCGTGAGCTGTTTCGCTCACGATTGGATGCGCACGTTCGTCGTGCACGGCGCGTGGAACACGACGCTGTACCTTCTGGCGAAGAGCTTGCTGGATCAGAAGGTGCGCGCCCCTGCTGCGATCCACGACCTGCTACGACAGTGGAATCTTCGACAAAGGATGGGCACGAAGACTGACGCCCTCGTCGACGTCTTCTCGCCGTCCAGGTGGAAAGCGCGCCTCAAGGCCAAGTACGTGAAGTGCACTGCGTCGGAAGCGATCTCTATGCACAGCATGATCGCGCACTTCGTGCGGAACGTGTGGCTGAGGGCAGGTATTTGCACCAAGGAGTGCGAGGCGTACCTTGCGTGCTCGTCCATCATGGACCTCTTGATTGCCGTGCCGCACGGCAAGGTGACATCGCGGGAGCTCAGGGTCCAGGTGGACAAGTTCTTGCAGGCGTGTTTGGACGCAGGGCGGGGCGCGTATCTGCACCCGAAGTTCCACTGGACCTTGCACCTGGTCATCGAGCACAAGAGGTTTGGCACTCTGTTAGCGTGCTGGACGCACGAGAAGAAGCACAAGATGGTCAAAAGGTTCTCGGGTGATTACGACATCAGCCGCACAGCTCCGCTAATATGCGGCGCATGCGCCACGTATTGGCGGACTGCGATGCAGCGACCGGGCGATGCCATAATTGCCCCAGGCTTTCGGAGGGCATGCGCAACACAGCTTCCATGGAGAAGAGCGTACTGTCCGAGGTGACGTGCAAGCACTTTCACGATCTGCGCGTGCACGACAAATTCGATGTCAGCGTCAAGCTGCAGGACCCGAAGTCAGCCAAGGACAAGGTGGCAGAATTCATGGTCTCCGAGCTGGGTCTCCCACGGGCTCGGAAGAACACGTGCATGACTGCGAAGTCTGCCAGGGTGTCCGAGTTCGAGGTCGTTCACACCAATGATGTAATAATAATGACGCCCGGGCGAGGGGCCCCTGTGCTAGGGCAGGTTTGGTTTACGGCCTCAGTGGTCGACGAGCTGCGCGCTCTGGTTGCGATTTTTCCCGTAACCGATGCAGGCAATGGCTTCGCATCGGGGCGCCCTTCAGGATCAACACGCCTATGCCCGTTGTCAGACATCCTGGGGGCGGTGCCGTATAGGAAGCGCACGGGCGGGCACGTGGATGCCCTCGTGCCCGTGGCGCACCGCTGGGCTATCTGATCCCGCGGGGCGGGATCACAAAGTGCACGTCATCCTCATCAGCGTCAGCGTCCTCTCCACCCCTTCCCCTCCCTTAAGCGGAGCTCAATCTCGAGCGGAGCTCAATCTTCAGCGCGGAGCTCCATCTTGAGCGGAGCTCCGTCCTGATCGGGACTCTATCTTGAGCGGAGCTCCATCTTGAGCGAAGCTCCATCAACTGAGCGCGATGGCTCGTCACCTTCGGTGTTCTTTTTGAATCCATATCCACGCGGCTTCACCCGCTTGCAGCGGCCCTCTCTGAACGAAGGAAACTGTACACGAGCCAGCACTTACGCTATAGACAACAAGATCCCGCTGCTCATCCATGGACGCAGGCCGCGATACGACGAAGCGCTGCAACGCTGGCGTCTGTCACGCCCAGCTCATCGGCCCAACGACTTCGCGCAGGTCCAATGTATGAACGAGCGCGCAAGGTACGCTTTGCATTCCTTGACGCATTTGCGCGCGATCATGCTGTGCATAGATCGCCTCAGTGCACTTCACGCACCTGGCCATGAGGCGCTCGGCCTCAATAGCCGTTTGAAATATTCGCCATGGTGGGCTGCTCGTCGTGCGCCGTGCAGCCACTGTAGACATTGGGCAAGGTGAAACGACACCAGACGCCATCGAGGTCCTCGAAAGCAGTGATGGGCTTCGGCAGGACGCCCAGCTTCGTGGGCGTCGTCTGCGTCGACGCGTGCGTCATCTTCTTCGGCGGCACAAGCGTGTCGGTGTGCTTCTTCATAGCCGTGGCCAGCTTCGTCTCGGACGCTGACGACCGACCACCAAGGTGCACCTTCCGCTTACGCAGCGTGCTCTTCATGACCCTGTACGTCGCAACTGCAGCTTGGAACTGGGCCTTGCACGCCGTCAGCATGCACCTGTCGTGGGCAGGCATGTTACGTACTGCTCGCTTCGGCGCCATTGTCGTGCACGGGCGTCAGCGGGTTCGGTAGATGATTCTGCAGCCGCCTGCAGCGGATGCCAGGAAGGCTCGAGCAAAAGTGGCTACATACAAAAACATGTGCGTCCACATGAGGACTTGACCGAGGCGCAAGGCCTGAAGGACTGCATAGTCATAAAGCCGTGTCCGCGTGGACTTGGCCGACATGGCTTAATTGACTCAGAGTCATGGTTGTCCAAAGGACGTGTGTCCATTCAGGACGTGACAGGCGCGCTCATTCGCCCATTTTCGGTGGCCATGAGGACGAGATACCCTCTGCGGCCACCCCAAAAACTCTGAGCCCGCGCGAGCGCGGGCCCGAAAGCGGTCCTCAGCCCATGTGATTGGACCAGAGCGCCGCCGCGTCCCTGTAGACCTTCTGAATGGCCGCCTTCAGGTCGAGCTCGCTGATGCCAGGGAACTGCTCCTTCGCCATTTTCGTGGCCCTGCCGTAGTGCCTCGACGCGAAGGCGTTCTTGGTGCTCTGCTTGTCGGCCTTCTCCCACTTGATCGTGTACTTGATCGTCTTCGCCTCGCCCTGCAGGGCCGCTGCAGCGGGCCTTTTCTTCGCGGCTGGTGCAGCACCTGTCTTGGTGGCAGCAGCTGCTGGCTTCCTCATCTTGAGGCGAGTGAATGCCTCTTCCTCGTACTGCTCTAAGGTCTGCTCGCCAGTGCCCTCGGCCTCCTCCCAGCCAGCTTCCTCATCTGCTGCTGTATCTTCGCCTTCTGCTGCTGCAGGTGCGACTGCTGCTGCTGCTGCTGCTGGTGGTGGTGCTGCTGCAGCGGGGGCTGCTGCTGCCGATGAGGCTGGCCCGTTGTCGATCGCCAGCCTTGGCTTGAAGTGAGCCTTGCTGCTCTCCGACCAGGGCTCGCTCGCCCACGAATCCCATGACTGCTGGGAGTCCCAGTCTCCACGGCGCGACCGCTGCGATGACCCCGAGGGCGACAATTGCGCGTACTTGCCCGCGTACGCGAGGTTCAGGTCATTGCCAGGAGCTGCAGCTGCAGCGGAGGCCGCTCTGACCGCCTGCACGCAGGTGGCAAGCGCTTGCTGCATTGGGTCGGACCGATCTGCATTATGCATGCGGTCATCTGTCTCACGTGCTGGCTGATGTACGCGCACGAGTGGTTGGCCCGCGCGATCGGAGGATCTGCTGCCGAGTAGAAACTCATCAAGTGCGTGCCGACGGGGTCGTCGGGGAACCTGTCGGTGTACGTGCCCACCCAGGGCTGCTGGTTGGTGAACAACGACCTCACGCGCTTCACCTCATTGGGCGAGGTAAAAGATCATAAAGTTCGACCCAATGCGAGTTTAGCAGAAAGCTGTGCAAACCATCCAGGACTGTTGGGTCGTGGCGTTCGGTAGCCGTTTTCTCATCCACCTCGTCACCCTTTCCGTTGTCATGGTCGTCATCACCACGTGTTCCGTTGGGGGGGGTAAGGTATGTCGCCCCAAATCTTTCGCTCATATCGTTCGCAACGAACACGTTTCATCTGAGCTCCACCGAAGACCACCTCATGCGCCCGCCACGCGCATGTCGGCACACATCTCACGCGTAGTGTGGCATATTCACACACACACACACACACATATATATATATATATATATATATATATATACATCATTGGGTCCCAAAACTATGGGATGTTTTCTGGGATCTCGTGCATCGCCCCTCCGTTGCTTCAAACAGTACCCACCAGGTACCCCATAAACCACGTCATGCGAGGCATCTTGGTGGCAGTTTTGGGGCAGTGTAAGACATGTTTGGGTCTATCTATATCCTCGCTCGGGGCTCTTGGTTGTGGCTTCTTGGCTGTCGTCCTGGGCTTCTTGGTAGCCTCTTGGCAGCCTCTTGGTAGCTCTTGCGGCCTGGGCGTCCGAGGGAGGGGGGGGGGGGGGGGGCGTCCGAATTTCCCCACAGGCTACCCTCTTGTAGATGTCGTTGTACGACTGCCAGTGCCCGTGGAGCCGCTGCTAGATGTCAATGAGGAGGCGCATGACCCACTTCATCAGCCCGTCCTCGTTCGCGTGGCGAACGCCAACCGAGCCGAGCCTGATCACGACGATCTCGTCGCGCTCCTCGCAGGTGGCTTGAGGTCTCTCGAGCGCAATCCAGTCTTTGTTCGTGAGGTAGTTGTTGGGGCACCGCAGGAGCTGATCGCGCGCTGGCGCACCAGCGCCGCGCACTTGCATGGGGGCCCCCGCCGCAGCCGCCGCCGCGAGGGATGTAGACCGTTGGTCACAGGCGTCCTGAAGGGCATCCTTCATGGCGTCCGTCAGAACGCTGTTCTGCATCACCTATGGTATTGCGATCTGATATGCGATCGCATCGGCTGTTGCATCCCCCCCGGCCCCCCTCCAATCGACACTGCGCGAGGCTCCGTGCAGAGCCTCATGCAGAGATCCTCAAAATGGTTTAAAATCTTGCCACCTCGGTGAAGTGAAGCGCAAATCCTGCCTGCCACTGCAGGCCAGCGATCTTCAAGCAGGTGCTGTTGCACATGTTCGCGCAGACGTTGAGTGCCTTTTCGCCGCGGCCTCGAACTTCTATCAGGACGCGATACGTCCTGGATCTCCTGAACAATTCCCGCGATGGGCGCCATGGTGAATCCCCACCGAGGGGCGGGGGCTCAGCGCGCGGGGAGGGCGCGCGCGGGATGGTCTCAGCGCGCGGGGCAAACCCAGCCCGCGCGCTTGAGCAGAAAAAAGATGCGGAGATACAGGCATGTATCATTGACCACATGGTCCACAATGCCGCTCGTCTTGTTTGCTTACGTAGCGTAATATGTGCACGTAGCACTGGATGAAGTATACGACGCCAGTGCGCGTGGCACGACTGTCCATGTAGCACTTAACATGCGAGAGTAACATGCGGCAGTGCAAAGCTGAGCACGTCGTTGCGAGAAATCGGAAGAGCGCCATCGACACGTAGAGCGGTTCGCTCGAGGATGAGGAGTGGAGGGCTGGATTTTTCTGCGCCTGCAGGCAGGCGGATTCGCTTATGCGCTGCATCAGCCGAGGTGCTCTGTAACGCACCATGCAGCGAAGGCCGGCAGCCGCACCCTCACTTGCCGTCTTTCTTCTTCGACTTCTCCTTGGAGCCGACGGTGCAATCCCCGACGTGCGTTGTATTCGACTTGTCCTTGACGCCGACTTGCCCCCCGCGAAAGCTGCAGCGGCCCCCGACGTGCTCATTCGTGATTCCGTTTGGTACCACCCGACTCCCGCTGAGGTCGCTCTCTGGCGTCGGCTCGTCCTTCTTGACTGTTGATGTCTCTGCCGTTGTGAGGCCGATGCTGAACATCTGCGGCTGCTTCTTCGCCGGAATCTCCGGAACGTTAGCTTCCTGCGTCGCTTTTTTTACCCTCGTCGTCGCTTCCTCGTCGAACTTCTTGATGGCGGATTTGATCTCTTGATCCCGCTCTTGGTCTCGAGCGCGAAGCCCCTGTTCCAGAGTCTCGACCTTCTTCTGCAAGTAGTTCGCATGCTCGCACAGACCGCACACCGTCGTGTGCAACGTCTTCACGTTGTTGTGGAGGGCCACCATGTAAACGCGGTTCTCTGCCTCCTGGCTATGAGGCTCAGGCGGATGCTGCGGGCATCCGTTGGGCGCACTCGGCGGCGGCGGCTTCGCCTTCGGAGGCGGGTCTCTTGACAGGAATCCCATCCGAGGCCGAGCTCATCGGCCGCGGGCAGGCTGGAGGCCCGCGCTCGGGAGGCGGGCACCCAGGGGGCGGTGGCTCTGCCGACATGGCCCTTGAACCGCAACGCCTATAGCATCGAGGGCCACCTCGTCGAGCTCACGCTCTTGCTGGAACTCACGTTCGTGGAGCTCGCGCTCACCGAGTCGTTGCTATCATAAGCCAGATATATGCTACAATGCAACCCAAATCGGCCGAGACGCTGTCCCCAATGCGCCCCAAGACGACATGATTTCCAGACCCAAGACAGACCGCGGCGCCCCGACTGCACATCATATCCTGCGGATCTTACACACTGAACTTCGCAAATGGTGTTGCGTCAATCCTGCACTCGATTTTGGAATTCCACAATCGAGTGCACACTCCTCTGCACTCGATTTTGGAATTCCACAATCGAGTGCACGTTCATCTGCGCTCGATTTTGGAATTCCACAATCGAGTGCACATTCCGCTGCACTCGATTTTAGAATTCCAAAATCGAGTGCAAACTGAGATTGCGTCGGGTATGGCTGATCCGAACTGACATCACTATGAAATCTACAATGTTGGTGCTCCGCCGAAGTACCACGTACCTTCCGAAACAGTCTCAAGGTTCATTCAGAAACATCCGAAACGTCTATACTGACACATGTTCACGAGGCAGCTCGGCTCAATACAAGACGGAGCGAACTATACTGAGGAGTCTATGCAGACATAGATAGTACGACAGGGTACGTGATCTAGACGATCGGAGGCGGGCTGGAGACGTCAGGATAGCATGGGACGAGGTGGAGAGGATGAGGACGTTTCCGCTCCCAGCTGCGAATGCGCGCGGCATTATGATGCTGGTGTGCCCTAGATGGTGGCGCGGCAACCGCGCTGCGAGCCGTCGCACCCACAGCCGCGCTGCGGGTCGTCGCCGATACCGCCGCGACACGAGCGAGCTAGGAAAAGAACGTATTTACAGTCCTTATGTCACTGCGCGCTGCGGGGCTGCCCATTGGATGAACATTTGCACTGCTGCTACCCCTGTGTGACCTCTCCCCCCTCTGTGATGCTCATCCTGTGGGCCATCAGCCGCAATCAAAACATATAGCATGCACGGCTGGCTCGAGAGCTGTGCGATGGTGCACTTACCCCACATAGCAGAAAAAAACAACAATATGTGCTTGACTAGTGCAAGGGGCCAGTGGTGCCATTATGGTTTTGTTGATGCGTGTTTGCAAGGATCGTTCGATCATGGGCCCGCAACTGGGGCCCGCAACTGGGGCCGCATCTGGAGCAGTTGCTCTCGCACCAACTGGGCCCGCAACTGTTCGTCCAATGGGCCGCGCACCTTGCGTGCATGGGTGGGTCGCGCGCGCGTTTCCACGCGCCTCGGCCGACCTATTACATCACTACCGCAAAGTGCGATGGCATTGCATCAGCAGCCGCTCGCATTGGCCAACCTGACGCTGGCCGCGAGCGCGAACGACTGGCCGCAACACGCATTGGCCAACCTATCGCTGGCTGCGATGGGCGGTGGGCTCATCAGAGGCCTGCTCCAGTCTCCATCAGCGCCGCTGCCTCGCTGGCATTTACAATCCACCAATTCAGCTGCTCGTCGGAGATGTTTAAGTCGACTGACATCTCCTTCGCCATCATGATCGCCTCCGCGAACGTCTTCCAATCAGGCGAAGTCTGCCAGCCCGAGCACGCGAGCTGCCCGATGAGCCACTTGTGCGTCTGGGCGTCCTCCTTCGCGGCCGCCGCGAGCTCGTGGAGCAAGACGACCCCGCTCTTGATGGAAACCGCTTGGTGCTTCTTCTTGCACCAGTGCGGGATGTGAGCCACCTCGGGGAACGTCTGCGGCGCACCTGGGCGCGACGGGCACCACGCGTAGATGTTCCCCTCCGACTCGAACTCCTTCTTCTCGAGCGACATGCTCTTCGTGATGTACCACCCGCGGTGGTTCACCTCCTTCATGTGGTCGTTGCGCCACAAGAACAATTGTTCGTTGTTCAGCCAGCTGCTGGAGTTCTGTGGCGGTTCCTGTCTGTAGACCGCGCTGCCGTCGATCATGCCGATCTTCCAGTAGCGCCCAGAAATCTGCATGGTGGTCCCGAACGCACCAGCCACCCACACGATGAACCGCTTGGCACCCTCTCACTAACATCTTACCAACGCTGATGTCAAAACACCAGCGGCGTGATGATGTTAGTAAGAGGGCGCCGAGCGGCACGACCGAGTGGTCTGCGGTGAGTTCGAAGACGGTGCAACCTTCCATGCCACTTTGTTCTTCTCGTGCTGCTCGTCGGACTGAGCATTCTCGAGCAGAGAGCCGTCCACGCTGATGATCACCAGATCCGTGAACTTGTCCTCCTGCTGACCTGGCAAGGTCTTGAGCTTCAGGATCTTCATGGCCGCGGTCTCCTGCAGGCGAGCTCGCTTCGCAGCTTCGTCCTCGACGTGGTCATCCATGGCTGCTGGAGCAGGAGGACCTTCCCACTTGGGGGCCGGGTGGTCATGACCTGCAGGCTTGGCGCCCTTGCCCTTGCCCTTGCCCTTCCTAATCGGCGGCGCGGGACTGGGCCTCTTCTTGGTCGGAACCGTGGCGCCAAACATACCAGCAGTGTTCGCCATGACGCCCGAGCTCATCGTGAAAGTAAATGCGCGAGGGGAGCGGTGGGGGGTGGGTGGGTGGGTGGGTGGGGGGGGGGGACCTTCACCTGACGGGGGTTGCGGCGGCAGGCGGAGGTAACCGAGGATGGGGTAATACATGATGGTGCGGTGGCACAGATGTGAGATGAGTTGTGATCGTCGCAACGCCCGCCAACAGCAGCTTCCTCCCCCCAACCCATCCCTCCTCCCCACCCCTAGACTGGCGCGCCAAAACTAACGGCCTGCAGGAATCGTGCTAGAAGAGGGCTTCCTGCAAGCCTTGCGCTCCTCACGGTTTTGAGCCACAGCGGCAGCAGTGAACCACTCAGTGGTCACAGGTCCATCGGGCAAGTCTTGGAGGGCATGTTCAAATGGCGTGGACCGAAAGGTCGGTGGCGAATCCGTCGTTGATAATTGCACTGGTAGCCGTGATGATAACTGCATCGCGATATATCTGTGCATGTATACGAATAGCGGATAACTGCGTGGACCGAACGTTCGATGGACTGAGCAGTCGATGGCGCGGACCGAAAAGGTCGATTAAACTGTGTTTGGTGTCAAACGCCCCCCTTCTGTCAGTCATGCGGCGCGTCCGCGGGCGCCTCGGCATCTGAGAGGCCGCTCAAGTCCATGGACTCAGCTCCGCTCGGCGCCCCCACCTCCACGGCGAGCTTCTTGCCGCGGCCCTTGTGGTGCCAGCCATCTCCGCATCTCCAGATGCCCTTCTTACCCGAACTGCCCCGCACCCTACTTTTTGTCAAGTCCTCGGCGGTGGGGTGCTGTGCAATGAAGCGCGCCACCGCCATAATGTTCTCACTGGTAGCCTTCGCGACGATGTCGTCCGCTTGGCCCGGACTCTGCAGCATCTCGGCACAGACGTCGTCCGTCGAGCTGACGCTGCAGATCTCGCGGCGACTGCGAATGTCGGCAATTGAACTTCTCGACGGTCTCTGCGCCCGTGAAGTCTTCACAGGCGTGGTGTACTTGTCGACCCTTCCGCCTGCAAAGAGCTTTGAACTCGCCGCGGCCTGATGAGTCTGCTTCACGAGCAGCTTCGGCCTTGCTTGTTGGCGCAACTCCTTGAGCATCATGTGCCCTGCAGTGTTGCTGAGGGAGGCCTTCTTGAGATTCACGCCGTCCAAGCACAGGCCCGCCAGGCGAGCGACCATGCGGATCAAGGGGCGATCGCGCGGGTTAACCACCACGCACGCGTGTGTCCCGCCTCTCGCCATCACCACTTTTAGACTCCACTTCGAAATCCGACTGCCACCGCCATGCGCGGTGACCGTGACCGACGTCTGAATAGTAACGTTCAGGTCCATGCTTGCAAAGCAAGGCAAGCTCTCCCCTGCTGCCTTGACCCCAAACGGCTATTACATTGGATGAGGATGATACCCTCGACGTGCAATGTTTGCAAGAGGGACAGCTCAAGAGCGACAGCTCATACCGACACAACCCCGAATCATATGTGACCATTATGTTTTGTCATGCGCTGACACCCCGCATGATTCCCACTCTCGCCTAAGCGCTTGCTGTGCAGCAAGCAGGAGCGTCAGCCGTGCAAGCAAGAATCGCGCACCATTGGCAGACGTCTTCGGTCTCCGTGCACGTGCACCCCTGGCGGAACATATTCTCCTTCCGCAACATGTGTGTTGCATGGCGTTGTTTGAGTTTGCTTGCTGCCCGCGACTTCTCCATCCACACTGTTGCAGGCCTCCATGACTTGCTCACGTCGACCTCCCTGTAAGTCAGCTCCACAACGACGGTGCCCCACGTCACTTTCTTCCTGACACTTGTCGCATCCATCTCCCACGACGAATCAACGTCCATTGAGGTGTCCACATCGAGAACGGGATGCGTATCGACCTCCATGGGGGGTGTGCCACAACACAAGGGCGCAGGCGGAAATGATTTGAACCAAAACGTCTGCGTCGCGGCGATAGGTCTGTGCCCGACAACAATCCGTACTTACGTGACGCTGAGCATTCGCTCACGGGTTGCGTGGGTCATTGGTGCTATACGCACATTGCTGTCTTATGGGTGCATCAGGGGATCCTTCTGCATGCGAGCCATTTGTGGGCCAAGACCTTTCAGGTGCAGTTCGTACCGATGTCGAGCATGAGTGACGTGCATGGCTATGCTCCCCCCTTCGTCGCCTCCGTGCAGCAGATCACCGACGCTGCAAATAACGGGAAGATCCCAGCGATCACAGCTTACGAGGACATATGTGAGATGTTCGTCAAGGACCACATCGTGGGCGAGCAGAAGCTCCTAGCAGACGACATGCTCGTGCACCCAGCCAACAGGGGTGAGCTCGGGCTGAACGCATACACCGTTCACAAGAACCTCTCGGAGATCGCCAACGTCGGCTGCGACCCCAAAGAACACAGCAAAGCGGCCTGCTTCCAGATGAACCCATTCGACCCCATGAAGAGCAGCCGTAAGCAATTAAGGACGCTTCGCGTCTCCCCGCCAGCCGACCCCACACCAGGTACTCGAACGAAGAGCGCCAGTCATCGGCAGTTGTTCTCCTCCTCTTCCTTCTCCTCATCCTTCTCCTCCCCCCTCTTTCCTCTTGTTGGCGTCTTGAAGGAGGGAGGAGGCATGCAGGAGGGAGAAGGGATGAGGAGGAAAAGGAGGAGGAGAAGGAGGATGAAGCAGGAGGAGGAGGAGGAGGAAAAGGAGGAGGAGGAGGAGGGGAGGAGGAGGGGAGAGAAGGGGGGAGGAGGAGCAGGATGATGATGATGAGGAGGAGGAGGGGGAGGAGGAGAGAGGAGGGAGGAGGGATGAGGGAGGGGGACAGGGGGGGAGGGAAGGAGGGAGGGAGGGAGGGAGGGAGGGCGGTTCACAGAGGAGGGAATGTTTTAACATTCTATGGTATGTTCTACGTTTGGTCGCATCGGCCGAGGCGCCCCGACCGCATTGGGACGTCTCGTGCTATCTTGAGCAATCATGGAAGCTATCTTGCGCTCCCCATCGTGGGCGCCGTCTTGGGCAATCTTGGACACTCGCTGGGCGCCCCCCGCCATGGGAAGGCGCCGGGCACGCCCCCCCCCCCCCCCCCCCCTCTCCCACCCACCCCTCCCGACGGAGGGGCAGAAGCGGACGCTCTCCAAACCATCGGCGCTCATGAGAGCGATGCGGATTCAACGTCGACTTGTGCGAGCGAGCCAACGGGCTCCTGATGCATCCCACAGGGCGCGAGTCGTACCTGAGCGCGGGCACAGGGCACTTCACCGCTGCCATCCGAGCTTGCAAGGCTCATTGCAGAACGCCGTTCAAGAGCATCGCCAACGCAGATGGGCCCCTGTCAGAGGCGCTCGGTCACCGTGACAAGCGCTTGGGTAGTTGCATGGACAATGGCTGGGTCTGGCGAGTGTTCCCTTGGCAGTGCGAGGTGGCGTGGCCGGGACTGCCTGACCTGTGCCAGCGGGCGCTGGACGCTGCGCACGGGGTGAGCTCAAGGAGCACAGAGCTCGAGACCATGGCTTGGCTCTCAGACCTGTCTGCAGACAAGGGCGATGCCATCAACGCGGCCAAGTCGGCTTCGCCCATGTGTGCATCATACATCGAGGCCGTCGTCCGCTTGGTTGAGCTCATCAGCGGTGGCCCTGGTCAACGCCAAAATGGGGCGGTCGCGTCGTCGACGGTCGTTTCGTAAATGCGCCGCCCCGTCTCTATAACCCGCCCTCTCTAACTCGAAACGCATTCGTCGACCTATTGGTCTCGGTCCTCGGAAGGTGGCGCTGGAGCACCAGTGCCCCACTTCCTGGACAGGTTCTCAAAGACGTTCGGAGAGAACAAGATTCTCGGAGAGGGGCTCGCCATTGCAATTGCGACTGCGGAGCTCAACAAGTGCGACGCTGTACCGTTCTTTCGCGCCGCCCTCGTGGCCACGAACCTTGTGTCGTTGAAGGTGGTGGACGGCGTTGCGAAGCTGATCTACAAATCTGACGTTGACAAGTCAAAGGGCAAGGGCGAGATCCTGAAGAGGAACACCACGCGCAAGGACGCGTGGAAGCTTGCCGACAAGGCGATGATCCACCAGACAGACTTCGACATGACGGTCGGCAAGTTCATGGTGCGAGCTGCGCTCTTCCATTTCGGTAGGCAGCACCAGTCGCCAGAGAACAAACAATACGAAAGCATGGATGACATCAAGTCACGCTTTGCGATTGACCTCAAGACTGCAGCTGGCGACTCCGTCGTGGACCTCGGCGACTTCGCCGTGAAGACCGACGACTCCAAGGATGCCGCCGCTGCAGGGTCTGATGCGGCTAAGATAGGCGCCATGAGTTTCGACGAGATGGCTTCGCCCGCACACGTCCTGAAAGGCAAAGCTGGCATCGAGATCGGTTCTCAACTGAGGGGGGGGAACATCCCCGACGGCTTCTTATTCGAGGTAAAGGCCACCAACGATGGTGGCAAAGCGTTGCTGACTCAAGTCAAACCGTTCGATGACGATGACTGCATCAAGGTCGAGGTCGACTACAAGGTTTTGGGCTACGACTGGAAGGTCGTCAAGGGGAAGGGAAGCTTTGCGTGCGCTTCGAAGGACATCAGCTCTGAAGTTATAGAGGATGATCGGCTGCGGCCCATTGTTTTCAGGAGCCTCCGCGAGGAGCACGCAGCCTTGATGAAGAGTGGCAAAGCATGCCATGGGCCGCCCAAATTGCACATGAGGAACCCCTTCGGCATTGCGACGGGGGAAGACGTGGGCAAGAACATATTCAAGTTCACTCCGACCGCGCCCATGCAGAACATCCTCTGCACTAAACCTAAGGGCGCTGAGAACAATGCGGCGACCGTCACCATCGGTGGAAAGGCCTTGTTTGCCACAAGCGTCCGCAAGCCCGTTGATGACACGGCGCGTGCTTTCTTTGCACCGCGCTGGTGGGTGGAGTCCACGCCGATCGAGGAGAAGGCGAACATGAAGTTCGTAAGGGTCGTCGGTGCCGACGGCGTGAGCTACCCTGCGTTGCAGAACTTCAAGCCATTGAAAGTGCACGAGAGACTGTGCTACTTCAAACCTAAGGACATCAAGACAGCTTTGCAAAACGCGGCGGTGATTCGATCTGCTGTCGACCACGGCGAGAAGGGCAACGCTGGCGAGATTGGCAAGGGCAAGGGCATGAACAAGCGTGGCAAGGGCACCGAGGGCGGCAGCGCGAGCGGGGGCAAGCCCGAGAAGAAGGCCCGCAAGGTTTGAGTCCATTCACGTTGCGGTGGAAAAAAAACAATGGCTGGTGCACTGATGTACTGCATCTCGAGCAGAAGCTCCTCAAAGGCCGTCGGCCGCCCATCGAACAATGTGTTCCAGGCTCTCGCTCTGTGTCAATATACGAATGCATTTACGCGCTCGCACATGCGACATATGTTTACGAGCGCCACTGTAAACAATGAAATCCACCATCCGCGAGCCATGGGCTCTGCGAGCCAAGGCTCCATGGGGAGATGTTATCGGTGAGCCATGGGCTCCATGAGCCATGAGCTCCAGACCCGCAACGTTCATCCATTGCAACGCAACCTACATATAATGACGAGGCGTCTCACGCAAAAAGAATACATGCAGCCATGTGCATTTGCATGCAACTAAGTACAAACAGCGATGGCGATGAGCCACGAGCTCCATGAACAGACGCGTGAGCCATGAGCTCTGCGGAGCAACGCGCTCCAAGCACAATGAGCTTCATGAGCAAATGCTCTCGTGCTCCGAGACAGCCCAGACGAAGACGAATGGCGCGCACCCAAATTCAGTTTTCCCATGAGGCTCGCTCTGTAATTCCCCCCCCTCGCGGTGCACCTGCACGCGACGACGGCAATCGGAAATTGAGCACATGCATGAGCTAGAAGCTCAATGAGCCATGATTGAGCCGTGAGCTCTGCAAGATGCTCCGAACCTCCCCTTGCAAACGGACGACGGCGGATGATTACGTGACGGCGATGATTGGTGCAAATGTTTTGCACGTGGTTCCGAGCGCCCCCTCTCCCTGAACAAATGTTCAAACCGAACATTCGAGTTGCTGCGAATGAGCAAAAGATCTCCGCGCGCGACACGTCACTGCAGACGACGATGACGCTTTTACATGACATCGGCGCGCGGCAAAACGGGCATTCGAATAATACCCGCCATCCTGGCACATGCACTTGTCGTGACACTTGCCGTGCAGTGCAACGACTCGATAAATAGCCCGACCCTCATTGGGGAAGTGCCAACGCACAGGGCGGTGAAACCAAAGCAAAGAATATTAGCCCGACCATCATTGGGGAAGTGCCAACGCACAGGGCTGTGAAACCAAAACAAAGAATATTAGCCCAACCCTCATTGATGGGGAAGTGCCAACGCACAGGGCGGTAAAACCAAAGCAAATAATATTAGCGAATTCTATAGAATAGTGGCGAATTCTAACAAAGTTTGAATTCGAATTTTATCAGTTCTGCTCAATTGTACACAATTCAATCAAAATATATAAAAAGTGGTTTGTAACTACCTAGAATGTTAACTTAATATATGAAACTTAGCTAATTTTAACAGTAGTGTACAACACATGTAACACTAGTTATTACATCTATATAACATTTATGAGCATTGCATGAACTGTGGCAGAAACAGGATTCATTCAAGTAGAACCCGAGGCAAGAGAGGCGGGCAGCGAAAAGGGGGGCACGGCACGACCAATTCGCTGGGGAGCCTCGCCGGAGGCACGGGCGGCCGGAACCCCCACGGAAACGTGCGGCGCCCGCCCCTGCGATTGCTCCTGAGCAAGCCCAGGTCAGCCGAGCTTCGCAGGATCCTACCAGGAGGCCACACGCGAACCCTACCCCTGCCCCCCACGCTTCTGAAGGGGAGGGTGGGGTCCACTTCGCCGGGGAGCTCCCCAGCGAAGTGAGCCCCCCCCTCCCCCTCAGAAACCGTGGGGGGGGTAGGGTTATGTCGGGCGTGTCCCCCTACGTGGGGATTTTCGACGAAAATTTCAAAAAATACCCCCAAACATGCCCCAAAGGTCCCAAAATACTCCACAAATAGTCCCTGGACTATTTTTGGACTATTGTTGGTGCATTTTTTATTTTTCGTCGAAAATCCCCCTGTAGGGGACAGGCCCGACTTCAACTGACCCCCGTCTCTCACGGCTCCCGGTGCGGTCGGGCCTGGGACAGGAGCGCACCCCCCAAGAACATGAGACCCTCTGCGGGCCAAAACACACTGCACATCCACGGGCACCCTCCCCCGGATACACGGGAACACCACACAGGCACGACAAACATCAGGGTCACCCTCCCCCAACCGACATCGACCTTGTACCTCGGTCCGACCGTATCTAGGGGGCAAACAAACCTGCCTCGCTTTTGACAACCCTCGCTTTCAAGAGATACCAAGCGATGCCAAACTACGGCCTGACCATGGTCAGGCCGCATGACGAGGAGGCGCGTGGTATGACTTGGTTTTGCCTGGAAGCGAAAGCGGGGCAGGCGATTCACGCTCTGAGTATCGTGAGGCGCGAATGAATAAGAGGCGATACAGGGGGGGGAGCAGGAAGGCGCCCGTCTCGGGCCGAAAGGGGTCCCTTTTCTGCGGCCCCCGCTGCCCCCCCCCCCCATTCATCGCCCCCCATGACGCGCCCCCCCGGGCACAGCCAACCCGTGTAGCAAGGAGGCGCGGTAAGGGCGCAAGGGCCTCGGAAGGCCATGCCAAAAACGTTGCGAACGGTGCGCGGCCGGCGAAACCGCCGAGGACGGACTGAAGGGGAAGGATGGGGCAACTTTGGGGAAGGAAGGGAGTCGCTCGTCCTTCCTGTGTGGGCTGGCTATATATAGAGAGGCCTCCTAGATGGGGTCGGAGTAAATGGGGCCGGAGGATCGCGCCGCATCGCCGATGCATCGGTGATGCATGTGCGATGCGGCGCGATCCTCCGACCCCTTCTGCTCCGACCCCATCTGGGAGGCCCAGACTACAGTCAACCCGTATAGTAAGGATGCGCGAGAAGGATGCAAGGGCCTTGGACGCCCATGTCAAAGCTTTTCGAGCGGGGCGCGGCCAGCGAGAGCGGCGAAGGAGGGACCGAGGAGGCGAGGATGCAGGGGCACCCCTGGGAAGGCTGCCCCTCCTTGCCGTGCGGGTGGACTGCGTGCCCCGCCCCTGCGGCAACTTAAAACAGGGCTAGGATCGGGATAAATCGCTCCAGAGGGTTCCGGAGCGCTCTCAGAGCGTTCTGGAACGCTCTGGAGCGGCCGCGGCGCCCAATACATCCTCCAAACCCGCCGACTCTCAGAGATTTCGAGTTATCCCGATCCGATTTTGTCCCGATCTTCGCGTCGTTTGACAGCTGCTGGGCGACAGCGGCGGCGGCAGCGAGGGCGGCGACTTGTGTCCGCTGGCCGGCAGCCGCGCGTCGGCGGGGAGGCGCGGCCGTGCCCCGCGGAGGGCCCGCCCGCGGTGTTCGCCCGGGCTCGCCCGCGGCGGGGAGCGGAAGGAGGGGCGGCACGCGGCCACCGCCCTCGTCCACCGCCAGGCCCCTTGTCCCACCAGCCACCCTCTCCTCCTCCTGCTCCTCCTGCTCCTCCTCCTCCTCCTCCTCCTGCTGCTCCTCCTCCTCCTCCTCCTCCTCCTCCTCCTCCTCCCTCCTTCTCCTCCTCCTCCTCCTCCTCCTCCTCTTCCTCCTCCTCCTCCTGCTCCTCCTCCTCCTCCTCCTCCTCCTGCTGCCTGCTCCTGCCCCTGCTCCTCCTGCTCCTCCTGCTCCTCCTGCTCCTCCTCCTCCTCCCCATCTCGCCAAAAAGCTTCCTCCTCTTCCTCCTCCTCCTCCTCCTTCTCCTCCTCATCCTCCTGCTCCTCCTCCTCCTCCTCCTGCTGCTCCTGCTCCTCCTCTTCCTCCTCCTCCTCCTCCTCCTGCTCTTTTCTCCTCCTCCTCCTCCTCCGTCCAGCGACCCCAAGGAGGGTATCGCGAAAACTCTGTCGCAAGCTTTGACGCCCTCGAGCTGACTGGCGCACACAGCAGCAAAAGGGGCTACGGCAGGCTGCCCTTTTTGCAGCGGAGGCTTCTCTGTTTGTCGGGTGATGTAGGACGCTGGGTGGGCCTTGTCCGAGCATGTTACTCACGCATGTGGTCGTGCTACAATCAAGCCGGATAGTAAGGATGCGCGATAAGGATGCTAGGGCCTTGGACGCCAATGTCGAATCTTTTCGAGCGGGGCGCGGCCAGCGAAAGCGGCGAAGGATGGACCGAGCAGGCAAGGATGCAAGGGTACCCTTGGGAAGGCTGCCCATCCTTACTATGCGGGCCGACTGTACTGTCTTCGGTCGTAGAGAACGCTCTGAACACACTGCTGGATGCGTTGACCTGCTCCAGTTCCAGGACGCGGCGTGGTGTGTCGGGCCCAGAGTGGGGTTCTAGATCTTACAATTCTGGCTCTTTGCGTTCCACCTCGTCCGCGCACGGCAGCAGCATGGGCAGCTCATTGTGCTACTTGTCATCGGCTTTTGGAGTAGGCGGCTCAGGAGCTTTCTCTGATTTCCGAACTGATCTACGCCAGTTGCCGGCCTTCACAAAGTTGGTCCTGAGTGGGTCTGGGATGGGCTTCCTGTAGCTCCTGATGGGGAATGCTGCCGGGGGCATGGGTTTCGGGTATGTGCCTCGCTTCGCAAAGCTCCCTGCGGTGCGTGACGCAGACTGCGAGACAGGTTCGAACGCTTCGCGCCGCCCGTGTTCCGCCCGCGCGGCTCCACGGGTGTCGTTGCCACGGGGGCCTCGTCGCGCCCGCGGACCCCAGCCGTCGAGAGCGCTGGCCCTCTGCGCCGTCTGGGTCGCGGTCTGCAGTTTTGTCGGCGCAGATGCATCCAGGATCATCACTTGGCGCGCGCCGCGCAACTGCTAAACGTCGTTCATTTGGAATCGTGCTCATGTCAAAATTCTGCTCGTTTCTAACTGCTCCTGGCCCCCTAGTGGCCAGGAAGAGGCCCAGGACAGAACAATTAGACATGACAGGATCTTGGCCCCTTCCAGAAAAAACCTGAGCACTCTCGAAGTATTAGACATGAACAGGCGCGCATCCTCCTCCTCCTCCTCCTCCTCCTCCTCCTCCTCCTCCTCACTCGGCGCGCGCAGCTGCTCTGCGCACCAACGCCCGAGAGGATCTGTGGACACGACGCGGGACGAAAGGGCGGGCCGGGGCCGCGCTGCTGCGGAGGAGGCCTCCGAGGCGGGGCCCGCACGGACGGGGGGGAGGGGGCTCGCGAAGGGCCGTCGGCGCGCGAGCAGCTCACGACGCACAGCTCGCAGGACGCCCTGCTCGTCGGCCCACGGCCGACGCCCACGTCGACTCTATGGAAGGGCGTTCTCATCTGCACTGGTCGCACATCTGCTGCTCGTGATCGGAGCTGCCCCGTCCGTGCACGGGCTGCTGCGCGACTTGAGCTGCTGGAGGCTCAGCATCACACAAAGGCGAGCTCGCTGCTGCATCGGAGGAGGAGGAGGAGGAGGAGGCTGACGCACGTGCTCGACTTCGCGAGATTCAACGGGGAATGCGCGCCATCCCCGAGGGCAGCGGGAAGAGTATGCACACAAGGTGGTGGATGCAACGACTGAGTTGTGGAGGCAGCGGAGGCTCGCCAAAGTGGCGCGCTCAGTACGACCATCATCAGGGAGCAAGTCCGGGACAACAACAAAATGGTTAGGTGGTGTCCGGCAAGTGGTTGAAACCTCGCAAGCTGTGCTGGAGCAATCCTGTCTGCCCTGCGCTGACAGGGATGCGGGGGCTTCTGAGGCCGAGAATGGGGACCGCGGTGCGCGCCAGCATGCTGCTCCTGGGGCTCGGGCTCCCAATAGTGACGATCGGCGCAGTGTGCCCGTAGATCTGGCGGTAATTCGCAAGGCGTGTCTCCGTGCAGGCAAGCGGCGTGCTGTTCCTGAATGGCCTCCCCCGCCGAAGCTCCGACGGCTTCTCCTGCATCTGCCGCGGAGGCTAAGCGCTCGAGGGCGAGGACTCGGCAATCGCGTCCACCCACCTGTTCCTGAATTTTTCTAGGATGTCTTGAATCTTGAAAGCTGGACCCCATAGGATTCGAAGTTGCCGTTTCACATGTTCGCTGGCATCGTAGTCGTTGCAATCGCCCTCTAGGTCCTCTTGGGCGACCATGGATGTCCGGGCTCATGGGACAGCGGGGTCCTGGGCAGTAGTCTCACGCTGAACATGGTTTGGTTCCGCGCCATCGGCGCGAAGCAGCTCTGCTGGTCCAGCGCATTACAGGTTTCCGCTTGCAGCGCTCTAGCACGTCTCGCATCGCCAACTGTCACGACCTGGCCGACGCCTTCGCGTCCAGCGGTTGGCCGTGCGCGCGTAAGTTCATGCGTCGCGTTTTCCTTTCCTGGCTCGGAGCTACACTCGACTAATCTTGCGGGGCGTGACAGAGGTACCACGCCCAGACCTGGATGTGGAGGGCCGATGGGGCACAGGTCCGCCCTGCGCCATCCGTCCACGCGCTCGATCTCGTCGCCACCGAGTGGCAGGAAAGGCAGAGAACGCGGGGCCCGCACGCGGACAAACTCGTCGTCCGCTCGCCGCGGGGAGGGGAACGGGTCGACCCTCGCTCACCAAGTGCGCAGATGATCTTGCCAAGAAGGTTGCAGGGGGTTGCTCTGCGTCTGCTGCAGATCTTGCCGCAGCCAGCCCCTGCTCGATCCGAGACTTAGACGGTTGCCCAGGCCCGACTGGGTACCCGCGCAGCTGGTCAGGAGTCTTGGGGCTCTGAACGGGACCTCGTCATTCACCATCAATCAGGGGTTCAAGGCCAGATTGGCTGCTGTCCGCGCCGGGTGGCGTTCACTCGGCTCTTTCGAATGCTCGCAGGGGTGCCGCATCGCTGTCGTCGGCGCACGCTGCCGTGCAAGGTTGAGGGGGCCCTGGGACACACAAATAAATACACACAAATAAAAGGATCCCCCATCTTTTCATATTTTTCCTGGGTTTTTGTCTCCCCCCCCCACTTCCCATATTTTCCCACATTTTCCGGGGAATCGACGATTAATTGTGTCTGTGTGTTTTTGTTTCCCTCTTGAAGTGCTGCTGTTGCTGGCCTGGAAGCTTGCTTGCTGTCCGAAGTTGGCTTCGGCAAGCCGACGAGCGCGGCTGCAGCGTGCGAGCGCAAGAGCCATCCGAGGTGCTGCCTGCGATCGCGCTGCTGAGGGTCGCCCGCGCCCGCTCACAGACGCTGAGATTCAAACATCGCGGCGTCTGGCGCTCTGAACTCGAGGCTCGCACTCGCCGTTTACAGTCGGCCTTGACTGGACAGGACACGCGCAGAGGACACGAGACCCTTCCGAGGGCCACATCGCCATAGGAGTGGAAGAAGGCACGCGTCGCGAGGCACAGGACACAAGGGTACCCTTGCCTTGGCAGGGTCGACCTACGAAGGGGGGCCGACCGTACTCCATACCCCGCGCGATTGAGGGGGAGGGTGGGAGATTCACCTCGCTCGAGAGCTCCCAAACAACATAAACCCCACCCTCCCCCTCAAAAATCTAAAAAATACACAAAAAAAAAACGCATGTGGCCCCCTGGTCGAGGCCCTCCTGCACTCGGGTCGGGCGCAAGGGGGAGATAGCAAAGGGGGGGCTTGAGAACCAGCTCACCTATAGCTGACTTTCCCGGCGCCTCCCGGCGCCGGAGGCGGCCATGCATCGAGGAATGGCCCCCTCGGTGAGGCCGAAACCAGCTGCGTGCAGCAGATCTCGTACCCCCCCCCCCTTCCCAATCCCCCCCCCCCTTTCGTCCGGCCCGATGCACGGAGAGCTGGCCGTTGGAGTGCCCCTCGGCGCCGGCCGTCTGCTCGTGGCCCCTCTGCACATGGGCCCCGGCCGTCTCGGGGCCCCTCCTGCTCCGCGCCCTGGCCGTCGGAGCTCTGCTCGGGGCCCGTGGTCGCCTCGGGGCCCTCCTGCGCGACGCCGCGGTCGTGGGAGCACCCCTCCTCCCCGTCGGTCGTCTTGAACCGCTCCTGCCTGGCGCCCCGGCCGTTGGTGGTCTGCCTCGAGCCCGAGGCCGTCTCCAAGGCCTCCTGCTCGCGCTCGGACTCTGAGCCTGTGGCCGCGTGCACTTCGTCGTCCCCAGCGCCCTCCCCTGCCAGTGCGATGTCCACGTGATCGGCATCCGCTCGCACGCAACGCCACTTCGCATGCGGATGCCTCGCCCATGCTGGTCGTCACTGCGGAGGACTCGCCATCGATGTCGTCCCCGGGCGCCTCGCGGCGCGCCCCCTCAGAGCACGCGCCCAGGGTGGAGGGCAAGCGGTCGGCCCTTGTACTCGCTCTCGTCGTCCACGTCCAGCCGAGCTGCCGCCTGCGCGGTCGGGAAGAGGCGGTCCTGCAGCCTCGTTCGTGAGGCCCCGTCCGCGCCGATGCGCGATGCCTCGGCGCCGAGTTCCCGGCCGACGCGGCGCAGCTCCTCCTCGACCTCCCCAAAAAGCAGCCTCGACGACGAGCCGGCGCCCCCCGCGGCCGCGCACAGGGAGACCCCGCCTCGTCGTCGAGGCGGTCGCGCGCAGCCATCTCGGCGGCGCCTGCGAGCTCTCGACGTGCCGGAGCAGCGGCTCTGCCTGCTCAGCCGCACCGCGGCCGCGGAGCCGGGCGCCGCGGAGGCGTGCAGTCGGACTTGAGTGGGGAGGACACGCGAGAGGGCACGCGAGGCCCTTCCGAGGGCCGCGTTGCCGCAGAACTGCAGGAGGCAGGGGTCGCGAGAGACAGGACACGAGGGCACCCTTGGCCTGGCAGGGCCGGCCTGCTAATCCGGGCCGCCTGTAGGCGCCGGAGTCGCCGGCCTGCCGCCTCTGACCGCACGCCCGTCGAAGGCGACGTGTCCGCGGTCCGGCCACGGCGCGAGCGCAGGCTCGCGCGGGCGGGCGGGCCCGAGCCACTGCTGCATGAGAACCTGGTCAGCTCGGAGTCTGCTGGTGCGCTGCGTGTTCCGGCAGAGCCTGGTCCGGAGCACGGTGGACGCACGTGCCGACGAGAGCCCATTCCGGAGCATCGTCCGTGATGATGGTGCTGCTCGTCCTGCCGACCTACTCCCGCAGCCTGAGCCTCCACCCGAGCGTCCTGCTCCGGGCCCTCCGCCGGCAGTGCTCCCGCGGTCTGAGGCCAACAGTCTGCCTAGCAGTGCAGCTCCTCCTCCTCGTCCTCCTCCTCCTCTTCCTCCTCCTCCTTGGCCTCCTCTTCATCCTGCTCATCCTCCTTTCCTCCTTTCCATCCCCCTCCTCCTCCTCCGCCTCCTCCTCCTCTTCCTCAAGAAGGTGGGAGGGGACGACCTAGCTCCGTCAGCCTGGCCTCGCCGAGTTGTCCCGCCCCTCCTCACGAGCTTCACTCGTAGTCCGCGTCTCGCCGAGATGGTCGCTCGAGGCTCCCTCGCTTCGACCAGGGAGGGAGGAGGGAGGAGGGAAGAGGGGGGAGGGAGGGAGGAGCGAGGAGGGATCGGATCGGATCGGCCTTCCACGAAAGCGAAGTGCACGACCTCGACAGCCGGGGGGGGGGGGGAAAACTACTGAGTAACACAGCCCACGACGCCCGCTTTGCGGGCTCGTTCTACCCCCGGGACCTGAACCCAGGGCTAGAGAAAGAGGACAAAAAAGGAGGGACTAGACCCCTCGATGACAGATCGCACCCACCCCCGTACCTCCTACCCCCCCACCTCCATGAAGCCGCTGAAGGCGGCAAGGTCCGCGGTGCCGACGACGGCCGCGGGCGGCCCGCGACGGCGGGTGGGGGGGAGATGAGGGCGGGAAGAGAAAGGAAGAGACACGGGGCTCACGCATTGCCCGTCTCAAAGGACGGAGATGCTGGAAGCAGCCTTGCCTCCACGCCGTCAGAAGGCGAAACAAAACTCGACGAAACAAAACTCCTCCCACATACATCTCCAACCTGACACCCATCCACCCACATCACGAGTTGCTCACTGCTGCAACGAACCACCTGCGGAGGTCGGCTTGCACCATTGCAGAGACAGCAGGGGACGGGGGCGGAGGTGAGGAGGAGGAGAACAACCCGTCTAGCCTGACAGGGATCCTTCTAGCCTCACGCTCTCTTGTCCGACGTCGGACGAGGGCCTGGGCGCGGTTGGCGGCAATTCTCTGGATAACCTCAGGGGGGCAGGGCCAAAGGAGGAGGAGGAGGGGGAACAGGATCAGGGGGCGAATGGCCCAAGAAATCCCGTGCAGTCTGACTGGCAGACGTAGCAATGGAATGAGATCCTTCAAGTTCTTCGAGCTCCGAGGAAGGGACAGACGCGCCTGCTTGAGGTGCATGTAAAACGCAAGCAATTCTGGCCAAAGCGGACGGTTTAGCCCGAGGAAGGGCCCGAAAAGCAACATCTGGACCCATCTCGGGGTCCTCAGACGAAATTCTAGCAGAGTCCTGAAAAAATACACGCAGCTCAGAAATCTCCTGTTCCTCATTCTCCGATGGATCTAGCAATGCAGACTGTCCAAGGAGAGACGGGAGGAGGGAATCGAGCATGGCGTGGGCAATGACAGAACAGAGACGTGCGGGGTATACCTTCTTGGGCGCGTCTCTCCATCGCTTTAGCTCAGGATCCCATCCAGCCATGGGCGGATGGCCGCCGCGACCGTGGGAACACCTGCCTCCACCTGGTGTGTCTCTGAGCTTTGCATCCAGCGAAGGGAGCTTCACTCCAAGGATCCCCGTGGGGGCTCCCCCCAATTGTCCGAACTCGCATTGATCATAAACTGAAAAAACTGGACGACGGCATGGCCATAAGAGCTCTGACGGGGAGGATGTGCCAGCTGGGAACGCACCTGGGCTCCCAAGCGGGGGGGGGGCTGGGTGTTCGTGCCAACCTACACCTTTCGCAATGGCCATCGTGGCCAATAACTCAATGTGTGCCTGAAGCAAATCGTTAGAAACCGAAACCTGAACCCGATGGGCAGGTCTAATGCCCGTGATGCCCCACACAGCCTGCCAAGAGCGGAGTGTGTGGGGGGGGGGGGGGGGGGGGGGGGGGGGGGGGGGGCGCCTTCCCTCCACCTGGCAACCGAAAACGTCTCGCAAGGCCCCCCCCCCCCCCAAGGCTAAAAATTCTACCTGTCTTGATGTGTTCTGCCCATATCTGGACCGACACAGATCTGGTTAAATCGCCTTTTATCTCTGTCTAGCAACATATCAATCGAAAGGACGACTAACTCAAAGGAAGGAGTGCGAACCTGCAATGCAACTTCAACGGCATGTTGGATATCCCCTTCACTGCGCTGGCCACAGAACAGATTGTCAATGAACACTTGGCGCCTAATAGCCCTACGCGGGATTGAATCCGCCGATGTTCCAGTAAACCTGGCTTCAACATAGGGCCATTCAATATCCGAAGGAGAGGGGTCGAAGTCGCCTGGGATTTCTGCCGAGCCAGCAGCTGCGAGGGCTTGACGACTCCAACCCGTGATAGCTTCTACTGTATCTGCAATAAACCTGGAGGCCTCAGCAGGGGGATACTTGTTATGAACCGCCAACGCATCTAGAGGGGGAGGACCAGGGAGGGTAAACGACGGGAAAGCGGAATATGAATGCGATCTGCAGCAAGAGGCTGCGCGACGAGCAAAACTTGAGGCAAGCCGCACACCATGCAGTAGACACTCGAGGCCGAGCTAAATCAATATGAGAAAAATGATTCGTGCGGATGCGTGCGCCCAACGAGACGCCAAACGAGCGCTCCCACACGCCCAAGATGGCCCCAAGACGAGCCTAGAGGCCTCCAAGACGGCCCAAGAGGTCCCCACGAGGCCCCAAGAGGCCTCCAAGATGCGCCCCAAGAGGGTCCCTAGACGCAAAAATTGGCTCATTCCCTTCGTCAAACGTATACTTTTCACAAATTCGCTTTCTGGGCTTTCCGACGCTCCAAGACGGCCCACGAGGCCCCGAAGACCGCCCCAAGACGGCCCAAGAAACCTCCAAGAGGGTCCCAAGATAGCCCAAGAGGGCCCCAAGACGGCCCAACAAGCGTCCAAGACGGCCCAACAGGGCCCCGAAAAGGGCCCCAAGAGCGCTCCAGGAGCGCCCCAAGTGGCCTCCCAAAGAGCTCAATATGGTCCCAGACAGCCCAAGAGCGATCAAAGACACCGAAGATGGCCTCCTGACGGCCCAAGATGCCCCCAAGAGGCCCCAAGAGGCATCCAAGATGCGTCCCAAGAGGGCCTCTAGACGCAAAAATTAGCCCGTTCCCTTCGTAAAGCGTGCGTTTTTCACAAATTCGCCTTTCGGGCTTTCCGACGCTCCCAGACGGCCCAAGAGGCCCCCAAGACCGCCCCAAGACGGCCCAAGAAGCCTCCAAGAGGGCCCCAAGACAGCCCAACAAGGCGCTAAGACGGCTCAAGCGGCGCCGAAGACGGCCCAAGAGAGCCCCGATGACGGCCCCAAGAGCGCTCCAAGTGGCTTCCAAGAGAGCTCAACATGGTCCCACACGGTCCAAGAGCGATCGAAGACACCCGAAATGGCCTCCAGATGGCCCAACACGCCCCTGAGAGGCCCCCAAGATGCGTCCCAAGACGGCCCCTGGACGCAGACATGTACGTATTCCCGTCGTGAAACGTACAATGTTCACACATCCGCCTTCTGGGCTTTCCGACGCTCCTAGACGGCCCAAGAGGCCCCGAAAACCGCCCCAAGACGGCCCAAGAGGTCCCCAAAACGGCCCAAGAAGGCTCCAAGACGGCACCAAGAGGGGCCCAAGAGGGCAACCAACAATTCAAAAATCTAGCTTTCCGCCCCCACGAGCCCCAGGGGGCCCCAAGAGCGCCCCAACAGGCCGCCAACGGCCCTCAAGAAACCGCCAAGACGCCCCAAGGAGCCCACAAGAGGCCCCCAGGAGGCCCCCCACAGACCCCCAGACGCTTCCGCATTGCGAGCCGTCACGCCAACTGCAATGCACTCCGCGCATACAACCTTACTCTTCCTCGCGACGTGCTCACTATCTTGCCCGGCGCTAATGTGCTGCTGCCGCGCGAACTGTTTCGTGCGCGCTGCGAACGTCAACAGCCTCTTCACCCGTTTCGATTCACCTGCCACATCATTCGCTGTGATGCTTCGCTGATCACAGCTTCCACACACTACTCTTGCTCCTTTCGTCTTCCAGTGCTCCTCCACTTGGTTGCGGGTCGAAAGGCCGACCTCCCAGAAGGACACCCCGCACCCGGGTGCACAGCACGCAAAGCGCTCGCAAAACACGCCCCAGACCACCGGCATCGCGCAAACATTTGGACCCCCTACGTATCTGCCACCACCCGCGCGCGACACCGCACCCTCACACAAGACGCCGCTGGCCAGAAACTCCTGGCCTCGCAACACTCACAGAAGGGGTCGGCGGATGTGGCGTAAGCCTGTAGAGTCACTATGAGAAAAATGATTCGTGCGGATGCGTGCGCCCAGCGATCGAACATAATCGAACCTGGACGCGCAGAAATGACAGCGCAGCTGATCCTCGGGAGGGCGGGCGACGGGTAGATCTCTCCTCTGCGGCAGTCCTGCCGCAGTCAGCTCGTTGAGCACTCTGATCTACCACGCTCTAGCCTTGACGCCCCTCTTCAAACGATCGACAGACGCATTTAGAGCCTCCTTGAGCGTGCGCTTCCATGCCGAAGGCGAACGCGTGATCTCCTTGACCCAAGGAATAGGCTCAAGACTGGGAAGGGGAAAATCAGCAAACTTAAAATGAGCGCATCGGAGCCAGTCCAAGTCTCCTAGCACTTCTTGCAGCCAGCTCGCCCTGGAAACTCTAAACTCTTCTTGAATGATGGCCCTGAGAGGAGCAGGGCCGCCATGCAAAACCTGGCAAAACAATCTGGGTCTGGATACTCTCAAGAGAGAGGAAGCAAGCGGACGCTCAGCAGCTGCCAATATAGCCTCATCCGTGGGACCGCCTTTTTCGAACCGAGGCATCCTGAGGATCGATCGGTATCGTCTAACATGCGACGATTGGAGTCTGGCCAAATCCGATTTGAGCAAAGAATACCAGGTCCCCGAGGCATACATGGCAGCGTTGAGCGACAGGCTGTCAAGGAAGACCAGCTTGGGCGCCATGTCCTTGCCAGGCGCCTTGGAGATCGCCTTGCGCAAAGTCTTCATGGCGCCGCTTGCCTCCCTATCTCTGTAAGCGACTTCGGGCCCCAGGGAACCCTTGTCGCCCAGCACAGACCCTAGGCACAGGGAGGACCTGACAACCGAGATCGCATTTCCCCAACGTACAAGCCCGGGAAACGAAATGCAGGATTCCTGCTGGGAAAACAACTCCTTGCGAAAAGCGGGGGCTCCTTTGCCTGTGACCTCCATCAGGATCTCTGTTTGGCCTACCTTCAGATGGGGAACGAGACCGACAGGAGCGAAAGCGTGACGAGCAACGCGGCGCAACAACGGCAGGTCTCGGCGAAACTTGTCGAAACTGGACACAAAGACAAAGCAAGAGTCATCTGCGTAGACCATGCCAGGGAAGGGCAGCAGCTCGGGGGAAGGTTCATTAGCTAACCAATCAGAAGGCTGGGGGATCTTGAACACAAGCCCCTCGCGAGCAAGCTCCTCTGCAACTTTGGCCGTAACCTCAGCAATGACAAAGATAAAAATAGCGCCCCCGAGTGGGGTCCCTGGACGAATGCCCCTATGAGTGATGGCAAGCTTTTCGGCACCTGGGACCTGAAACCAACCCGTGCGAAAAGGCCTCCTGGACCATGGCAACATAGCGTTCTGGAAGATCGCGCCCATGTCAAAGGGGAATCTGCTGAAGACGCTCTTGCAGGCGCGGCAAGTATCCAGCAGGGGGGCCTGTGGTCCTGAGCAACGCTAACAGCGACGCATCAGAAGTGTCAGTGGCCAGAACCAGCTCTCGAACACACGAATAGAAGGCGCTGTTAACATCAACAAAAAGAAAGCAATGCACATTTTTTTGGCCGGGGCGAGTCCTTGGGGGATGCGCCCTGAGAGAATAGCCATTGGTGCGCCTCTGCCAGGGATACATGCAAACTGATACTGTCCGGCGACGCTGCGCAGCGCTGGCAGCATCCTGGCACGCAGGCAGGAGTGATATCTCTTGCCTATACGCGAAGCAACGAGAATAGACCTGGACGCCGACGCGGCATATATGTCCCCCCTTCCTTTGGGCATGTGCGGCAGATCCCCCCCTTTCCACTGAACCGGTTCCGAGAGCAACGTAGCGCTCTTGAACACGAGGGGAAAAAACGCAGGAGCGAGGGAGGGAGCACAAGCCCGAACGAAGGCCCCGTGGAGGCCATCAGGTCCCTTTGCCGCGGGACCCGTGTTTCTGAGGGAGCGCCCGAACTCCATCAGGGTGGGGGCAGCCTTCCAAGACCTATCCATCCCAAGATCACCCTTAGGCCGATCTACAATCACAGAAGCGCATAAGGCAAGTGAGACCACCGCCGCCAGCTCCTGCCCTGCAAAGTGCCCCATCCACCTCTGATGAGCAAGGGGCGCCGTGGGAGCAAAAGTCCCGTCAGGCAACTTGACCGAAGGCAGAACTTTAAGCTGTTTGTGACGCGTACCTGATGCGCCTAGTGCTCGGAGGGAGGCGTAAGCCTTGGCATAATCCCTTGCCGACCAGGCATCATAAATTTCTTTGGCAATGCTCCTCAGTTTTCAGCTGCGCCCAGCGAGACTCGACGATTGACCTCCAAACCAAAGAGCTCAGCAAGCCAAAACTGGAACGGGGAAAATCTGACAGCCAATAGGCGGGAGCGCCATAGGATGTCCCCCCACAGGAGAGGCTTCTTGGAGGACAGGAGGGGAGTGAGCAAAAAAGAGACAGCCGCAAAGTCGCAACTGGCCAAAGCTGGAAGGTTGACCCTGCCGCGTCCTCTCCTTTTCCACCTCATCTTAAGTGCTGCCCTAACGGTAGCGTGAGCCTGTTGGGATATGCGGCCGAGCTGCGCAGAGAGATGGAGGCAAGCTTCTGGCACCTTAGCCGTATGCAACCAGAGACAAGCATGACGAGCTCGACAGTCTCGGACCTCTCTCGACGCACCAAAGACACGTAGGAGGAGTGATGAACAAGTAGAAGCCAGACGAAAAAGAGAGGTGGGAAGACCCAGAACCCAAGACTTATACCAAATGACTTGCCTCCATCCTGCAAAAATAATGCGCGCGCTCAACGGCGTCGCTGCCGACCGCAGCTGACGTAAGGAGCGTCTGGTAAGATGGAGGGCCTGAATCTGTCTGGCTGTCTCCGGTGGGTGTCCCACTTTCTTGACTTCAGGCTCAACTTGAAAAAACCTGGCCATGCCTTCTTTGACATGTCTATTGGTAATGTCACAGTGTCTGGACGGGGGGGGGGCCCAAGACGGCCGAGGACATTGCTGCAGATACTCCTCAAACGCTTTTAACAGAACATCGTCCTGAAGCTTAGCACGGTCTAGCCTGGGCTTGCCCCCTAGAATCCCATGAAAATTACGCAAAGACGGCAAAGTGAGTTCAACTTGCAACTGCGCGAGCAAATAATCAGGTCGCTTGACCGCCAGGACAATGGCATCGTTGACACACGGCCTCGCGACGGCATGCTGGAGATCACGTGGGGCACAGATGTAATCTAGCCTACGGGCGGGGGGGAAGCCCTGAGGGGGGGTCCATGCATTGGCCTTGAGCGGGCCCCCAACAGAGGTGGAGTGGGCAAAGAAGGAGGTATCAAGGAGGAATCGGTGGAAGCATTATCCTTTGAAGTTGTCCGTCTCCATAGCTAGGGCTCCTATGGCAGGCGAACCGACAGACCCAGCAGCTGCGTTCGCGTCCACGAGCACGAAGACACGAGGGGTATGGAGGCGGGCTTCTCTAACGATAGACTCGAACTTTTCCCGCCATTCTTTGATCTCCAGCTTGTGCTTTTTAGTATGCGGGGCATGGCCTACGCAGCAGGTGGAGGTAGCATCCCCAATAGCGACGTCGACCACTAAGACCGTAGGGATGGCAATAACAACAGTGACAACGTCTCGTGTAATCGCACTGGTGGAGAGCTGAGGGGCAGACGGCACACTGCGCCTAAGCCACAAAGAACAACCATGAGTTGCATGCTCTGACCTCGGACCACGCAAGACAATATAGTCCCCTATATGTGCCCATCCCTCCCGCGGCATACGAGACTCCACAGCGCCGATGATGTGCAAGCCCTGTTTGGAGAATTGGTTGGCAAGCATCCGGGGGCTACCTGGCGCAAACAGACCGACTCTCTTCGGAGGTCCTTTCTTGGAAGCCTGCAGCGACAGAACATTAGCAAATGCTAGCGCAAACTGGATTTAAAAATCAACAACTGGCTCATGAGGAATCTTTGCGACCGAAAAAGAGAGATCACGCTCGCCGCCTAGAGGGTGTGACCACGGGGGGGATCTCCATTGGCCTGGTGCATCTGTAACAAGAATCATCTTATCTTCGTGCAGTGGGGGGAACTGGACTCCCAACGAAGGCCCAAGCTTTTCGAGCCACGCCCATTAGGCAACGAGGGTATCCTCCAAAGCACCCCAGGGACGCCGAGGGGGGGGGGGGGGAATCACACTCAGTATAGCTAGCGCAGCTAGCGAATCGACCAACTCATTGAGCGGATCATCTTCGCGCGCTCGCACGTGAACAAACGGGAGCCTGCGCTCAACCTGAGCAAGTAAAACTAGGGAGCGCAGAGCTGTGGAATATCCGTCGACAGGAGGAATGTTGAGACCCCCCGGCAGCACGTGCTACCAGCAAATTGTCAAGAAAGAAAGTGGCTGAGTCGATACCTGCTCGATGCGACCAGGAAATCGCCCAGATGGAGCACGACCTCGGACCATAAACTGCGAAGGCTGGGCGGGGGAAGGGGGGGGGGGGGGGGGGGGGGGGTCGCGATGATCCCCTTCAAGTTTTCCTGCTACAAAGCCCCCGAACCACCTGCTTTGATTTGGCCCTTCTACCACAGCGGCAAAAGCCCACGCGGAGGGGCTAGAAGCCGTGCCCCCAGATCCACCCGTGTAAACAATGACGTTGCAAGCCTGAAAGCTATTAGACCACGGGGGGAGAAGCGAGAGGCAAGACAGGGACGATTGCAACCGAAAGGCAGAGAGGGGCTCCCAGTCCTGACATATACTGAAATCCCAAGGCACCTTAAGTGAGTCAACTAAGGCGCCTGCTTGTGGTTCGTCAGACCTTAGCGTACGATAGAGAGGCTGCCCACTCCCATCCAGGAGATCGAGATCCTGGTTGACCAGAGTGGGCGGTGATGCAACCCCACCTCTTCTGCCTCCGAGGCCGCCGTGGCAGCTGCCTCTGTCGCCGCGTTCGCCCTCTCTCCACCTGCAGCGCCACGAGGCGACCTTGAAACCGCTCGGGGCGCGGCGGCAGGAGGAGGAGCGCCAGCTGTCGGGGGAGGTTGGTTGAGGATGAGGCCTGGCGATGGCGCGGCAGCTCGGTTTCCAACCAAGAGTGCCTGCTGCTCTGGAATGTGCTGCAGCCGAATAGCCATGACTCGCGCGTCGTGCCGTGCACTGACCCCTGCGATCTGCTGCGAGACCGTGGACACATGAGCATCTACGCTGGACTGGTAAGAATTCATAGCCTCCGTCATCGAGGCCAACTGCTGCTGGATGGAAGCCAGATCTGGGACATGTGAAGGTTGGATGGGCGGTAATGGCTGTGGTGCTCTGGTCGCCTCTTGCACAGATAGTTCCACCATCATCGGCTGCGGACGCTGCAGCCCCACTTGACGCGGGCGCGGCGCTGGCTCTACAGCAGGCTCTCCTCCATCCACTGGCACAGGATGATTCGCGGGACGCTCCTCGGAGATCTCCATCAGCGCGCACTCATGTCGATTGACCCACTCGTCCGCAACGTCCCTCTTCTGCCGTAAGACCTCCAGCTCGTTCTCCATTTTCTCGATAGAAGAATTCAAATGATCCAGTCGAACACGAGAACGGCTGAGCGCAGTAGCTTGACGGTCGTGCTGGTCCTGCCACGAGCGACATAAATCGATGGCTGTGAGCAATACACTGAACCATTCTCTCTCGTCCCCTGAGCTCTCGCCGGTATCGTCCTTCATGCGAATAGAAGCAGCTAGAGTCTTGAGCTCCTGTCGTCTCTTGGCAATATACTGATTTCTCTGCGATGGGCTCGCCTCTGGCGGCAAGTCCCCAGGGTATCGAAAGTGATATATGGCAACTCTCGGCAGCGCAGGCATGATCCCAAGCGGCTGCCGATCCTCGTCCGCCTCGTCTTCTCCAGCGAAAGACACAGCCGGACTGAGGGCTCTCCTCGCAGCGCGCGGGCGCGCATCTGGCCCATCGGGCTGCGCGCCCTGCGACTGGGGCGTGCGGACCCACGGGTCTCGCACAAAGCCCTCTGCTGCGGCCTTGCCTCGCCCCTTTGCTGGTCGCCGGGAAGTCGGTGCACCAGGGTGGTCCTGAAAGACGGAGGAACAAAAGCGACAGGAGGATCTTCCCAAGAAATTTGTAATTCCACATTGTGAACACGTCCACGTGCTCATTGACTGCGACGAATGATGCGAACTCAAACGCTCCTCGGCCTCCTGAATTCTATCACTCAAATCAAGATCTTGAAACCGATCGTGGGCGGCCACTAGTCTCAACAGAAGGCGATCGTCCGCCCTACGATAACGTTCACGTCGATGTGCTGCGGACTTCCTTGGCTCTTCACGAGCCGTGTTCCGCGGCTGCGCGGCTGGCCGTCAGGCGGCTGGCGCGCTAGGCGCGATGCCGATGTGAAAAGGACAATGTGAAAGAGCTAACGGTAAGCCGTCTGCAGAAAGCAAAACGCACCGCCAGGAAAAGCCTCCGACGGCTCGGGCCTTAGCGAGGAGGGAGGAGGGAGGAGGGAGGGAGGAGGGCGGAGGGAGGAGGGAGGAGGGAGGAGGAGGGAGGAGGAGGGCCTTCTCGTCCTGAGCAGCCCTCGCCTCCTCGTGGGCCGCGAGCCGATCCGCGAGCTGTCGGCCTCGTCCGTGGGCCCCGCCGCTCGCGGCGGTCGAGGCCTCCTCGGCGGCCGCAGGCAGATCGGGCCTGTTCGGAGTGGTGCCCCTCGCCCGCTTTGCTGGCATCCCCCGGCCGACGGGCGGGCCGAGGGCCACAGGTGGTGTCCCCCACTGAGCAGCGCTCGCCGGTGAGGGAGGTCGCGGATCCTGCCGCCGCTCGAGCACTCTTCTGTGATCACACATGGAAACCACAGATCGCATCCGAGAGTCTCCTCCTCCTCCTCCTCCTTTTCCTCCTCCTCCTCCACCTCCTCCTCCTCGTGATCATCATCAGCAGCATCATCAGCAGCATCATCATCGGCATCATTGTTATCAGCATCATCATCGCCGTCACCATCGTCAACCTCATCATAAGCGTCCTCATCCTCGACCTCATCCTCCTGATCATCATCACGATCACCATTATCATCATAATTTTACTGGATGCCATGCTCGCCATGAACATCATGGTGAACCTGATCATCATAGACATCATCATGTTCACCACCACCACCACAACCAAACTCATCACGACCATCATAATCATTAACATCACCATCGTCAACGTCATCCTCATCATCACCCTGACGATCAACCTCATCATCATCATATTCATCCCAACTATCATCACACTCATCAGTACCTATCATATTCAACGTCATCATCAGTACCATCCTCAAGCATAGCATCAGCAATCTTATCAGCATCACCATCATCAGCACCACCATCATCATCCTCATCATCCTCCGTATCCTCACCCTCACCCTCACCCTCGTGCTCACCCTCATCTTCATCTACATCAGCATATTCCTCCTCCTCCTGCTCATCATCATTATCATCATCATCATCATCACAATCATCAACATAATCATCATCATCAACATCATCAGCATCATCACCATGATCAGCATCGTCATAATTCTCATCATTATCATCATCACCATCATCATCACCCTCAGCAGCGCTCGCTGGTGAGGGAATTCGCGGATCTTGCCGCCACTCAAACGCTGGTTTATTATCACACATTGAGACCATGGATATCATCCCAGAGTCTCCGTCTCCTCCTCCTCCTTGTGATCATTATCATCATCATCACCATCATCATCAGCATCATCCTCAGCATCATCATCATCATCATCATGATCGTCGTCACCATCGTCAACCTCATAATTTGAGGGAGTTTCTGTGGAACTCACGTCATCCTCACCCCCGGCGCGAAGAGCACGAGCCCAGAGCGGCCTCCGGCACCGTTTCCGGACGGATCCGCTGGATCCGCTGGATCCGGTGACGAATCCCAAACCGGCGCCCTCGCCTGAGACATCCTCACAAAACGGGCCCCGGGGGGGATGCCAGAGGAGCCCACTGCGATGGCCGCTGCGCTTGCTAAGCGGTTGGGCTACATGCATGTGCATGTGATTCTCCTATCTTATATGGGGTAAGCTGTTTATGGGGGTATCAACGGATCCCGTTTCGTATGTTGTGGGTTGTCCTTGGATGTCGGTTGGTAAGTGGTTAAGCTAACCAGGCTAAGTGGGACCGAGTGGTTACCCTAAGTGGGCCAACTCGGATACCATCCGACATGTTTCTCTCTTGCCCACAAGCAAAAGAGAGGAGGAGAGGCAGGAGCAGAGAGGGGGCGGGCCAGGTGCACGGGAGCGGCGGGGAGGGGGAGGAAGGGGAGGGGGAGGAGGGTGGCAGTGTTTTGCTGCCACCGTTTCCACTTGCTGCCTCTGCTGCTTGCTGTCGGGGTCCAAGTGCATTCTCCTTTGCTGGTTGGTCGGGGGGGGGGGGTCCCCCAAATTTGCCCCACCCCCCTCGGAGGAGAAGGGGGAGGACGAAGAGGGGGGGGAATTCTTGACGCTTCGCGTGTCCCCACCATCCAGAAACGATCAGCAGGGGAGTGAGTGAATCAGGGGCGGCAGAACGCATGCAGTCGCGCAGCCGTCTTCGAGAACACAAGCATCACATAGCTTCCCGCATTGAAGCTTAAGATTGAAATGGGTGCAAATTTCGATGGTGCTTCGATGAGAGGTGAGGGGTATTTCGATGACTCGTAATGGCTGTTGCACTGATTCTGTATCTTAAACCGCTTGCGTATCGAACTTGGCGGCCTCTTGGGGCCCTTCGTGGGATTCTTTGGTCCCTCTTGGGGCCTCCTGGGGCTCTTTCTTGGGTCTCTCCTGAGGTCCTCTTAGGGCCTTATTGGGGCTTCTGGGGGCTCTTTTGGAGTGTCGCGGGGCCCTCCTGGGGCCTTTTTTTTTTTGTTTTTGGGGGGGGGTCTGGAGGCCTTCTTTGCATTTCTCATCGCGCCGACCCTTGTCATTGAAAGCACCGCAGTTCTACACTTGCGTCGCGGCGGTCCGCAGTTGCCGGATGCGGCCACCTCTCGTCAGAGCCGCTGTCTCACAAAAAATGCATCGATGCAACGACATTGAGAGGCGGGTCAAGCGACCCGATCCGCGTGGGTGGCAAACTCCACCCTCCCACTTGCTGCGCGCATCCTGGTTCAGAGCGGAAGCCGCCTCCACCCATTGAGTTCCCATCCTTCCTCCCGCACACCCCTCCCCGACTAACGCCCGAACCGCGAGCCTGCAGCGCGCAGTGTTCCTGGGAAAAAAAAAAAAAAAATCCTCGTGCTGCGCAATGCGATGCAAAACTCTGCGCCTCCAGGCTGTGGACTCAGCAAGTCCTGCGCTGCTTAGAAGCGTCGGCCTCCTTGCTAGTGGGTGCACCTGGCTTGACGAATAGCTCGCTCCCCGCAGCAATCTTCCTAGTGTTCGTCAGCGCGGGGATCGTCACTTCAGAGTGGGCGGAGCGCTCTCCGCATTGAAGTTTAAGGTGGAAATCAGTGCAGGTTACGCTGGTGCTTCGATGAGAGGTGAGGTGTATTTCGATGACTCGTAATGGCTGTTGCACTGATTTGTATCTTAAACTCGCGTGCGTTCCGAAACTTGGAGGCATCTTGGGGCCCGCTTGGAACTCTCTTAGGCCCCTCTTGGGGCCTCCTGGGGCTCTTTCTTGGGGCTCTCCTTAGGTCCTCTTAGGGCCTTCTTGGGGATTCTTGGGGCTCTTTGGGGGCGTCTTGGGGTCCTCTTGGGGCTCTTTTGGAGGGTCTTGGTGTCCTCTTGGGGCTCTTTGGGGGAGTTCTGGGAGGCCTCTCGAGGCCGTCTTGGTCCTTACGGCTAAAGAGGGGGGGGGAATTCTTGCCACCCCCTCGGAGGCTCAAAAATGCCGTCTTGGGACCCTCTTGGCCCGCTCTTGGAGCGCTCTTGGGCGCACTTGGGGCCGTCTTGGGGCTCTCTTGGGCCCCTCTTGGGGCTGTCTTGGGCCATCTTGGGGCCATCTTGAGGCCTCAAGAGCCCTTCGGAGGCGAAAAAGCGAGAAGGCAAGACACATTGATGTTCCCTCAGTGTTTGAAGGATTGTGGCCTCTTAGGGGTGGTCCTTGGAGGCCTCGGAGGGCACTTGAAACCGTCTTGGGGCCGTCTTGAGGGGGGGGCGGGGGGGGGGGGGGGGGGGTTTGGGGGGGGTGGGGGGGGTTTTGGGGGGGGGGGGGGGGGGGGGGGTGGGGGTGGGGGGGGGGGGGGGGGCTCTTGGACGCGTGTCGGAGGCTATCTTGACCCGTCTACCGCTATATTGGGCCATCTTGGGGGCCATCTTGCGCTCTCGGAGGCCCTCTTGGAGCCATCTTGGGCCATCTTGGACGCTGATATGGGCCCGCCCCCCCCCCCCCCCCCCCCCCCCCCCCCCCCCCCCGCCCCAAAACGCAGGGACGGGGGGGGGGAGGTAAACCTCTCGAGCAGGGAACGGCAGGAGGTTGGAGAGGGAAGAGCCCTATGGACCTCCTGCGCCCAGAGGGCTGGTGGGATTAAAACAAGTAGGAATGGGCGGGGTCGATTTTGCGTTTCTGGGGGCACTCTGCGAACCCACGCGCGTGACTTCACGCTCTGCTGCGCCTCACCCGTTGGTTGAGCTTCGGGGGTAAAATGATTGAGCATATCTTGCCGACGTCTGAAGGCATGAACGTGCAAGGCTCGAAAATGCAGCTACTCAAAAACACATATGGGGAATCTGAGGTTCGACACTTCACTGCAGTGTCTGTCACCTCCAACATCTCCCATTGGCTTATGCAGCTGTAGCACGCTCCTCCAATGCTGAAGTGAAACCAAACGCAGCCGAAACGAACTCGGCCATCTGCTAAAACATACGCTACACTATATTGCATCACAATTTTGCGACTGTTTGCAATCAGAGACCTGGCAGTCAAGATCTCGCACCCGTGAGGCAAGCTGAACATTGAATCCAAAATCTGGATCATATTTTTATTTGCGGGTCTTGGCTCAATCAAGCTTGTGGCTTCGATCGGGCCGTCGATGTCAAACAGATGTTGGACTGTACATTCTTGCAAGAGGCCCTTGTTATAGCTCTGGAGGCTGTGCCGATGCTCCGCCATTCTTTTCAATACCCGATGTTTACGCTCGTGCATGAAGCACGACAAAATGAATTTGTGCTGCAACATTTGCGTAGGGAGGTGGAGGCAATAGTGGGCATTGGGAACCCACAGAAGATCACCGTATGCAACCTGATGCAAAGCGAAGTGGGTACAGATCGCTACCCCCAGCTCGGCTGGGGTCACCTCACCCGAATTTGCAATGTTCAGAAGTTCAAGCACATCGATGAGCGCCAAAGCGCTCTGCACTTCGTCCTCGAGAAACTTCGTCGGTATCACTACGTCCACTAGGAACTTCCGCAGGACGGGTGCAAATGACAGCATCTCACTCGCTAAATCTTTCGGGGAATTGTCAGCCCTTGACCTGCATACTTGTTTGGCGTTGGCGTAACCGCTCGGCCACTTAAACCGCTGAATATATTTACCAATCTGTTTCCCACCCAAACCGTGTTGCGATAGCCTGCTTTCCAACTCCTCGACCTCGTTATTGAAAACCCCACCCACCACGTAACAATGGAGCCTATCCCACCCCCACGTCGACACTAAGTTCACGTCTAGCCTCGGACATTGCATCATGCCCGTTGGCACGAAATGGAATCCAAAAAGAGTTTCCAGCTCCTCCAATTCAGCCTGAGTGCCCGAAGCTGCCATCTGCGCCAGCCGTCTTTGCACAGCCTTCACAGACTCGTCGCTGTGAAGATCGAACTTACTTACGTCTATTTCCGTGGCGGGAATTAAATATCGGCCAGGATCTGGCAACAGCGAACTCTTGTGCCCCACTACGTTCTTACATAGGGGGCATAATTTATGGCCCGTCGCTCCCATGACGGCACTGGCGGCGTTGTGCGCCCTTTCATCTTGAATCACCAGAGCAAGGGAACCATGAATGAGTCTGGGGCGAAGTTCCCCTGCAATCTGAACGTGAACACCCGCCCGTAAATCATAAGTGTCACCAAAGAACAACCCACGCCCATATTTGAACATATCTGACCGCATCGGTCCGCGGGGCCGCGAGGGTGGCCCACGCTAGTTCATTTGAGAGCGTCGGAAACTCCAGCTCCAAAAATGACCAGTCCATGGCTTGTATGTTGCGTGTATGGTGGGACGTTAATGCTTGCCCTGGTGTTACTTCGTCTGAGTAAAGTAGTATGGACATCTTGTTTCCGGACTTATCCAAAGCTGTTGTCACCATATCGCGGTACGACTCACTTTTTTTTACACGCAACTTCCAACCATGCAAGAGGGTGCTGAAAATCTAAAACAACATCATCAGCATGTCCACCCCCACCGCTAACATTCATCTCTTGAAGCAAAGGCCCAAACGATGTTTTCTCGTTGCTGATCTGCTCTCGCTGTCGCCGCTGGGTGGTTCGGCTGGAGAAGGCTGGCAATGGCTGGTCTTTCAACTCCTTGAGTAAGTTGCAGAGTGCGCTCGCAGTGACGTGGCTTTTCCTGCCCAGCTCTATCACTTTGCACCGTTTCGGCGCAGGTGGAAGGGAAGTCATTGATATGGACGACGCTGCAGAGATGCAACATGCACCAAGAACAGCGTATACGAACTGTTGCATTGTCTGAGTGGTCGACAGAACAACACGATCTAGAATGGCTGAGCCACAATGGCTACGGACCCTCCAACCCCCCCCCCCCCATTCCAAAGACCAATTCCCCACGTCCTCTTCATTACTTGGCCATGCCCCCTCTCGCCGCCCAGTGGGTCAGGGTAGGACTCGGATACAGGCCCCCCTGCAAGGTCACGTTCGTCGCGCCTTGACTCCAGTATCCCGCCATATGTTGATTCCAATGGCCCATTGGGCTCTGGCTGAGAGGGTCATCCGATACCTAAAACGTTGGCAGCTTCGTCTATGTTGATTCCATTGGCCCATCGGGCTCTGGCTGCAGAGGATCATCCGATGCCTGAAATGTTGGCCGCTTCGTCGTTAGGGTAGGGGTTAGGGTGATGATTAAACATAAGGGGGGCCGCATGGGGTAGGGATTAAACTTAAGTTTAAGGCGTTGGTTGGGGATAAGGTTAGTGGTTAGGGGTATATGGGGTTAGGGGGTATGGTTTAGGGTTAAGGGCAGGGGGTATAGGGATGGAGGTTGGGGGAGGTGGGCTCTGGTTCGCATCGGTGCCGTTTCAGGGGCCACGAGAAACACGGGAAGCCCTCAAGGGCTTGGAGAGTTTCACGTATGTTGCGAGACCCCGTTCGGGGTCCTCTTGGGTCCCGGGCACCGAATGACGTCCCGAGATGGACGACCACCTCCCCTTGAGCAGGTTCCCAGAGGAGCCGACCGCAACCCCGAGGGTTGCCCGTGCGTGCCCAAACATATTTTCACGAATTGTTGAGCTTAGATCAACCACGAATTCTTCGCATGGCAGACGGTACGTGCAGCGAGCCTGACAAGCGCCCCTCATGCTGAGCCCGCGTGTACCGTGAACGCTAACTATGCCATGCACCCCACATGCTTCGCGAGGGCGTCATTAGGGAGCGAGGGGAGGTAGAGAGATAGGGAGATGTTCAGCAGGACGGAGTAGGAGAGTGAGAGGTGTGCACAATCACGCCCCATGCTTCTTAAACACAAGGACGGCCTTCTGATAAGCCTCCCTGCCGATGCGCTTCTGATCCTCAACAGTGTGACCCGCGTGCTTCGCAAGATTGATGGCTGAGGTGTATGCGCGAGACGTGTATGCACCGATGGTCCTCCCTTTGCAATCGGTCGGCCTCAGGTAGGCCTTGTAGTCGACGCTGTGCTTGAGCGGTTTCGCATCGGCACCTGCCCACCCCATGGCCCGAGGAGCGACCGCCCCATCCACCCCCTCCCCCCCTCATGCCTACTCATCCGCTCCCTCCTACCATGCTCGCGCAAGGCCCTGGAGGGCCCCCTGTAAACCTGCTCCTCGTCCTCATCCTCCTCATCCACACCCAACTCCTCTTTCTCCCCCCATCCTTCTCTGCCTGCCTGCATTCATATGGTATAGCATGTGCATAGACGAATGCAAATGACAGGGTCCAGTCGTATAATCTGGCATCTGTTGCGACTCCGACTCCGATTCATCACCCCTCGTGCCCCTCATGGGGCCTTCTCGGGGTCCCGTTGAGCGGGCGGACGCTTGGGGGGAGCACGCACGCTATACACATTACGTCGCATAGTGCCTACCGCCCAACCCCCTCCCCGCCGTTGGACGGCGCGGCCTTGGACTTGGGCTTGCCCTTGGCCTTCGCCTTGGGCTCCCCCTTGGCCTTGGCCTTGCCCGTGCAGCCCTTGTCCGTGTTCGTGGCCGCGCTCTGGGCCTCGTCGGCACCGTCCTTCGCAGCCTTCCTCCTCCTCTTCGCCTCGTGGGAAGCGCGCCTCATCGACTCCTCCAAGGCGGCGGCCTCGTCGTCGGCTGCCGCAGCCGCCCCTGAGGGAGCCTGGTCCGCCGCTGCAGGAGAGTCGCCCGCCGAGCTCGCACCCCAGGCGGAGGTTGGGTCACCGTTGGACACGCCGCCGCCGCCAATGGGCGGAGTCGCATCCATGCTCGGCACCTTTGCATTGGCTGGGGGGGGGGGGGGACTCCTCAGCTGGGGCTTGAGCGCGTGCAGGCCCGATGAGCCCGCCCCGCTGCCGTCGACGATGGCCCGCTGACCAGAACCGTTGATAGATTGGCACATGGTCTGCATGGTCATCATCAGCATCTGCATGAAGTCGGTACCCTGTGGCTGGCCGCTCGGGCCGAACGCTGAAGGCTGAGCCACTGCCAGGGGTCCAGGCTGCGTCTGGTGATCAGCGCGCTTGTCCCCCACCTGGTTGCTGGACTTCCTGCAGCACATGCCCTGGAACACGGCCTCGATCATCTCGACCTGCCCCGCGTTAGGCTGGACTGGCGGGTCGTCGGCGGTGTACGCGTAATCCCACCTCCCTTGGCCCATCAACTGAGGGTGGGCCTTGAGCTCCTTCTCATGGATGTACGGGTGCCCCTTCGTCTTGTCGAGCTTCTTAATCTCCGACTGGAGCTGCTTGCACATGGGCTTCTTACTATTGCCCGTCAGGCTGCTAGACGATAGCTCCGCGCTGCATGCAATGAGGATGCTCACCCCCCTCATCTGCAAGTCTTCCGACGGGCATGACACGCCCACCTTGTGCATGCGAGCGGCCATGACCTCCGTCTTGGCCTGGACGCTGAGGTGCGCGTTCAAGAAGGTCTCGTAGTCCGTGCGAGTGAAGAAGTTATGGATGTATTTGGCCTTCTGCTGAGGCCGCGCTTGGGTCGTGGAAGTGGCCTCTCCCTCGAGCGACGCTGCCCTGTCGCTCAGCGCCGTCGCAAGCGTGGTGACCTGCTCAGGGGTCCATGGCCCTCCAACAATGGCCGCCGTGACGGCGGTTGCCACGGCGTACGTCACGTCGTTCGTCGTGGAGATCGTCTGCACCAGGGCGCGAACCTGCGATTGCTTGGCCGCATCCATGTTCAGCCCTGCTGAAGCCTGGGCCCCAATGAACCTGACCCGCTCGTTGATCATGCCGATGAGGCGGGTGGCGACGGGGTCGGCGTCGCCCATGCTGCGGCACGAGGCGCGTGGCGAACCAATGGTAAACAGGCCGTTGTGAGCCAAACCAGCTACGCCAGTGGAGGGGGACATGGAGAGAGATGATGGGGAGGGAGTGCGTGGGGCGAGGGTGGAAAGCCACATCGCACGCACCACATGAGAACAAGCAGTGGCATCTCTCTGATGCGCGAACCTGTGCTCAGAGGTTCGCTCAATTGCGCGAACCTCTGCTCAGAGGTCCGCGCATCCGCCAACGTACGATAACTTTAAGTTATCTTATGAAGATGAGTTGGCGGATACCGAACCTCTGAGCAGAGATTCGCGCAATTGCGCGAACCTCTGAGCAGAGGTTCGCGCAATGCGAAGATATCATACGTCGGTGGTCGGCCCCTGCGTGCCCTGACAGTCTAGCCGCGCTGATCGAGGGGGTCGCGGGCACATTTCGACATAGGTTGTGCGATCGACACGGGCTCCGATTGGTCATTTCATCACGAGCCCAACTTGAATGATACTGCGGACTGCAACCGCATGCGAGCATAGCATGCCGCTACATGATATCACCGCCTAGCGCGGTTGAGCGAAGGCGACGTGCAGCCGCGCACCAAACTACAGTTGCCCCCTGCTCGCCAACCAGCCCGACACAGAGCCACGCCAGTGCAAATTCCTTCCATAGTGCATGCAGGCACAGCGCGCCGCTACCCCTGCGCGTGCACGCCAACCAGCCTGACATCAGACACCCAGCCTCAACACTCACGACTTGTTGTGGCGCATCTGGTAGAAATCCTCCAGTATTTGGCCGTATATGTCGATCTTGCTTTGCACGAATTCGGGCGTCCCCGTCTCGACCTTCATGCTCCTGCTCGCCATTTTCTGTGTGTCCGTATTGAAGTAGTAGGTGACCAGCGAGTGCCTGTACCTCATCCATTTCACGTGCGGGTGTGTAATGACGGGGTCGGCCACGTCTTGGTCAGGGGGGGCTGGGTCCTTCGTCAGCAGGTCCATCGCGTCGGCGCTGCACTCCACGTGCAGCTTGTCCCTGTGGTTGGCACTAGTCCGTACTTTGCACGACCGAGTCCCCCACCAACGAGCTTCGCGGTGACCTCGACCCAGTCGGCGATGTCATCGAACGCATCTTTCCTGGGCCTCTTGGACACTGGACCCTGGACGTCAATGGTCATGATCTCGTCATTTGCGACGCGATTCCTGTTGGCCTCATCCATCAATTCGTCCACCATGTTATTGCGCGCCCTGGAGAGCGCATCCACCATGTCCAGCTTCTGCGACAGGAAGCGCTTGAACCTGGCATCGCCCTTGTCGCACTGCACGAACGAGATGCCATCAACAACTGAAGGCTTCACACACCAAGACGAGGCAGGGTTCGGGACAGTGCCAGGCGCAGCGACGAGCACATAGCCGCCATCGATGGACACCATGAGTGGTACGATTCGCACTGCCCGTCGCAGACGTGGAAATCTGGCGCCTCAATGAGCTACGCAGCGGAGGCAGCATTGGGCGCGTGAGAGGATTGAGGAGGACGGGTGGTTGGAGCGGGGATGATTGGTTGCCGCTTTACAGCAATGCCCAAAAATGTAACCCAAATGCCATACCCCTCTCTCTCTCGTTCTCTCTCTCCCTCTCCCGTCTCCCTATACATCTCCCTTTCCCTCCGTCTCTCTATATATCTCTCTATCTCTCTTTATATCGTTCTCCCTCCCTCTCCCACCCGTTTGCTTGTGTTTGTGTTTCTCTCTCTCTCTATATATATATATATATAGTTATATCTGTGTACGTATATTTTTTTATATTTATGTATATATATATATATACATATGTGCCTCCCTCCCTCCCTCCATCCCTCCCCTCTCCGTCCCTCCCCCCGCCCCCACCTCCCCCTCTGTGTCTTCGGAGGGCCCCAGAATTCACATCCTTTGTGCCGTGCAGAGGCGCGCGTCTCCTATTACACGCGCACTATATCACAGGTCTTGTCCCCCCTCGGGCCCCATCTCGACATCTACGATTAGCGCCGCGACCAGGGTGCCAGGTCGGTAATCCCACCAGCCCTCTGGGCGCAGGTGGTCTAGGACGTTTCCCTTTCCAACCTCCTGCCTTCCCCTGCTCGGGAGGTGCACCTCCCCCCCCCCCTCCCTGCAATTGGACGGGGGGGGGGAACGGGCCCAAAGCAGCGTCCAAGATGGCCCAAGATGGCTCCAAGAGGGCCTCCGAGAGCGCAAGATGGCTTCCAAGATGGCCCAAGATAGCGGTATACGGGTCAAGATAGCATCCGACACGCGTCCAAGAGGCCTCAAGACTGCCCCAAGACGGTTTCAAGTGCCTCCCGATGCCTCCAAGGACCACCCCAAGAGGCCAACATCCTTCAAACACATAAGGGAAATCAATGGTTGTTGCATTCTCGCTTTTTCGCATCCGAAGGGCTCTTGAGGCATCAAGATGGCCCCAAGATGGCCCAAGACAGCCCCAAGAGGGGCCCACGAGAGCCCCAAGACGGCCCCGAAAGCGCCCAAGAGCGCTCCAAGAGCGGGCCAAGAGGGTCCCAAGACGGCAGCGTTGAGCCTCCGATGGGGGGGCAAGGATTGCCCCCCCCCTATCTTTTTGATCAATGCGGTCTACGACGGCCCCAAGAGGCCTCCCAGATCGCTCCCAGGAGCCCCAGATAGAGCTGCGGCGCGATGATAAGGACAGGCGCGATGATAAGGGCAGGCGGCATGCTCAGGGTAGGCGCGATGATAACCGCACGCAGACATGACAGTGGAATCCCACGCGCCCTGCCACTCCCCCCCATACCCACGAACTCCACGAACCTCGAAATTGAAAAATGCTGACAACAAAAACCGAACTAGTCTTGATGCTTTGCGTATCCCCACCAGCCCATCCAGAACGCATGCAGTCGCGCAGCCGTCTTCGAGAGCACAAGCATCACACATAGCTTCCTGCATTAAAATTTAAGGTGAACATCTGCGCAAGTTGCGATAATGCTTCGATGGGAGGTGAGGGGTATTTCGGTGACTCGTAATGGCTGTTGCACTGATTTATCTTAAACTCGCGTGCGTTCCGAAACTTGGAGGCATCTTGGGGCCCTCGTGGGATTCTTTTGGGTCCCTCTTGGGGCCTCCTGGGGCTCTTTCTTGGGGCTCTCCTGAGGTCCTCTTAGGGCCTTATTGGGGCTTCTTGGTGCTCTTTTGGGGCGTCGTGGGGCCCTCTTGGGGCTCGCGTGGGGGGTCTGGGGCCTTCTTTGCATTTATCATCGCGCCTAGCCTTGTCATTGAAGGCACCGCAGCTCTGCACTTGCGTCGCGGTGATCCGCAATTGTCGGATGCGGCCACCTCTCGTCAGAGCCGCTGTCTCAAAAAAATGCATCGATGCAGCGACATTGAGAGGCGGGTCAAGCGAACCGATCCGCGTGGGCGGCAAACTCCACCCTCCTACTTGCTGCCGCCCACATGGGTTCAGAGCGGAAGCGCCTTCAACCACTTTTGAGTTCCCATCCTCACTCCCGCCACCCCTCCCCCGACGAACGCCCGAACCGCGAGCTGCTAAGCCACGCAGGCTCCTTTTTTAAAAGGCTTCCAGCAGCTTTTTTTTTTTTTTTGTTTTTTATTTTTTTATAATATATATATATATATATATATATATATATAAAAAAAAAAAAAAAAAAAATTCCCCGTGATGCGCAACTGCGATGACAACACTCGGCGCCTCCCAGGCTTGTGGGACTCGGCAAGTCCTGCGCTTCTTAGAAGCGTCGGCCTCCTTGCTAGTGGGTGCACCTGGCTTGACGAATAGCTCGCTCCCCGCAGCAATATTCCTAGTGTTCGTCAGCGTGGGGATCGTCACTTCAGAGTGGGCGGAGCGCTCTCCCGCATTGAAGTTTCAGATTGAAATGGGTGCAAATTTCGATGGTGCTTCGATGAGAGGTGAGGGATTTCGAGGACTCGTAATGGCTGTTGCACTGATTTGTATCTTAAACTTGCGTGCGTTCCGAAACTTGGAGGCATCTTGGGGCCCTCTTGGGATTCTGTTGGGCCCCTCTTGGGGCCTCATGCGGCTCTTTCTTGGGGCTCTCCTGAGGTCCTCTTAGGGCCTTCTTGGGGCTGCTTGGTGCTCTTTTGGGGCGTCGCGGGGCCCTCTTGGGGCTCTTTTGGGGGGTCTGGGGCCTTCTTTGCATTTATCATCGCGCCTAGCCTTGTCATTGAAGGCACCGCAGCTCTGCACTTGCGTCGCGGTGATCCGCAGTTGTCGGATGCGACCACCTCTCGCCAGAGCCGCTGTCTCAAAAAAATGCATCGATGCAGCGACATTGAGAGGCGGGTCAAGCGAACCGATCCGCGTGGGCGGCAAACTCCACCCTCCTACTTGCTGCGCCCATCATGGTTCAGAGCGGAAGCCGCCTCCACCCCTTGAGTTCCCATCCTTCCCTCCCGCCACCCCTCCCCGACTACCGCCCGAACCGCGAGCCTGCAGCACGCAGTGCTCCTGAAAAAAACATCCTCGTGCTGCGCAATGCGATGCAAAACTCTGCGCCTCCAGGCTGTGGACTCAGCAAGTCCTGCGCTTCTTAGAAGCGTCGGCCTCCTTGCTAGTGGGTGCACCTGGCTTGACGAATAGCTCGCTCCCCGCAGCAATCTTCCTAGTGTTCGTCAGCGTGGGGATCGTCACTTCAGAGTGGGCGGAGCGCTCTCCAATGATGACCTGTATCTTCACGGACACTGTCGAGCGAACCATATTCACAGCAGCATTGTCAGGGTTTGAAGCCACGCACCAAAACGGAACGACGAATGTATTGCTCTCATCGCTCTGGGGGGACGGGGCCTCAAACTTCGGGGACACGTACACCTTCGTATCGATATCTTCCAGCGCCGACGGCACCTCGACAGCGTTTGCGGGCACTTTCGTGTTGTGGGAGATAAATGGGGTAAAGGGGACTAAGATGAGCTCACCCTTCTTATAACCAGTGTTGCTCACGACCTTCTTCGACATCTTGGTAGATACAACGGTGACATCGGCGCGGTAGCGCACGAAGGCGTGCTTCAGCGCGCATCGCACATGGGGGGGCAAGCACTACATGGGGGATCCTCCTCATCCTCCTCCGTCACCCCTCCTTCCCTCGTGGGGTTTACCTGACTGGGGTGCACGGAACCTTCGGGCAGGGCCCTCCGTTGGGCCCAGAATGAGTCCAGCCCGTTGGACCCCAAGACTGCGTTGACCAGGTCTCCGCCGAGTGCCCAGCCCAGCCAGTCCTCCTCCTCATCATCATCATCCTCCCTCTTATCATCCTCCTCCTCGCCGTCCTCATCCGCATCCGTATCATCAGTGGCAAAGCACGGCAAGGCGCGTGCACCTGGGCCTTGAACTCCTCGATCGCGCATTGGTCGTTACCCAATGCCTGCTCGAACACGTTGGACACATTGGTGATGATCTCGGCGGGGACGGGGACCAGCTGAGAGCGCTCTTAATTATTCGTAGTCGTCGTTCTCCTCGGGGAGAACGACGACGACGAAGACGACGATCGTCGTCCTCGTCGTCGTCACCGTCTTCATCGTCGTCGTCGTCGTCGTCTTCCTCCTCCTCCTCCTCGTCGCCGTCGTCCTCGTCGTCGTCGTCGTCGCCCTCGTCGTCGTCGTCGTCCCCGATCGTCGTCGGCGTCGTCCTCGTCGTCGTCGCCGTCGTCGTCGCCGTCGTCGTCGCCAACGCCGCCGTCGTCTTAAGGTCGGCTACTCGTCGAACAGCCGTTTTTTTTTTTTTTGAGGCTTCATCCGCCCCCCCTCGCGCAGATTGTCGTCATTGTCGCCGACGTTACCGCCATCGCCGCCCTCATGTGGCTATCAACTACACGTATACGTGCAGTTGATAGCAGCATGAGGGCGGAGAGATCAATCAACAAAAAAAGCAGCCTCCCACTCGTCCACCACGCAGCCGAAAGACACGACCAGCTCCATCTTCTCCACAGGCGTGCTGGACGTCTTCTGCTTCCGCCGACGCATGTCCTCGTCCCACCACTCCTGGCTCACGAGCGTGGCCTTGCCGCTCTCGAGGTTCTGGATGACGCGCACCGTCTTGTGGTCAGTCTTATGCCGCACCCTCTTACCAACAACGAGGCCATTGTTCTGCATCACGCGGTCGCTCAGCGCGCCGCCCTTGGAGAACTGGGCGACGCCAGCGGACGCGGCCCTGCGCTCGTTGATGTCCTCCTCGGCCTCGGTCTCGAACGGAGTCGGCTTAACCTCCATGCATTGCGGCTGCGCCGCCCGCGCATCCACCATGAACAGCGCGTGGACCTCATTCAGTGTCTCGTAGTTCTTCGTGGATTTCGATTTTTTCTTGAGGCACGTCATGATTGATCTCACTTGCATGTCCCCGATCAGCCTGGCCGAAACTCCAGGGTCGATGCCATGTACTTTTGATAGCCATGCCTCCGCGACCTCCGTGGCGGCGCAAATCTCCAGGGCGTCGGCTTTCAGCTTGCTGGCGGGCTGGCTGAGCGAGGAGAAGTCGGAGCTGCTGATGAGCTTGCTAACCCCGTTCTTGACGTACTGCGCTGGGCACACCATGCATGCTTTCACGCATGCGCCAATGAAGGTAGGTCCCTGTAGGAACGGCACCTGTGATAGCATCTTGAACGTGGTCCCATGCACGTCGCGCATCTTATCCCCGACGCACTTCGCATATGCAGCGACGTCTTGCAGCAACGGTGCATTGTCTCCACCGCTGTACACTTTCAGAAACTCGATCATGTCGCCAACTTGGCCGCGCAAATGTGGTTTTGTCTTCTCCATCGCCTGCTCGATATCTTTCCACTTGTAGCTTTGGCAACTCAGCAAATTCCTCTGGC